>CAJVQU020000007.1:791274-1238774 GCA_911387785.2 Aelia acuminata
TTGCGAGATTGTTGGGAGAGGTGTCAGTGAAGAGGAAGGATTTGGCACCGTTTGGGGAGCGACTCCGTGGTGTAATTGATAGCATACCGCGCATGTCACGTGGAAGACCTGGGTTCGATTCCCTGCGGAGCCAAATCTTTTCTCTTCAAATAAAATTATTTAATATAATTTAAAAAATAGGTGGATACTCCACAATAATAGCTAAATTAATATAAAATAATTTTAAAAAAATAAAAAAATTGACGAACGTCAAGAGATGCCCAGACTGGACAAAAATTGTCCATCACCCTTATATACTCGCAAAACGTGCGATAATGTTGGGAGAGGTGTCAGTGAAGAGGAAGGATTTGGAACCGTTTGGGAGCGACTCCGTGGTGTAATTGATAGCATACCGCGCATGTGACGTGGAAGACCCTGGTTCGATTCCCTGCGGAGCCAAATCTTTTTTCTTCAAAAATAAATTATTTAATATAATTTTAAAAATGTGTGTTTACTCCACAATAATGGCTAAATTAATATAAAATAATTTAAAAAAAAAAATTGACGAATGTCAAAAGATGCCCAAGATTGGACAAAAATTGTCCATCTCCCGTAAATACTTGCAAAACGTGCGAGATTGGTGGGAGAGATGTCAGTGAAGAGGAAGGATTTGGCACCGTTTGGAAGCGACACCGTGGTGAAATGGATAGCATACTGCACATGTCACGCTGAAGACCCGGGTTCATTTCCCGGCGAGGAAAAATCTTTACTCTTCAAAAATAAATTATGTAAAATAATTTAAAAAATAGGTAATTACTCAACAATAATAGCTAAATTAATATAAAAAAAAAAAAAAAAATTGACGAACGTCAAGAGATGCCCAAGATTGGACAAAAATTGTCCATCTCCCGTAAATACTCGCAAAACGTGCGAGATTGTTGGGAGAGGTGTCAGTGAAGAGGAAGGATTTGGCACCGTTTGGGAGCGACTCCGTGGTGTAATGGAAGCTTACCGCACATGTCTCGCGGAAGACCCGGGTTCATTACCCGGCGGACACGAATCTTTACTCTTCAAAAATAAATTATGTAAAATAATTTAAAAAATAGGTGGTTACTCCAAAATAATGGCTAAATGAATATAAAATAATTTAAAAAAAAAAAAATTGATGAACGTCAAGAGATGCCCAAAATTGGACAAAAATCGTTCATCTCCCGTAAATAATCGCAAAACTTGCGAGATTGTTGGGAGAGGTGTCAGTGAAGAGGAAGGATTTGGAACCGTTTGGGAGTGACTCCGTGGTGTAATTGATAGCATACCGCGCATGTGACGTGGAAGAACCGGGTTCGATTCCCTGCGGAGCCAAATCTTTTGCTCTTCAAAAATAAATTATTTAATATAATTTAAAAAATAGGTGGATACTCCACAATAATAGCTAAATTAATATAAAATAAATAAAAAAAATAAAATTTGACGAACGTCAAGAGATGCCCAAGATTGGACAAAAATTGTCCATCTCCCTTAAATACTCGCAAAACGTGCGAGATTGTTGGGAGAGGTGTCAGTGAAGAGGAAGGATTTGGCACCGTTTGGGAGCGACTCCGTGGTGTAATTGATAGCATACCGCGCATGTCACGTGGAAGACCTGGGTTCGATTCCCTGCGGAGCCAAATCTTTTCTCTTCAAATAAAATTATTTAATATAATTTAAAAAATAGGTGGATACTCCACAATAATAGCTAAATTAATATAAAATAATTTTAAAAAAATAAAAAAATTGACGAACGTCAAGAGATGCCCAAGACTGGACAAAAATTGTCCATCACCCTTAAATACTCGCAAAACGTGCGATAATGTTGGGAGAGGTGTCAGTGAAGAGGAAGGATTTGGAACCGTTTGGGAGCGACTCCGTGGTGTAATTGATAGCATACCGCGCATGTGACGTGGAAGACCCTGGTTCGATTCCCTGCGGAGCCAAATCTTTTTTCTTCAAAAATAAATTATTTAATATAATTTAAAAAATAGGTGGATACTCCACAATTATAGCTAAATTAATATAAAATAAATAAAAGAAATAAAATTTGACGAACGTCAAGAGATGCCCAAGATTGGACAAAAATTGTCCATCTTCCATAAATACTCCCAACACTTGCGAGATTGTTGGGAGAGGTGTCAGTGAAGAGGAAGGATTTGGCACCGTTTGAGAGCGACTCCGTGGTGTAATTGATAGCATACCGCGCATGTCACGTGGAAGACCCGGGTTCGATTCCCTGCGGAGCCAAATCTTTTTTCTTCAAATATAAATTATTTAATATAATTTAAAAAATATGTGCTTACTCCAATATAATGGCATCTTTAATATAAAATAATTTAAAAAAAAAAATTGACGAATGTCAAGAGATGCCCAAGATTGGACAAAAATTGTCCATCACTCTTAAATACTCGCAAAACGTGCGAGATTGTTGGGAGAGGTGTCAGTGAAGAGGAAGGATTTGGCACCGTTTGGGAGCGACTCCGTGGTGTAATGGATAGCATACCGCGCATGTGACGTGGAAGACACGGGTTCGATTCCCTGCGGAGCCAAATCTTTTCTCTTCAAAAATAAATTATTTAATATAGTTTAAAAAATAGGTGGATACTCCACTTTAATAGCTAAATTAATATAAAATAAATAAAAAAAATAAAATTTGACAAACGTCAAGAGATGCCCAAGATTGGACAAAAATTGTCCATCTCCCTTAAATACTCGCAAAACGTGCGAGATTGTTGGGAGAGGTGTCAATGAAGAGGAAGGATTTGGCTCCGTTTGGGAGCGACTCCGTGGTGTAATTGATAGCATACCGCGCATGTCACGCGGAAGACCCGGGTTTGATTCCCAGCGGAGCCAAATCTTTACTCTTCAAAAATAAATTATGTAAAATAATTTTAAAAATAGGTGGTTACTCAACAATAATGGCTAAATTAATATAAAATAAAAAAAAAAATTGACGAACGTCAAGAGATGCCCAAGATTGGACAAAAATGGTCCATCTCCCGTAAATACTCGCAATACGTGCGAGATTGTTGGGAGAGGTGTCAGTGAAGAGGAAGGATTTGGCACCGTTTGGGAGCGACTCCGTGGTGTAATGGATAGCTTACCGCACATGTCTCGCGGAAGACCCGGGTTCATTACCCGGCGGACACGAATCTTTACTCTTCAAAAATAAATTATGTAAAATAATTTAAAAAATAGGTGGTTACTCCACAATAATGGCTAAATGAATATAAAATAATTTAAAAAAAAAAAAATTGATGAACGTCAAGAGATGCCCAAAATTGGACAAAAATTGTTCATCTCCCGTAAATAATCGCAAAACTTGCGAGATTGTTGGGAGAGGTGTCAGTGAAGATAAAGGATTTGGCACCGTTTGGAAGCGACTCTGTGGTGTAATTGATAGCATACCGCGCATGTCAAGAGGAAGACCTGGGTTCATTTCCCGGCGGAGACAAATCTTTACTCTTCAAAAATAAATTATTTAAAATAATTTAAAAAATAGGTGGTTACCCCAAAATAATGGCTAAATTAATATAAAATAGTTAAAAAAAAAAAATTTACGAACGTCAAGAGATGCCCGAATTTGGACAAAAATTGTTCATCTCCCGTAAATACTCGCAAAACTTGCAAGATTGTTGGGAGAGGTGTCAGTGAAGATGAAGGATTTTACCGTTTGGAAGTGACTCCGTGGTGTAATTGATAGCATACCGCACATGTCACGCAGAAGACCTGGGTTCATTTCCCGGCAGAGAAAAATCTTAACTCTTCAAAAATAAATTATTTAGAAAATTTTAAAACATATGTGTTTACTCCAAATAATGGCTAAATTAATATAAAGTAATTAAAAAAAAAAATTGACGAATGTCAAAAGATGCCCAAGATTGGACAAAAATTGTCCATCTTCCGTAAATTCTCGCAAAACTTGCGAGATTGTTGGGAGAGGTGTCAGTGAAGAGGAAGAATTTGGCACCGTTTGGAAGTGACTCGGTTGTGTAATGGATAGCATACCGTGCATGTCACGTGGAAGACCTGAGTTCGATTCCCTGCGGAGCCAAATCATTTCTCTTCAAAAATAAATTATTTTATATAATTTAAAAAATAGGTGGATACTCCACAATAATACTTAAATTAATATAAAATAAATAAAAAAAATAAAATTTGATGAACGTCAAGAGATGCCCAAGATTGGACAAAAATTGTCCATCTTCCGTAAATACTCGCAACACTTGCGAGATTGTTGGGAGAGGTGTCAGTGAAGATAAAGGATTTGGCATTTGTTTGGAAGCGACTCAGTGGTGTAATGGATAGCATACCGCGCATGTCACGCGGAAGACCCGGGTTCGATTCCCAGCGGAGCCAAATCTTTTCTCTTAAAAATTAAATTATTAAAAAAAATTTAAAAAATGTGTTTTTACTCCACAATAATGGCTAAATTAATATAAAATAATTTAAAAAAAAATTGACGAATGTCAAAAGATGCCCAAGATTGGACAAAAATTGCCCATCTTCCGTAAATACTCGCAACACTTGCGAGATAGTTGGGAGAGGTGTCAGTGAAGAGGAAGGATTTGGCACCGTTTGGGAGCGACTCCGTGGTGTAATTGATAGCATACCGCACATGTCACGCGGAAGACCCAGGATTATTTCCCGGTGATGACAAATCTTTACTCCTCAAAAATAAATTGTGTAAAATAATTTAAAAAATAGGTGGTTACTCCACAATAATACCTAAAATAATTAAAAAAAAAAAAATTGACGAACGTCAAGAGATTCCCAAAATTGGAAAAAAATTGTTCATCTCCCGTAAATACTCGCAAAACTTGCAAGATTGTTGGGAGAGGTGTAAGTGAAGAGGAAGGATTTGGCACCGTTTGGAAGCGACTCTGTGGTGTAATTGATAGCATACCGCGCATGTCACGCGGAAGACCTGGGTTCATTTCCCGGCGGAGACAAATCTTTACTCTTCAAAAATAAATTATTTAAAATAATTAAAAAAATAGGTGGTTACCCCACAATAATGGCTAATTTAATATAAAATAATTTAAAAAAAAAAATTTACGAACGTCAAGAGATGCCCAAATTTGGACAAAAATTGTTCATCTCCCGTAAATACTCGCAAAACTTGCAAGATTGTTGGGAGAGGTGTCAGTGAAGAGGAAGGATTTGGCACCGTTTAGAAGTGACTCCTTGGTGTAATTGATAGCATACCGCACATGTCACGCGGAAGACCTGGGTTCATTTCCCGGCGGAGACAAATCTTAACTCTTCAAAAATAAATTATTTAAAATAATTTAAAAAATAGGTGGTTACTCCACAATAATAGCTGATTTAATATAAAATAATTAAAAAAAAAAAAAATTTACGAACGTCAAGAGATGCCCAAGATTGGACAAAAGTTGTCCATCACCCTTAAATACTCGCAAAACGTGCGAGATTGTTGGGAGAGGTGTCAGTGAAGAGGAAGGATTTGGCACCGTTTGGGAGCGACTCCGTGGTGTAATTGATAGAATACCGCGCATGTCACGCGGAAGACCCGGGTTCGATTCCCTGCGGAAATAAATCTTTTCTCTTCAAAAATAAATTATTTAAAATAATTTAAAAAGTAGGTGGTTACCCCACAATAATAGCTAATTTAATATAAAATATTTTAAAAAAAAAAAAATTAACGAACGTCAAAAGATGCCCAAATTTGGACAAAAATTGTTCATCTCCCGTAAATACTCGCAAAACTTGCAAGATTGCTGGGAGAGGTGTCAGTGAAGGGGAAGGATTTGGCACCGTTTGGTAGTGACTCCGTGGTGTAATTGATAGCATACCGCACATGTCACGCGGAAGACCTGGGTTCATTTCCCGGCGGAGACAATTCTTTACTCTTCAAAAATAAATTATTTAAAATAATTAAAAAAATAGGTGGTTACCCCACAATAATGGCTAATTTAATATAAAATAATTTAAAAAAAAAATTTACGAACGTCAAGAGATGCCCAAATTTGGACAAAAATTGTTCATCTCCCGTAAATACTCGCAAAACTTGCAAGATTGTTGGGAGAGGTGTCAGTGAAGAGGAAGGATTTGGCACCGTTTGGGAGCGACTCCGTGGTGTAATGGATAGCATACCGCGCATGTCACGCGGAAGACCCGGGTTCGATTCCCAGCGGAGCCAAATTTTTTCTCTTAAAAATTAAATTATTAAAAAAAATTTAAAAAATGTGTTTTTACTCCACAATAATGGCTAAATTAATATAAAATAATTTAAAAAAAAATTGACGAATGTCAAAAGATGCCTAAGATTGGACAAAAATTGTCCATCTTCCGTAAATACTCGCAACACTTGCGAGATTGTTGGGAGAGGTGTCAGTGAAGAGGAAGGATTTGGCACCGTTTGGGAGCGACTCCGTGGTGTAATTGATAGCATACCGCACATGTCACGCGGAAGACCCGGGATTATTTCCCGGTGAGGACAAATCTTTACTCCTCAAAAATAAATTATGTAAAATAATTTAAAAAATAGGTGGTTACTCCACAATAATACCTAAAATAATTATAAAAAAAAAAAAATTGACGAACGTCAAGAGATTCCCAAAATTGGAAAAAAATTGTTCATCTCCCGTAAATACTCGCAAAACTTGCAAGATTGTTGGGAGAGGTGTCAGTGAAGAGGAAGGATTTGGCACCGTTTGGAAGCGACTCTGTGGTGTAATTGATAGCATACCGCGCATGTCACGCGGAAGACCTGGGTTCATTTCCCGGCGGAGACAAATCTTTACTCTTCAAAAATAAATTATTTAAAATAATTAAAAAAATAGGTGGTTTCCCCACAATAATGGCTAATTTAATATAAAATAATTTAAAAAAAAAAAATTTACGAACGTCAAGAGATGCCCAAATTTGGACAAAAATTGTTCATCTCCCGTAAATACTCGCAAAACTTGCAAGATTGTTGGGAGAGGTGTCAGTGAAGAGGAAGGATTTGGCACCGTTTAGAAGTGACTCCTTGGTGTAATTGATAGCATACCGCACATGTCACGCGGAAGACCTGGGTTCATTTCCCGGCGGAGGCAAATCTTAACTCTTCAAAAATAAATTATTTAAAATAATTTAAAAAATAGGTGGTTACTCCACAATAATGGCTAATTTAATATAAAATAATTAAAAAAAAAAAAAATTTACGAACGTCAAGAGATGCCCAAGATTGGACAAAAGTTGTCCATCACCCTTAAATACTCGCAAAACGTGCGAGATTGTTGGGAGAGGTGTCAGTGAAGAGGAAGGATTTGGCACCGTTTGGGAGCGACTCCGTGGTGTAATTGATAGAATACCGCGCATGTCACGCGGAAGACCCGGGTTCGATTCCCTGCGGAAATAAATCTTTTTTCTTTAAAAATAAATTATTTAAAATAATTTAAAAAGTAGGTGGTTACCCCACAATAATGGCTAATTTAATATAAAATATTTTTAAAAAAAAAAAAATTAACGAACGTCAAGAGATGCCAAAATATGGACAAAAATTGTTCATCTCCCGTAAATACTCGCAAAACTTGCAAGATTGCTGGGAGAGGTGTCAGTGAAGGGGAATGATTTGGCACCGTTTGGAAGTGACTCCGTGGTGTAATTGATAGCATACCGCACATGTCACGCGGAAGACCTGGGTTCATTTTCCGGCGGAGACAATTCTTAACTCTTCAATAATAAATTATTTAAAATAATTTAAAAAATAGGTGGTTACTCCACAATAATGGCTTATTTAATATAAAATAATTTAAAAAAAAAAAAATTTAAGAACGTCAAGAGATGCACAAGATTGGACAAAAATTGTCCATCACCCTTAAATACTCGCAAAACGTGCGAGATTGTTGGGAGAGGTGTCAGTGAAGAGGAAGGATTTGGCACAGTTTGGGAGCGACTCTGTTGTGTAATTGATAGAATACAGCGCATGTCACGCGGAAAACCTGGGTTTGATTCCCGGCGAGCCAAATCATTTCTCTTTAAATATAAATTATTTAATATAATTTAAAAAATACGTGTTTACTCCACAATAATGGCATCATTAATATAAAATAATTTAAAAAAAAAAATTGACGAATGTCAAAAGATGCCCAAGATTGGACAAAAATTGTCCATTTCCGTAAATACTCGAAACACTTGCGAGATTGTTGGGAGAGGTGTCAGTGAAGAGGAAGAATTTGGCACCGTTTGGAAGCGACTCCGTGGTGTAATGGATAGCATACCGCGCATGTCACGCGGAAAACCCGGGTTCGATTCCCGGCGGAGCCAAATCATTTCTCTTCAAATATAAATTATTTAATATAATTTAAAAAATAGGTGGATACTCCACAATGATGGCTAAATTAATATAAAATAATTTAAAAAAAAAAAAAATTTACGAACATAAAGAGATGCCCAAGATTGGACAAAAATTGTCCATCACCCGTAAATACTCGCAACACTTGCGAGATTGTTGGGAGAGGTGTCAGTGAAGATAAAGGATTTGGCATTGTTTGGAAGCGACTCCGTGGTGTAATGGATAGCATACCGCGCATGTCGCGCGGAAGACCCGGGTTCGAATCCCAGCGGAGCCAAATCTTTTCTCTTAAAAATTAAATTATTAAAAAAAATTTAAAAAATGTGTTTTTACTCCACAATAATGGCTAAATTAATATAAAATAATTTAAAAAAAAATTGACGAATGTCAAAAGATGCCCAAGATTGGACAAAAATTGTCCATCTTCCGTAAATACTCGCAACACTTGCGAGATTGTTGGGAGAGGTGTCAGTGAAGAGGAAGGATTTGGCACCGTTTGGGAGCGACTCCGTGGTGTAATTGATAGCATACCGCACATGTCACGCGGAAGACCCGGGATTATTTCTCGGTGAGGACAAATCTTTACTCCTCAAAAATAAATTATGTAAAATAATTTAAAAAATAGGTGGTTACTCCACAATAATACCTAAAATAATTAAAAAAAAAAAAAATTGACGAACGTCAAGAGATTCCCAAAATTGGAAAAAAAATTGTTCATCTCCCGTAAATACTCGCAAAACTTGCAAGATTGTTGGGAGAGGTGTCAGTGAAGAGGAAGGATTTGGCACCGTTTGGAAGCGACTCTGTGGTGTAATTGATAGCATACCGCGCATGTCACGCGGAAGACCTGGGTTCATTTCCCGGCGGAGACAAATCTTTACTCTTCAAAAATAAATTATTTAAAATAATTAAAAAAATAGGTGGTTACCCCACAATAATGGCTAATTTAATATAAAATAATTTAAAAAAAAAAAATTTACGAACGTCAAGAGATGCCCAAATTTGGACAAAAATTGTTCATCTCCCGTAAATACTCGCAAAACGTGCGAGATTGTTGGGAGAGGTGTCAGTGAAGAGGAAGGATTTGGCACCGTTTGGATGCGACTCCGTGGTGTAATTGATAGAATACCGCGCATGTCACGCGGAAGACCCGGGTTCGATTCCCTGCGGAAATAAATCTTTTCTCTTCAAAATAAATTATTTAAAATAATTTAAAAAGTAGGTGGTTACCCCACAATAATGGCTAATTTAATATAAAATATTTAAAAAAAAAAAAAAATTAACGAACGTCAAGAGATGCCCAAATATGGACAAAAATTGTTCATCTCCCGTAAATACTCGCAAAACTTGCAAGATTGCTGGGAGAGGTGTCAGTGAAGGGGAAGGATTTGGCACCGTTTGGAAGTGACTCCGTGGTGTAATTGATAGCATACCGCACATGTCACGCGGAAGACCTGGGTTCATTTCCCGGCGGAGACAATTCTTAACTCTTCAATAATAAATTATTTAAAATAATTTAAAAAATAGGTGGTTACTCCACAATAATGGCTTATTTAATATAAAAAAATTTAAAAAAAAAAAAATTTAAGAACGTCAAGAGATGCACAAGATTGGACAAAAATTGTCCATCACCCTTAAATACTCGCAAAACGTGCGAGATTGTTGGGAGAGGTGTCAGTGAAGAGGAAGGATTTGGCACAGTTTGGGAGCGACTCTGTTGTGTAATTGATAGAATACCGCGCATGTCACGCGGAAAACCTGGGTTTGATTCCCGGCGAGCCAAATCATTTCTCTTTAAATATAAATTATTTAATATAATTTAAAAAATACGTGTTTACTCTACAATAATGGCATCATTAATATAAAATAATTTAAAAAAAAAAATTGACGAATGTCAAAAGATGCCCAAGATTGGACAAAAATTGTCCATTTCCGTAAATACTCGAAACACTTGCGAGATTGTTGGGAGAGGTGTCAGTGAAGAGGAAGAATTTGGCACCGTTTGGAAGCGACTCCGTGGTGTAATGGATAGCATACCGCGCATGTCACGCGGAAGACCCGGGTTCAATTCCCAGCGGAGCCAAATCTTTTCTCTTAAAAATTAAATTATTAAAAAAAATTTAAAAAATATGTGTTATTCCACAATAATGGCTAAATTAATATAAAATAATTTAAAAAAAAAAATTGACGAATGTCAAAAGATGCCAAAGTTTGGACAAAAATTGTCCATCTCCCGTAAATACTCGCAACACTTGCGAGATTGTTGGGAGAGGTGTCAGTAAAGAGGAAGGATTTACCACCGTTTGGAAGCGACTCCGTGGTGTAATGGATAGCATAACGCACATGTCACGCTGAAGACCCGGGTTCATTTCCCGGCGAGGACAAATCTTTACTCCTCAAAAATAAATTATGTAAAATAATTTAAAAAATAGGTGGTTACTCCACAATAATACCTAAAATAATTAAAAAAAAAAAAAAATTGACGAACGTCAAGAGATTCCCAAAATTGGAAAAAAATTGTTCATCTCCCGTAAATACTCGCAAAACTTGCAAGATTGTTGGGAGAGGTGTCAGTGAAGAGGAAGGATTTGGCACCGTTTGGAAGCGAATCTGTGGTGTAATTGATAGCATACCGCGCATGTCACGCGGAAGACCTGGGTTCATTTCCCGGCGGAGACAAATCTTTACTCTTCAAAAATAAATTATTTAAAATAATTAAAAAAATAGGTGGTTACCCCACAATAATGGCTAATTTAATATAAAATAATTTAAAAAAAAAAAATTTACGAACGTCAAGAGATGCCCAAATTTGGACAAAAATTGTTCATCTCCCGTAAATACTCGCAAAACTTGCAAGATTGTTGGGAGAGGTGTCAGTGAAGAGGAAGGATTTGGCACCGTTTAGAAGTGACTCCTTGGTGTAATTGATAGCATACCGCACATGTCACGCGGAAGACCTGGGTTCATTTCCCGGCGGAGGCAAATCTTAACTCTTCAAAAATAAATTATTTAAAATAATTTAAAAAATAGGTGGTTACTCCACAATAATGGCTAATTTAATATAAAATAATTAAAAAAAAAAAAATTTACGAACGTCAAGAGATGCCCAAGATTGGACAAAAGTTGTCCATCACCCTTAAATACTCGCAAAACGTGCGAGATTGTTGGGAGAGGTGTCAGTGAAGAGGAAGGATTTGGCACCGTTTGGGAGCGACTCCGTGGTGTAATTGATAGAATACCGCGCATGTCACGCGGAAGACCCGGGTTCGATTCCCTGCGGAAATAAATCTTTTCTCTTCAAAAATAAATTATTTAAAATAATTTAAAAAGTAGGTGGTTACCCCACAATAATGGCTAATTTAATATAAAATATTTAAAAAAAAAAAAAAATTAACGAACGTCAAGAGATGCCCAAATATGGACAAAAATTGTTCTTCTCCCGTAAATACTCGCAAAACTTGCAAGATTGCTGGGAGAGGTGTCAGTGAAGGGGAAGGATTTGGCACCGTTTGGAAGTGACTCCGTGGTGTAATTGATAGCATACCGCACATGTCACGCGGAAGACCTGGGTTCATTTCCCGGCGGAGACAATTCTTAACTCTTCAATAATAAATTATTTAAAATAATTTAAAAAATAGGTGGTTACTCCACAATAATGGCTTATTTAATATAAAATAATTTAAAAAAAAAAAAATTTAAGAACGTCAAGAGATGCACAAGATTGGACAAAAATTGTCCATCACCCTTAAATACTCGCAAAACGTGCGAGATTGTTGGGAGAGGTGTCAGTGAAGAGGAAGGATTTGGCACAGTTTGGGAGCGACTCTGTTGTGTAATTGATAGAATACCGCGCATGTCACGCGGAAAACCTGGGTTTGATTCCCGGCGAGCCAAATCATTTCTCTTTAAATATAAATTATTTAATATAATTTAAAAAATACGTGTTTACTCCACAATAATGGCATCAATAATATAAAATAATTTAAAAAAAAAAATTGACGAATGTCAAAAGATGCCCAAGATTGGACAAAAATTGTCCATTTCCGTAAATACTCGAAACACTTGCGAGATTGTTGGGAGAGGTGTCAGTGAAGATAAAGGATTTGGCATTGTTTGGAAGCGACTCCGTGGTGTAATGGATAGCATACCGCGCAAGTCATGCGGAAGACCCGGGTTCGAATCCCAGCGGAGCCAAATCTTTTCTCTTAAAAATTAAATTATTAAAAAAAATTTAAAAAATGTGTTTTTACTCCACAATAATGGCTAAATTAATATAAAATAATTTAAAAAAAAATTGACGAATGTCAAAAGATGCCCAAGATTGGACAAAAATTGTCCATCTTCCGTAAATACTCGCAACACTTGCGAGATTGTTGGGAGAGGTGTCAGTGAAGAGGAAGGATTTGGCACCGTTTGGGAGCGACTCCGTGGTGTAATTGATAGCATACCGCACATGTCACGCGGAAGACCCGGGATTATTTCCCGGTGAGGACAAATCTTTACTCCTCAAAAATAAATTATGTAAAATAATTTAAAAAATAGGTGGTTACTCCACAATAATACCTAAAATAATTAAAAAAAAAAAAAATTGACGAACATCAAGAGATTCCCAAAATTGGAAAAAAATTGTTCATCTCCCGTAAATACTCGCAAAACTTGCAAGATTGCTGGGAGAGGTGTCAGTGAAGGGGAAGGATTTGGCACCGTTTGGAAGTGACTCCGTGGTGTAATTGATAGCATACCGCACATGTCGAGCGACTCCGTGGTGTAATTGATAGCATACCGCACATGTCACGCGGAAGACCCGGGTTCGATTCCCTGCGGAAATAAATCTTTTCTCTTCAAAAATAAATTATTTAAAATAATTTAAAAAGTAGGTGGTTACCCCACAATAATGGCTAATTTAATATAAAATATTTTAAAAAAAAAAAAAATTAACGAACGTCAAGAGATGCCCAAATATGGACAAAAATTGTTCATCTCCCGTAAATACTCGCAAAACTTGCAAGATTGCTGGGAGAGGTGTCAGTGAAGGGGAAGGATTTGGCACCGTTTGGAAGTGACTCCGTGGTGTAATTGATAGCATACCGCACATGTCACGCGGAAGACCTGGGTTCATTTCCCGGCGGAGACAATTCTTAACTCTTCAATAATAAATTATTTAAAATAATTTAAAAAATAGGTGGTTACTCCACAATAATGGCTTATTTAATATAAAATAATTTAAAAAAAAAAAATTTAAGAACGTCAAGAGATGCACAAGATTGGACAAAAATTGTCCATCACCCTTAAATACTCGCAAAACGTGCGAGATTGTTGGGAGAGGTGTCAGTGAAGAGGAAGGATTTGGCACAGTTTGGGAGCGACTCTGTTGTGTAATTGATAGAATACCGCGCATGTCACTCGGAAAACCTGGGTTTGATTCCCGGCGAGCCAAATCATTTCTCTTTAAATATAAATTATTTAATATAATTTAAAAAATACGTGTTTACTCTACAATAATGGCATCATTAATATAAAAAAATTTAAAAAAAAAAATTGACGAATGTCAAAAGATGCCCAAGATTGGACAAAAATTGTCCATTTCCGTAAATACTCGAAACACTTGCGAGATTGTTGGGAGAGGTGTCAGTGAAGAGGAAGAATTTGGCACCGTTTGGAAGCGACTCCGTGGTGTAATGGATAGCATACCGCGCATGTCACGCGGAAAACCCGGGTTCGATTCCCGGCGGAGCCAAATCATTTCTCTTCAAATATAAATTATTTAATATAATTTAAAAAATAGGTGGATACTCCACAATGATGGCTAAATTAATATAAAATAATTTAAAAAAAAAAAAAATTTACGAACATAAAGAGATGCCCAAGATTGGACAAAAATTGTCCATCACCCGTAAATACTCGCAAAACGTGCGAGATTGTTGGGAGAGTTGTCAGTGAAGAGGAAGAATTTGGCACGGTTTGGAAGCGACTCCGTGGTGTGATGGATAGCATACCGCGCACGTCATCGAACGCGGAAAACCCGGGTTCGTTTCCCAGCGACGCTAAACCTTTTCTCTTTAAAAATAAATTATGTAAAATAATTTAAAAAATAGGTGGTTACTCCACAATAATAGCTAAATTAGTATAAAAAATAAAAAAAAATTGTCGAACGTCAAGAGATGCCCAAGATTGGACAAAAATTGTCCATCACTCTTAAATACTCGCAAAACGAGCGAGATTGTTGGGAGAGGTGTCAGTGAAGAGGAAGGATTTGGCACCGTTTGGGAGCGACTCCGTTGTGTAATTGATAGCATACCGCGCATGTCACGTGGAAGACCCGGGTTCGATTCCCTGCGGAGCCAAATCTTTTCTCTTCAAAAATAAATTATTTAATATAATTTAAAAAATAGGTGGATACTCCACAATAATAGCTAAATTAATATAAAATAAATAAAAAAAATAAAATTTGACGAACGTCAAGAGATGCCCAAGATTGGACAAAAATTGTCCATGTCCCTTAAATACTCGCAAAACGTGCGAGATTGTTGGGAGAGGTGTCAGTGAAGAGGAAGGATTTGGCACCGTTTGGAAGCGACTCCGTGGTGTAAATGATAGCATACCGCCCATGTCACGTGGATGACCCGGGTTTGATTCCCGGCGGAGCCAAATCATTTCTCTTCAAATATAAATTATTTATTATAATTTAAAAAATACGTGTTTACTCCACAATAATGGCATCATTAATATAAAATAATTTAAAAAAAAAAATTGACGAATGTCAAAAGATGCCCAAGATTGGACAAAAATTGTCCATTTCCCGTAAATACTCGCAAAACTTGCGAGATTGTCGGGAGAGGTGTCAATGAAGAGGAAGGATTTGGCACCGTTTGGGAGCGACTCCGTGGTGTAATTGATAGCATACCGCACATGTCACGCGGAAGATCTGGGTTCATTTCCCGGCGGAGACAAATCTTTACTCTTCAAAAATAAATTATTTAAAATAATTTAAAAAATAGGTGGTTACCCCACAATAATGGCTAATTTAATATAAAATAATTTAAAAAAAAAAAAATTTACGAACGTCAAGAGATGCCCAAATTTGGACAAAAATTTTTCATCTCCCGTAAATACTCGCAAAACTTGCAAGATTGTTGGGAGAGGTGTCAGTGAAGAGAAAGGATTTGGCATCGTTTGGAAGCGACTCCGTGGTGTAATGGTTAGCATACCGCACATGTCACGCGAAAGACCCGGGTTCATTTCCCGGCGAGGACAGATCTTTACTCTTCAAAAATAAAATATGTAAAATAATTTAAAAAATGTGTTTTTACTCCACAATAATGGCTAAATTAATATAAAATAATTTTAAAAAAAATTGACGAATGTCAAAAGATGCCCAAGATTGGACAAAAATTGTCCATCTTCCGTAAATACTCGCAACACTTGCGAGATTGTTGGGAGAGGTGTCAGTGAAGAGGAAGGATTTGGCACCGTTTGGGAGCGACTCCGTGGTGTAATTGATAGCATACCGCACATGTCACGCGGAAGACCCGGGATTATTTCCCGGTGAGGACAAATCTTTACTCCTCAAAAATAAATTATGTAAAATAATTTAAAAAATAGGTGGTTACTCCACAATAACACCTAAAATAATTAAAAAAAAAAAAAATTGACGAACGTCAAGAGATTCCCAAAATTGGAAAAAAATTGTTCATCTCCCGTAAATACTCGCAAAACTTGCAAGATTGTTGGGAGAGGTGTCAGTGAAGAGGAAGGATTTGGCACCGTTTGGAAGCGACTCTGTGGTGTAATTGATAGCATACCGCGCATGTCACGCGGAAGACCTGGGTTCATTTCCCGGCGGAGACAAATCTTTACTCCTCAAAAATAAATTATTTAAAATAATTAAAAAAATAGGTGGTTACCCCACAATAATGGCTAATTTAATATAAAATAATTAAAAAAAAAAAAATTTACGAACGTCAAGAGATGCCCAAATTTGGACTAAAATTGTTCATCTCCCGTAAATACTCGCAAAACATGCAAGATTGTTGGGAGAGGTGTCAGTGAAGATAAAGGATTTGGCATTGTTTGGAAGCGACTCCGTGGTGTAATGGATAGCATACCGCGCATGTCACGCGGAAGACCCGGGTTCGATTCCCAGCGGAGCCAAATCTTTTCTCTTAAAAATTAAATTATTAAAAATAATTTAAAAAATGGGTTTTTACTCCACAATAATGGCTAAATTAATATAAAATAATTTAAAAAAAAATTGACGAATGTCAAAAGATGCCTAAGATTGGACAAAAATTGTCCATCTTCCGTAAATACTCGCAACACTTGCGAGATTGTTGGGAGAGGTGTCAGTGAAGAGGAAGGATTTGGCACCGTTTGGGAGCGACTCCGTGGTGTAATTGATAGCATACCGCACATGTCACGCGGAAGACCCGGGATTATTTCCCGGTGAGGACAAATCTTTACTCCTCAAAAATAAATTATGTAAAATAATTTAAAAAATAGGTGGTTACTCCACAATAATACCTAAAATAATTAAAAAAAAAAAATTGACGAACGTCATGAGATTCCCAAAATTGGAAAAAAATTGTCCATCTTCCGTAAATACTCGCAACACTTGCGAGATTGTTGGGAGAGGTGTCAGTGAAGAGGAAGGATTTGGCACCGTTTGGAAGCGACTCTGTGGTGTAATTGATAGCATACCGCGCATGTCACGCGGAAGACCTGGGTTCATTTCCCGGCGGAGACAAATCTTTATTCTTCAAAAATAAATTATTTAAAATAATTAAAAAAATAGGTGGTTACCCCACAATAATGGCTAATTTAATATAAAATAATTTAAAAAAAAAAAATTTACGAACGTCAAGAGATGCCCAAATTTGGACAAAAATTGTTCATCTCCCGTAAATACTCGCAAAACTTGCAAGATTGTTGGGAGAGGTGTCAGTGAAGAGGAAGGATTTGGCACCGTTTAGAAGTGACTCCTTGGTGTAATTGATAGCATACCGCACATGTCACGCGGAAGACCTGGGTTCATTTCCCGGCGGAGACAAATCTTAACACTTCAAAAATAAATTATTTAAAATAATTTAAAAAATAGGTGGTTACTCCACAATAATGGCTAATTTAATATAAAATAATTAAAAAAAAAAAAAATTTACGAACGTCAAGAGATGCCCAAGATTGGACAAAAGTTGTCCATCACCCTTAAATACTCTCAAAACGTGCGAGATTGTCGGGAGAGGTGTCAATGAAGAGGAAGGATTTGGCACCGTTTGGGAGCGACTCCGTGGTGTAATTGATAGCATACCGCACATGTCACGCGGAAGATCTGGGTTCATTTCCCGGCGGAGACAAATCTTTACTCTTCAAAAATAAATTATTTAAAATAAGTTAAAAAATAGGTGGTTACCCCACAATAATGGCTAATTTAATATAAAATAATTTAAAAAAAAAAAAATTTACGAACGTCAAGAGATGCCCAAATTTGGACAAAAATTTTTCATCTCCCGTAAATACTCGCAAAACTTGCAAGATTGTTGGGAGAGGTGTCAGTGAAGAGAAAGGATTTGGCATCGTTTGGAAGCGACTCCGTGGTGTAATGGTTAGCATACCGCACATGTCACGCGAAAGACCCGGGTTCATTTCCCGGTGAGGACAGATCTTTACTCTTCAAAAATAAAATATGTAAAATAATTTAAAAAATGTGTTTTTACTCCACAATAATGGCTAAATTAATATAAAATAATTTTAAAAAAAATTGACGAATGTCAAAAGATGCCCAAGATTGGACAAAAATTGTCCATCTTCCGTAAATACTCGCAACACTTGCGAGATTGTTGGGAGAGGTGTCAGTGAAGAGGAAGGATTTGGCACCGTTTGGGAGCGACTCCGTGGTGTAATTGATAGCATACCGCACATGTCACGCGGAAGACCCGGGATTATTTCCCGGTGAGGACAAATCTTTACTCCTCAAAAATAAATTATGTAAAATAATTTAAAAAATAGGTGGTTACTCCACAATAACACCTAAAATAATTAAAAAAAAAAAAAATTGACGAACGTCAAGAGATTCCCAAAATTGGAAAAAAATTGTTCATCTCCCGTAAATACTCGCAAAACTTGCAAGATTGTTGGGAGAGGTGTCAGTGAAGAGGAAGGATTTGGCACCGTTTGGAAGCGACTCTGTGGTGTAATTGATAGCATACCGCGCATGTCACGCGGAAGACCTGGGTTCATTTCCCGGCGGAGACAAATCTTTACTCCTCAAAAATAAATTATATAAAATAATTAAAAAAATAGGTGGTTACCCCACAATAATGGCTAATTTAATATAAAATAATTTAAAAAAAAAAATTTACGAACGTCAAGAGATTCCCAAATTTGGACAAAAATTGTTCATCTCCCGTAAATACTCGCAAAACATGCAAGATTGTTGGGAGAGGTGTCAGTGAAGATAAAGGATTTGGCATTGTTTGGAAGCGACTCCGTGGTGTAATGGATAGCATACCGCGCATGTCACGCGGAAGACCCGGGTTCGATTCCCAGCGGAGCCAAATCTTTTCTCTTAAAAATTAAATTATTAAAAAAAATTTAAAAAATGGGTTTTTACTCCACAATAATGGCTAAATTAATATAAAATAATTTAAAAAAAAATTGACGAATGTCAAAAGATGCCTAAGATTAGACAAAAATTGTCCATCTTCCGTAAATACTCGCAACACTTGCGAGATTGTTGGGAGAGGTGTCAGTGAAGAGGAAGGATTTGGCACCGTTTGGGAGCGACTCCGTGGTGTAATTGATAGCATACCGCACATGTCACAAGGAAGACCCGGGATTATTTCCCGGTGAGGACAAATCTTTACTCCTCAAAAATAAATTATGTAAAATAATTTAAAAAATAGGTGGTTACTCCACAATAATACCTAAAATAATTAAAAAAAAAAAAATTGACGAACGTCATGAGATTCCCAAAATTGGAAAAAAATTGTTCATCTCCCGTAAATACTCGCAAAACTTGCAAGATTGTTGGGAGAGGTGTCAGTGAAGAGGAAGGATTTGGCACCGTTTGGTAGCGACTCTGTGGTGTAATTGATAGCATACCGCGCATGTCACGCGGAAGACCTGGGTTCATTTCCCGGCGGAGACAAATCTTTATTCTTCAAAAATAAATTATTTAAAATAATTAAAAAAATAGGTGGTTACCCCACAATAATGGCTAATTTAATATAAAATAATTTAAAAAAAAAAAATTTACGAACGTCAAGAGATGCCCAAATTTGGACAAAAATTGTTCATCTCCCGTAAATACTCGCAAAACTTGCAAGATTGTTGGGAGAGGTGTCAGTGAAGAGGAAGGATTTGGCACCGTTTAGAAGTGACTCCTTGGTGTAATTGATAGCATACCGCACATGTCACGCGGAAGACCTGGGTTCATTTCCCGGCGGAGACAAATCTTAACACTTCAAAAAAAAATTATTTAAAATAATTTAAAAAATAGGTGGTTACTCCACAATAATGGCTAATTTAATATAAAATAATTAAAAAAAAAAAAAATTTACGAACGTCAAGAGATGCCCAAGATTGGACAAAAGTTGTCCATCACCCTTAAATACTCGCAAAACGTGCGAGATTGTTGGGAGAGGTGTCAGTGAAGAGGAAGGATTTGGCACCGTTTGGGAGCGACTCCGTGGTGTAATTGATAGAATACCGCGCATGTCACGCGGAAGACCCGGGTTCGATTCCCTGCGGAAATAAATCTTTTCTCTTCAAAAATAAATTATTTAAAATAATTTAAAAAGTAGGTGGTTACCCCACAATAATGGCTAATTTAATATAAAATATTTAAAAAAAAAAAAATTAACGAACGTCAAGAGATGCCCAAATTTGGACAAAAATTGTTCATCTCCCGTAAATACTCGCAAAACTTGCAAGATTGCTGGGAGAGGTGTCAGTGAAGGGGAAGGATTTGGCACCGTTTGGAAGTGACTCCGTGGTGTAATTGATAGCATTCCGCACATGTCACGCGGAAGACCTGGGTTCATTTCCCGGCGGAGACAATTCTTAACTCTTCAATAATAAATTATTTAAAATAATTTAAAAAATAGGTGGTTACTCCACAATAATGGCTTATTTAATATAAAATAATTTAAAAAAAAAAAATTTAAGAACGTCAAGAGATGCCCAAGATTGGACAAAAATTGTCCATCACCCTTAAATACTCGCAAAACGTGCGAGATTGTTGGGAGAGGTGTCAGTGAAGAGGAAGGATTTGGCACAGTTTGGGAGCGACTCTGTTGTGTAATTGATAGAATACCGCGCATGTCACGCGGAAAACCTCGGTTTGATTCCCGGCGAGCCAAATCATTTCTCTTTAAATATAAATTATTTAATATAATTTAAAAAATACGTGTTTACTCCACAATAATGGCAGCATTAATATAAAATAATTTAAAAAAAAAATTGACGAATGTCAAAAGATGCCCAAGATTGGACAAAAATTGTCCATTTCCGTAAATACTCGAAACACTTGCGAGATTGTTGGGAGAGGTGTCAGTGAAGAGGAAGAATTTGGCACCGTTTGGAAGCGACTCCGTGGTGTAATGGATAGCATACCGCGCATGTCACGCGGAAAACCCGGGTTCGATTCCCGGCGGAGCCAAATCATTTCTCTTCAAATATAAATTATTTAATATAATTTAAAAAATAGGTGGATGCTCCACAATGATGGCTAAATTAATATAAAATAATTTAAAAAAAAAAAAAATTTACGAACATAAAGAGATGCCCAAGATTGGACAAAAATTGTCCATCACCCGTAAATACTCGCAAAACGTGCGAGATTGTTGGGAGAGTTGTCAGTGAAGAGGAAGAATTTGGCACGGTTTGGAAGCGACTCCGTGGTGTGATGGATAGCATACCGCGCACGTCATCGAACGCAGAAAACCCGGGTTCGATTCCCAGCGACGCTAAACCTTTTCTCTTTAAAAATAAATTATTTAAAATAATTTAAAAAATAGGTGTTTACTCCACAATAATGGCATCATTAATAGAAAAAAATTTAAAAAAAAAATTGACGAAGGTCAAGAGATGCCCAAAATTGGACAAAAATTATTCATCTCCCGTAAATAATCGCAAAACTTGCGAGATTGTTGGGAGAGGTGTCAGTGAAGAGAAAGGATTTGGCATTGTTTGGAAGCGACTCCGTGGTGTAATGGATAGCATACCGCGCATGTCACGCGGAAGACCCGGGTTCGATTCCCAGCGGAGCCAAATCTTTCTCTTAAAAATTAAATTATTAAAAAAAATTTAAAAAATATGTGTTTACTCCACAATAATGGCTAAATTAATATAAAATAATTTAAAAAAAAAAATTGACGAATGTCAAAAGATGCCCATGATTGGACAAAAATTGTCCATCTCCCGTAAATACTCGCAACACTTGCGAGATTGTTGGGAGAGGTGTCAGTAAAGAGGAAGGATTTACCACCGTTTGGAAGCGACTCCGTGGTGTAATGGATAGCATAACGCACATGTCACGCTGAAGACCCGGGTTCATTTCCCGGCGAGGACAAATCTTTACTCTTCAAAAATAAATTATGTAAAATAATTTAAAAAATAGGTGGTTACTCCACAATAATAGCTAAATTAATATAAAATAAAAAAAAAATTGACGAACGTCAAGAGATGCCCAAGATTGGACAAAAATTGTCCATCACTCTTAAATACTCGCAAAACGAGCGAGATTGTTGGGAGAGGTGTCAGTGAAGAGGAAGGATTTGGCACCGTTTGGGAGCGACTCCGTTGTGTAATTGATAGAATACCGCGCATGTCACGTGGAAGACCCGGGTTCGATTCCCTGCGGAGCCAAATCTTTTCTCTTCAAAAATAAATTATTTAATATAATTTAAAAAATAGGTGGATACTCCACAATAATAGCTAAATTAATATAAAAAAAATAAAATTTGACGAACGTCAAGAGAAGCCCAAGAATAGACAAAAATTGTTCATCTCCCGTAAATACTCGCAAAACTTGCAAGATTGCTGGGAGAGGTGTCAGTGAAGGGGAAGGATTTGGCACCGTTTGGAAGTGACTCCGTGGTGTAATTGATAGCATACCGCACATGTCACGCGGAAGACCTGGGTTCATTTCCCGGCGGAGACAATTCTTAACTCTTCAATAATAAATTATTTAAAATAATTTAAAAAATAGGTGGTTACTCCACAATAATGGCTAATTTAATATAAAATAATTAAAAAAAAAAAAAATTTACGAACGTCAAGAGATGCCCAAGATTGGACAAAAGTTGTCCATCACCCTTAAATACTCGCAAAACGTGCGAGATTGTTGGGAGAGGTGTCAGTGAAGAGGAAGGATTTGGCACCGTTTGGGAGCGACTCCGTGGTGTAATTGATAGAATACCGCGCATGTCACGCGGAAGACCCGGGTTCGATTCCCTGCGGAAATAAATCTTTTCTCTTCAAAAATAAATTATTTAAAATAATTTAAAAAGTAGGTGGTTACCCCACAATAATGGCTAATTTAATATAAAATATTTAAAAAAAAAAAAAAATTAACGAACGTCAAGAGATGCCCAAATTTGGACAAAAATTGTTCATCTCCCGTAAATACTCGCAAAACTTGCAAGATTGCTGGGAGAGGTGTCAGTGAAGGGGAAGGATTTGGCACCGTTTGGAAGTGACTCCGTGGTGTAATTGATAGCATACCGCACATGTCACGCGGAAGACCTGGGTTCATTTCCCGGCGGAGACAATTCTTAACTCTTCAATAATAAATTATTTAAAATAATTTAAAAAATAGGTGGTTACTCCACAATAATGGCTTATTTAATATAAAATAATTTAAAAAAAAAAAAATTTAAGAACGTCAAGAGGTGCCCAAGATTGGACAAAAATTGTCCATCACCCTTAAATACTCGCAAAACGTGCGAGATTGTTGGGAGAGGTGTCAGTGAAGAGGAAGGATTTCGCACAGTTTGGGAGCGACTCTGTTGTGTAATTGATAGAATACCGCGCATGTCACGCGGAAAACCTGGGTTTGATTCCCGGCGAGCCAAATCATTTCTCTTTAAATATAAATTATTTAATATAATTTAAAAAATACGTGTTTACTCCACAATAATGGCATCATTAATATAAAATAATTTAAAAAAAAAAATTGACGAATGTCAAAAGATGCCCAAGATTGGACAAAAATTTTCCATTTCCGTAAATACTCGAAACACTTGCGAGATTGTTGGGAGAGGTGTCAGTGAAGAGGAAGAATTTGGCACCGTTTGGAAGCGACTCCGTGGTGTAATGGATAGCATACCGCGCATGTCACGCGGAAAACCCGGGTTCGATTCCCGGCGGAGCCAAATCATTTCTCTTCAAATATAAATTATTTAATATAATTTAAAAAATAGGTGGATACTCCACAATGATGGCTAAATTAATATAAAATAATTTAAAAAAAAAAAAATTTACGAACATAAAGAGATGCCCAAGATTGGACAAAAATTGTCCATCACCCGTAAATACTCGCAAAACGAGCGAGATTGTTGGGAGAGGTGTCAGTGAAGAGGAAGGATTTGGCACCGTTTGGGAGCGACTCCGTTGTGTAATGGATAGCATAACGCACATGTCACGCTGAAGACCCGGGTTCATTTCCCGGCGAGGACAAATCTTTACTCTTCAAAAATAAATTATGTAAAATAATTTAAAAAATAGGTGGTTACTCCACAATAATAGCTAAATTAATATAAAAAAAAAAAAAAATTGTCGAACGTCAAGAGATGCCCAAGATTGGACAAAAATTGTCCATCACTCTTAAATACTCCCAGAACGTGCGAGATTGTTGGGAGAGGTGTCAGTGAAGAGGAAGGATTTGGCACCGTTTGGGAGCGACTCCGTTGTGTAATTGATAGAATACCGCGCATGTCACGTGGAAGACCCGGGTTCGATTCCCTGCGGAGCCAAATCTTTTCTCTTCAAAAATAAATTATTTAATATAATTTAAAAAATAGGTGGATACTCCACAATAATAGCTAAATTAATATAAAATAAATAAAAAAAATAAAATTTGACGAACGTCAAGAGAAGCCCAAGAATGGACAAAAATTGTTCATCTCCCGTAAATACTCGCAAAACTTGCAAGATTGCTGGGAGAGGTGTCAGTGAAGGGGAAGGATTTGGCACCGTTTGGAAGTGACTCCGTGGTGTAATTGATAGCATACCGCACATGTCACGCGGAAGACCTGGGTTCATTTCCCGGCGGAGACAATTCTTAACTCTTCAATAATAAATTATTTAAAATAATTTAAAAAATAGGTGGTTACTCCACAATAATGGCTAATTTAATATAAAATAATTAAAAAAAAAAAAAATTTACGAACCTCAAGAGATGCCCAAGATTGGACAAAAGTTGTCCATCACCCTTAAATACTCGCAAAACGTGCGAGATTGTTGGGAGAGGTGTCAGTGAAGAGGAAGGATTTGGCACCGTTTGGGAGCGACTCCGTGGTGTAATTGATAGAATACCGCGCATGTCACGCGGAAGACCCGGGTTCGATTCCCTGCGGAAATAAATCTTTTCTCTTCAAAAATAAATTATTTAAAATAATTTAAAAAGTAGGTGGTTACCCCACAATAATGGCTAATTTAATATAAAATATTTTAAAAAAAAAAAAAATTAACGAACGTCAAGAGATGCCCAAATTTGGACAAAAATTGTTCATCTCCCGTAAATACTCGCAAAACTTGCAAGATTGCTGGGAGAGGTGTCAGTGAAGGGGAAGGATTTGGCACCGTTTGGAAGTGACTCCGTGGTGTAATTGATAGCATACCGCACATGTCACGCGGAAGACCTGGGTTCATTTCCCGGCGGAGACAATTCTTAACTCTTCAATAATAAATTATTTAAAATAATTTAAAAAATAGGTGGTTACTCCACAATAATGGCTTATTTAATATAAAATAATTTAAAAAAAAAAAAATTTAAGAACGTCAAGAGGTGCCCAAGATTGGACAAAAATTGTCCATCACCCTTAAATACTCGCAAAACGTGCGAGATTGTTGGGAGAGGTGTCAGTGAAGAGGAAGGATTTCGCACAGTTTGGGAGCGACTCTGTTGTGTAATTGATAGAATACCGCGCATGTCACGCGGAAAACCTGGGTTTGATTCCCGGCGAGCCAAATCATTTCTCTTTAAATATAAATTATTTAATATAATTTAAAAAATACGTGTTTACTCCACAATAATGGCATCATTAATATAAAATAATTTAAAAAAAAAAATTGACGAATGTCAAAAGATGCCCAAGATTGGACAAAAATTGTCCATTTCCGTAAATACTCGAAACACTTGCGAGATTGTTGGGAGAGGTGTCAGTGAAGAGGAAGAATTTGGCACCGTTTGGAAGCGACTCCGTGGTGTAATGGATAGCATACCGCGCATGTCACGCGGAAAACCCGGGTTCGATTCCCGGCGGAGCCAAATCATTTCTCTTCAAATATAAATTATTTAATATAATTTAAAAAATAGGTGGATACTCCACAATGATGGCTAAATTAATATAAAATAATTTAAAAAAAAAAAAATTTACGAACATAAAGAGATGCCCAAGATTGGACAAAAATTGTCCATCACCCGTAAATACTCGCAAAACGTGCGAGATTGTTGGGAGAGGTGTCAGTGAAGAGAAAGGATTTGGCATTGTTTGGAAGCGACTCCGTGGTGTAATGGATAGCATACCGCGCATGTCACGCGGAAGACCCGGGTTCGATTCCCAGCGGAGCCAAATCTTTTCTCTTAAAAATTAAATTATTAAAAAAAATTTAAAAAATATGTGTTTACTCCACAATAATGGCTAAATTAATATAAAATAATTTAAAAAAAAAATTGACGAATGTCAAAAGATGCCCAAGATTAGACAAAAATTGTCCATCTCCCGTAAATACTCGCAACACTTGCGAGATTGTTGGGAGAGGTGTCAGTAAAGAGGAAGGATTTACCACCGTTTGGAAGCGACTCCGTGGTGTAATGGATAGCATAACGCACATGTCACGCTGAAGACCCGGGTTCATTTCCCGGCGAGGACAAATCTTTACTCTTCAAAAATAAATTATGTAAAATAATTTAAAAAATAGGTGGTTACTCCACAATAATGGCTAAATTAATATAAAATAAAAAAAAAATTGACGAACGTCAAGAGATGCCCAAGATTGGACAAAAATTGTCCATCACTCTTAAATACTCCCAAAACGTGCGAGATTGTTGGGAGAGGTGTCAGTGAAGAGGAAGGATTTGGCACCGTTTGGGAGCGACTCCGTTGTGTAATTGATAGCATACCGCGCATGTCACGTGGAAGACCCGGGTTCGATTCCCTGCGGAGCCAAATCTTTTCTCTTTAAAAATAAATTATTTAATATAATTTAAAAAATAGGTGGATACTCCACAATAATAGCTAAATTAATATAAAATAAATAAAAAAAATAAAATTTGACGAACGTCAAGAGATGCCCAAGAATGGACAAAAATTGTCCATCTTCCGTAAATACTCGCAAAACGTGCGAGATTGTTGGGAGAGGTGTCAGTGAAGAGGAAGGATTTGGCACCGTTTGGGAGCGACTCCGTGGTGTAATTGATAGCATACCGCCCATGTCACGTGGATGACCCGGGTTCGATTCCCTGCGGAGCAAAATCTTTTCTCTTCAAAAATAAATTATTTAATATGATTTAAAAAATAGGTGGATACTCCACAATAATAGCTAAATTAATATAAAATAAATAAAAAAAATAAAATTTGACGAACGTCATGAGATGCCCAAAATTGGACAAAAATTGTCCATCTTCCGTAAATACTCGCAACACTTGCGAGATTTTTGGGAGAGGTGTCAGTGAAGAGGAAGAATTTGGCACGGTTTGGAAGCGACTCCGTGGTGTGATTAGCATACGGCGCACGTCACGCGGAAAACCCGGGTTTGATTCCCGGCGGAGCCAAATCATTTCTCTTCAAATATAAATTATTTAATATAATTTAAAAAATACGTGTTTACTCCACAATAATGGCATCATTAATATAAAATAATTTAAAAAAAAAATTGACGAATGTCAAAAGATGCCCAAGATTGAACAAAAATTGTCCATTTCCCGTAAATACTCGCAACACTTGCGAGATTGTTGGGAGAGGTGTCAGTGAAGAGGAAGGATTTGGCACCGTTTGGGAGCGACTCCGTGGTGTAATTGAAAGCATACCGCACATGTCACGCGGAAGATCTGGGTTCATTTCCCGGCGGAGACAAATCTTTACTCTTCAAAAATAAATTATTTAAAATAATTTAAAAAATAGGTGGTTACCCCACAATAATGGCTAATTTAATATAAAATAATTTAAAAAAAAAAAAATTTACGTTTATTACCATAGGTAGGTAACCTTTTTCCTTTCGTAGCATTCCAAGAAGAGTTTATTCTCATATTTTTTAACGTTTCCGACATATCCGAAGGACTTTCTGTATTACATTATCTATTTACAACCAGATTATCTAGTTTATTTTTAAAAAATAACTCGTCTTTGTTTGTCCATTTTGTGCAGAAGTGTTGGTCCGTTTTGTCTAATTGGTGCAGAATTAGTTACCACGCTTCCCTGCTCCACTTTTATTTTTATCGACAGTAATATTGGCATGTGATCCGAAAATGTTTTCGGCACAACTTTAAAATCTTCAACAATTTTTAATAGATTTTTAATCTTCAACTGCCGCTGTAACTAATAAACGTAAATTTACCCAGTTTATCTCCTTCTGTTCTACCGTTCATTACAACTAAATTATTATCGTCACAAAAATTGATAAGTCTTTTCCATCTATTATTTATTTCTGTATCTTCAGAAAAACGTTGCTTTTTTTATTTTTTCCAGCATAAGCTCCTTTGCTAATTTATGTAAGTCTCCTATCCTTACATTAGCGTCACCAATTAACACGTAATTATATACTGCATTTTCCCGGACTAAATTACCCAAACTAATAAAATCTCCCCCCCCCACGAGTTTCCGTTTATATACATTGTTAAATAAAAAATTCTAATTGGTTCTCAACTTTACACTTTATTAAAAAATACTTTTTAATGTGTACAAAATACAATGTGTACAAATTACTATCTCTGTTTTCCTTAATCCCTAACAGAAACCCGACCATTTCTCTACCCAGTTTATTTATTCGTTTCGCACTGATCCATTTTAATTTATAACTTTGAAAATATCTCTAAAAAAATGAAAAATATTTTTCTTCAATAAAAAGTTCTATTATAATAAAAATATCACAATCTTTTAAAAAGTTAAAAAAATTACTATCCTTTACCTTGTTTCTCAGTCGATTTACATTATAACTAATAATATTTATTAGCTGCTAGTCTAAGGTTTCTTGGCCCCTTTTTCTTGCTTCAATAGATGATGAAGAGACTGATCTCTGCCTAAGTGCATACTGCTCCAGTTTCTGCCTGGCACCTGTGTCTACTTCTTCTTTCCATTTTCTTTTTGCCTTTTGATCCAAGTCTACCTGTTTTTCTAGCATCTCTTTAATCTCCTCTAATGAATAACCTTTTTCATCCAGCCAAATAATTCCTTCCCTGTATTTCGGTGCTTACCCGATCTGCCTTAATGCCTGTAGATACGGATATGTTATTTTATATTTCTCTTTATCTTCTTTGGACCTATCGTGTGCAATTCTGTACCTTTTGTCCATGATAGCTGATCTTGCGTTCATAATCCTGCGTTTTTCCATGCGTTATTTGAGGTTAATTTCAACAATACGGGCCTCTTGATCCCTATTCGACCTAATTTGTAGCAATCATCAATAGCCTGAATATTGACAGCTATTCCAGCCTCATCAAATGCCTCCTTTAAGTTTTTTATTAATTGTTCTTTTCTGTTTTCTTCTCTCTCCTGTAAGTTGAATAAAATTTTTTTGTCTATCTTTTTTTCTTATATACTTTATTTCTTGTTCCTGGCGTAATCTTTTTTTTTTCCAGAGCTGTTACTTTATCCTTATATATTTCTGATTCCGACAGGGTAGCCTCTATCGAACTTACTAATGTAGACAGATTTTTATTTATGGCTGTCATTTCTTTCCTGTTTTTAAGTATTTCCATTTTAAATTCTTGGAAATCTGCATTAAGTTTATTAATTTTTGCATTTATGTATTTCATCCATAATGCATATTATCAGATTGGTTATAATGAAATATTAGACTCAACTTATACCGAGTGGTGGGGGATTTTGGGGGAAGAAAAATATAATGTTCCGCCAAGTTTGAAATCTCTATTTTCCAAATGAGTGCAATAATATATGTGTATAATATATCGGTGAAAAACTGAGATTGTTGGGAGAGGTGTCAGTGAAGAGGAAGGATTTGGCACCGTTTGGGAGCGACTCCGTGGTGTAATTGATAGCATACCGCCCATGTCACGTGGATGACCCGGGTTCGATTCCCTGCGGAGCAAAATCTTAACTCTTCAAAAATAAATTATTTAATATGATTTAAAAAATAGGTGGATACTCCACAATAATAGCTAAATTAATATAAAATAAATAAGAAAAATAAAATTTGACGAACGTCATGAGATGCCCAAAATTGGACAAAAATTGTCCATCTTCCGTAAATACTCGCAAAACTTGCAAGATTGTTGGGAGAGGTGTCAGTGAAGAGAGCGAGTATTTACGGAAGATGAACAATTTTTGTCCAATTTTGGGCATCTCATGACGTTCGTCAAATTTTATTTTTCTTATTTATTTTATATTAATTTAGCTATTATTGTGGAGTATCCACCTATTTTTTAAATCATATTAAATAATTTATTTTTGAAGAGTTAAGATTTTGCTCCGCAGGGAATCGAACCCGGGTCATCCACGTGACATGGGCGGTATGCTATCAATTACACCACGGAGTCGCTCCCAAACGGTGCCAAATCCTTCCTCTTCACTGACACCTCTCCCAACAATCTCAGTTTTTCACCGATATATTATACACATATATTATTGCACTCATTTGGAAAATAGAGATTTCAAACTTGGCGGAACATTATATTTTTCTTCCCCCAAAATCCCCCACCACTCGGTATAAGTTGAGTCTAATATTTCATTATAACCAATCTGATAATATGCATTATGGATGAAATACATAAATGCAAAAATTAATAAACTTAATGCAGATTTCCAAGAATTTAAAATGGAAATACTTAAAAACAGGAAAGAAATGACAGCCATAAATAAAAATCTGTCTACATTAGTAAGTTCGATAGAGGCTACCCTGTCGGAATCAGAAATATATAAGGATAAAGTAACAGCTCTGGAAAAAAAAAAGATTACGCCAGGAACAAGAAATAAAGTATATAAGAAAAAAAGATAGACAAAAAAATTTTATTCAACTTACAGGAGAGAGAAGAAAACAGAAAAGAACAATTAATAAAAAACTTAAAGGAGGCATTTGATGAGGCTGGAATAGCTGTCAATATTCAGGCTATTGATGATTGCTACAAATTAGGTCGAATAGGGATCAAGAGGCCCGTATTGTTGAAATTAACCTCAAATAACGCATGGAAAAACGCAGGATTATGAACGCAAGATCAGCTATCATGGACAAAAGGTACAGAATTGCACACGATAGGTCCAAAGAAGATAAAGAGAAATATAAAATAACATATCCGTATCTACAGGCATTAAGGCAGATCGGGTAAGCACCGAAATACAGGGAAGGAATTATTTGGCTGGATGAAAAAGGTTATTCATTAGAGGAGATTAAAGAGATGCTAGAAAAACAGGTAGACTTGGATCAAAAGGCAAAAAGAAAATGGAAAGAAGAAGTAGACACAGGTGCCAGGCAGAAACTGGAGCAGTATGCACTTAGGCAGAGATCAGTCTCTTCATCATCTATTGAAGCAAGAAAAAGGGGCCAAGAAACCTTAGACTAGCAGCTAATAAATATTATTAGTTATAATGTAAATCGACTGAGAAACAAGGTAAAGGATAGTAATTTTTTTAACTTTTTAAAAGATTGTGATATTTTTATTATAATAGAACTTTTTATTGAAGAAAAATATTTTTCATTTTTTTAGAGATATTTTCAAAGTTATAAATTAAAATGGATCAGTGCGAAACGAATAAATAAACTGGGTAGAGAAATGGTCGGGTTTCTGTTAGGGATTAAGGAAAACAGAGATAGTAATTTGTACACATTGTATTTTGTACACATTAAAAAGTATTTTTTAATAAAGTGTAAAGTTGAGAACCAATTAGAATTTTTTATTTAACAATGTATATAAACGGAAACTCGTGGGGGGGGGGAGATTTTATTAGTTTGGGTAATTTAGTCCGGGAAAATGCAGTATATAATTACGTGTTAATTGGTGACGCTAATGTAAGGATAGGAGACTTACATAAATTAGCAAAGGAGCTTATGCTAGAAAAAATAAAAAAAGCAACGTTTTTCTGAAGATACAGAAATAAATAATAGATGGAAAAGACTTATCAACTTTTGTGACGATAATAATTTAGTTGAAATGAACGGTAGAACAGAAGGAGATAAACTGGGTAAATTTACGTTTATTAGTTACAGCGGCAGTTGAAGATTAAAAATCTATTAAAAATTGTTGAAGATTTTAAAGTTGTGCCGAAAACATTTTCGGATCACATGCCAATATTACTGTCGATAAAAATAAAAGTGGAGCAGGGAAGCGTGGTAACTAATTCTGCACCAATTAGACAAAACGGACCAACACTTCTGCACAAAATGGACAAACAAAGACGAGTTATTTTTTAAAAATAAACTAGATAATCTGGTTGTAAATAGATAATGTAATACAGAAAGTCCTTCGGATATGTCGGAAACGTTAAAAAATATGAGAATAAACTCTTCTTGGAATGCTACGAAAGGAAAAAGGTTACCTACCTATGGTAATAAACGTAAATTTTTTTTTTTTTAAATTATTTTATATTAAATTAGCCATTATTGTGGGGTAACCACCTATTTTTTAAATTATTTTAAATAATTTATTTTTGAAGAGTAAAGATTTGTCTCCGCCGGGAAATGAACCCAGATCTTCCGCGTGACATGTGCGGTATGCTTTCAATTACACCACGGAGTCGCTCCCAAACGGTGCCAAATCCTTCCTCTTCACTGACACCTCTCCCAACAATCTCGCAAGTGTTGCGAGTATTTACGGGAAATGGACAATTTTTGTCCAATCTTGGGCATCTTTTGACATTCGTCAATTTTTTTTTTAAATTATTTTATATTAATGATGCCATTATTGTGGAGTAAACACGTATTTTTTAAATTATATTAAATAATTTATATTTGAAGAGAAATGATTTGGCTCCGCCGGGAATCAAACCCGGGTTTTCCGCGTGACGTGCGCCGTATGCTATCCATCACACCACGGAGTCGCTTCCAAACCGTGCCAAATTCTTCCTCTTCACTGACACCTCTCCCAAAAATCTCGCAAGTGTTGCGAGTATTTACGGAAGATGGACAATTTTTGTCCAATTTTGGGCATCTCATGACGTTCGTCAAATTTTATTTTTTTTATTTATTTTATATTAATTTAGCTATTATTGTGGAGTATCCACCTATTTTTTAAATCATATTAAATAATTTATTTTTGAAGAGAAAAGATTTTGCTCCACAGGGAATCGAACCCGGGTCATCCACGTGACATGGGCGGTATGCTATCAATTACACCACGGAGTCGCTCCCAAACGGTGCCAAATCCTTCCTCTTCACTGACACCTCTCCCAACAATCTCGCACGTTTTGCGAGTATTTACGGAAGATGGACAATTTTTGTCCATTCTTGGGCATCTCTTGACGTTCATCAAATTTTATTTTTTTTATTTATTTTATATTAATTTAGCTATTATTGTGGAGTATCCACCTATTTTTTAAATTATATTAAATAATTTATTTTTGAAGAGAAAAGATTTGGCTCCGCAGGGAATCGAACCCGGGTCTTCCACGTGACATGCGCGGTATTCTATCAATTACACAACGGAGTCGCTCCCAAACGGTGCCAAATCCTTCCTCTTCACTGACACCTCTCCCAACAATCTCGCACGTTCTGGGAGTATTTAAGAGTGATGGACAATTTTTGTCCAATCTTGGGCATCTCTTGACGTTCGACAATTTTTTTTTTTTTTTTATATTAATTTAGCTATTATTGTGGAGTAACCACCTATTTTTTAAATTATTTTACATAATTTATTTTTGAAGAGTAAAGATTTGTCCTCGCCGGGAAATGAACCCGGGTCTTCAGCGTGACATGTGCGTTATGCTATCCATTACACCACGGAGTCGCTTCCAAACGGTGGTAAATCCTTCCTCTTTACTGACACCTCTCCCAACAATCTCGCAAGTGTTGCGAGTATTTACGGGAGATGGACAATTTTTGTCCAAACTTTGGCATCTTTTAATTTATAACTTTGAAAATATCTCTAAAAAAATGAAAAATATTTTTCTTCAATAAAAAGTTCTATTATAATAAAAATATCACAATCTTTTAAAAAGTTAAAAAAATTACTATCCTTTACCTTGTTTCTCAGTCGATTTACATTATAACTAATAATATTTATTAGCTGCTAGTCTAAGGTTTCTTGGCCCCTTTTTCTTGCTTCAATAGATGATGAAGAGACTGATCTCTGCCTAAGTGCATACTGCTCCAGTTTCTGCCTGGCACCTGTGTCTACTTCTTCTTTCCATTTTCTTTTTGCCTTTTGATCCAAGTCTACCTGTTTTTCTAGCATCTCTTTAATCTCCATTAATGAATAACCTTTTTCATCCAGCCAAATAATTCCTTCCCTGTATTTCGGTGCTTACCCGATCTGCCTTAATGCCTGTAGATACGGATATGTTATTTTATATTTCTCTTTATCTTCTTTGGACCTATCGTGTGCAATTCTGTACCTTTTGTCCATGATAGCTGATCTTGCGTTCATAATCCTGCGTTTTTCCATGCGTTATTTGAGGTTAATTTCAACAATACGGGCCTCTTGATCCCTATTCGACCTAATTTGTAGCAATCATCAATAGCCTGAATATTGACAGCTATTCCAGCCTCATCAAATGCCTCCTTTAAGTTTTTTATTAATTGTTCTTTTCTGTTTTCTTCCCTCTCCTGTAAGTTGAATAAAATTTTTTTGTCTATCTTTTTTTCTTATATACTTTATTTCTTGTTCCTGGCGTAATCTTTTTTTTTTCCAGAGCTGTTACTTTATCCTTATATATTTCTGATTCCGACAGGGTAGCCTCTATCGAACTTACTAATGTAGACAGATTTTTATTTATGGCTGTCATTTCTTTCCTGTTTTTAAGTATTTCCATTTTAAATTCTTGGAAATCTGCATTAAGTTTATTAATTTTTGCATTTATGTATTTCATCCATAATGCATATTATCAGATTGGTTATAATGAAATATTAGACTCAACTTATACCGAGTGGTGGGGGATTTTGGGGGAAGAAAAATATAATGTTCCGCCAAGTTTGAAATCTCTATTTTCCAAATGAGTGCAATAATATATGTGTATAATATATCGGTGAAAAACTGAGATTGTTGGGAGAGGTGTCAGTGAAGAGGAAGGATTTGGCACCGTTTGGGAGCGACTCCGTGGTGTAATTGATAGCATACCGCCCATGTCACGTGGATGACCCGGGTTCGATTCCCTGCGGAGCAAAATCTTTTCTCTTCAAAAATAAATTATTTAATATGATTTAAAAAATAGGTGGATACTCCACAATAATAGCTAAATTAATATAAAATAAATAAAAAAAATAAAATTTGACGAACGTCATGAGATGCCCAAAATTGGACAAAAATTGTTCATCTTCCGTAAATACTCGCTCTCTTCACTGACACCTCTCCCAACAATCTTGCAAGTTTTGCGAGTATTTACGGAAGATGGACAATTTTTGTCCAATTTTGGGCATCTCATGACGTTCGTCAAATTTTATTTTTTTTATTTATTTTATATTAATTTAGCTATTATTGTGGAGTATCCACCTATTTTTTAAATTATTTTAAATAATTTATTTTTGAAGAGTTAAGATTTGTCTCCGCCGGGAAATGAACCCAGGTCTTCCGCGTGACATGTGCGGTATGCTATCAATTACACCACGGAGTCACTTCCAAACGGTGCCAAATCCTTCCCCTTCACTGACACCTCTCCCAACAATCTTGCAAGTTTTGCGAGTATTTACGGGAGATGAACAATTTTTGTCCAATCTTGGGCATCTCTTGACGTTCGTAAATTTTTTTTTTTTTTTAAATTATTTTATATTAAAATATCCATTATTGTGGAGTAACCATCTATTTTTTAAATGGTTTTAAATAATTTATTTTTGAAGAGTTAAGATTTGTCTCCGCCGGGAAATGAACCCAGGTCTTCCGCGTGACATGTGCGGTATGCTATCAATTACACCACGGAGTCACCTTCAAAAGGTGCCAAATCCGGATGTCAGTGAAAAGTAAGAATTTGGCACCATTTGGAAGCGACGCCATTGTGTAATGAATAGCATACCGCGCATGTCACGCGGAAGACTCGGGTTCGATTCCCAGCGACGCTAAACCTTTTCTCTTTAAAAATAAATTATTTAAAATAATTTAAAAAATAGGTGTTTACTCCACAATAATGGCATCAATAATAGAAAAAACATAAAAAAAAAAATTGACGAAGGTCAAGAGATGCCTATAATTGGACAAAAATTGTCCAACTCCCGTAAATACTCGCAAAACTTGCGAGATTGTTGGGAGAGGTGTCAGTGAAGAGGAAGGATTTGGCACCGTTTGGAAGCGACTCCGTGGTGTAATGGATAGCATATCGCACATGTCACGCTGAAGACCCGGGTTCGATTCCCGGCGGGGCCAAATCTTTTCTCTTCAAAAATAAATTATTTAAAAAATAGGTGGTTACTCCACAATAATGGCTAAATTAATATTAATATAATATATATTATATTTATATTTAGTATTATTGTTATATTATATTTCATTAGTATTATTATATTTATTATTATTATTATCTTAGTATTATTATTATTTAGTATTATTGCCGTTAATTTTTTTTTTTAAATGTTTTTTTAGTGAAAGATTCGGCGTAATATCTATACCTAAATATGTTTAATAATTTACTCTTTCTATTAATGCATTATTCTAGTACTATTTTTCTAATCTAGATAATTTAACCCCTTTTTAAAAATCATAATTTTAGATTTATCTAAATTTAATTGCATATTCCATAATTCACAGTACTCATGTTGCATATTTATCATATCGTGTAAAATTGATGGTTCACTCGCGAGTAAAACTATATCATCCGCAAATAATAAACATCGTATTTTAATTCCTTTAATTTTTATCCCACCCCCTAAATATTCCGACAAATCATTAGTAAAAAGAATAAACAATAACGGAGATATGACACAGCCTTGTTTAAGATCCGTATTGGTTTTAAAACTATTAGTAATTAACTTTTTTCTGAATATCGATACCTCATTATTTTCATAATATTTATGCAGTACTTCGATAAATTTAGACGATATTCTCATATTATACATCTTATAATATAATGAATTTCTGTCCAGACAATCGAATGCTGCTAAATTAATATAAAATAAATAAAAAAAAAAAAAATTTGAAGAACGTCAAGAGATGCCCAAGATTGGACAAAAATTGTCCATCTTCCGTAAATACTCCAAACATATACCTAAGGTAATATCTATACCTAAATATGTTTAATAATTTACTCTTTCTATTAATGCATTATTCTAGTACTATTTTTCTAATCTAGATAATTTAACCCCTTTTTAAAAATCATAATTTTAGATTTATCTAAATTTAATTGCATATTCCATAATTCACAGTACTCATGTAGCATATTTATCATATCGTGTAAAATTGATGGTTCACTCGCGAGTAAAACTATATCATCCGCAAATAATAAACATCCTATTTTAATTCCTTTAATTTTTATCCCACCCCCTAAATATTCCGACAAATCATTAGTAAAAAGAATAAATAATAACGGAGATATGACACAGCCTTGTTTAAGATCCGTATTGGTTTTAAAACTATTAGTAATTAACTTTTTTCTGAATATCGATACCTCATTATTTTCATAATATTTATGCAGTACTTCGATAAATTTAGACGATATTCTCATATTATACATCTTATAATATAATGAATTTCTGTCCAGACAATCGAATGCTGCTTTCAGGTCGACGAAAAAGCAGAATATTTTTGTTCTTTTTGCAGCTGTTTTTATTTGAATAATGTTGGTTAAATTGAATATTTGATCAACTGTCGAATAGCCGGCACGAAAGCCTGTCTGGAATTCGTTACTTACGTTATTTACCTCAATCCAATCTTTTAACCTAGTCACTAACATACTCATAAATATTTTGGACATGTTGTCTAAAAATGAAATCCCTCTATAATTCGTAATCGCGTTTTTGTCACCTTTTTACTTTCACTTACCTATATATGAAATATATAGTAAGTGTTACTTTCACTTACCTATATATGAAATATATAGTAAGTGGAAGTATTGTGATCGTGAAAAATTTCGACTTCCGGTTTTCAACGGAAATACACATTTTGGGGTCCCCTGAGTCGAAATGACCAAGTCCCGCGAAATGGTCTGTGTCTGTGTGTGTGTGTGTGTGTGTGTGTGTGAACAGACTAGCTCAAAAACTATAAACCGTGCGATCCTGAAATTGAGTATTTAGTGTAGGTATATGCCCGCGATGTGACAGCATAAATTTCATCAAAATTACTTAAAGAGAGGGGGTACTTTACTTAATAACTTTTTAGGTTTTTTTCGAATTTCTCAAAAACGGCTCTAACGATTTTGATTAAACTGAGTATTTGATGTAATTATATGCCCAAGATATGACTGTAAAAATTTCATCAAAATTGATTAACCGGAGGGGGGACTTTACTTAATAATTTTGTAACATTTTTACTTGTTTTTTTTTTTTTTATTTACTCTAAATCGGCTTTAACGATTTGATCAAACTGGGTATTTGATGTATGTATATGCCAAATATGTGATAGCCAACATTTCATCAAAATTGATCAACCGGAGGGGGGACTGTACTTAATAAATTTTGTATCATTTTCACGTGTTTTTTTTATTTACTCTAAATCGGCTTTAACGATTTGATCAAACTGGGTATTTGATGTATGTATATGCCAAATATGTGATAGCCAACATTTCATCAAAATTGATCAACCGGAGGGGGGACTGTACTTAATAAATTTTGTATCATTTTCACGTGTTTTTTTTATTTACTCTAAATCGGCTTTTACGATTTTGATCAAATTGGGTATTTGATGTATGTATATTACCGAGATATGACTGTAAAAATTTCATCAAAATTGATTAACCGGAGGGGGGACTTTAGTTAATAAATTTTGTATCATTTTCACCAGTTTTTTTATTTACTCAAAAACGGCTTTAACGATTAACAAAAATAAGATATGAATGTAGAAAAATGTGTGACTTTGGGAAATGATATTTAGCAAAACACGTCAATTTCTAATCTAATTAAGTTGGTAAGTGAAAGTTGTGTGTTGCGCGCACGCACCAGATTTTTTATATAACGGAGATGTAAATGATTTACTAAATGTATTTGTTATATCACCTTTGTTGTAAATAGTATTAAATAGAAACAGTAATTTTTCTAAACAACTATCCGGACTGTTCTTGTAAAATTCAATTGGAATTCCATCTGGCCCAGGTGTTTTATGTTTAGCCATTCAATTCATAACAGACTTTAATTAATTTATTTGTAGATCACGATCAAACAATTCGTTTATAATGAGTGGTGCAGCATATATTACAGGTGGGGATATTATTTTTGGATTTAGAAGCTTGCTAAAATGAATGAACTAATCTCTTTCACTAATATTGTTACCCGTGTTCATATTTTTATTTTTAAATCTGTTTACGATTTTCCAAAATTCCCCACCATCTCTAACCTTTGACAAGTTTTCATATATTTTTTTCTGATAGATTTTCTGTTTTGCCTGCACATTGTTTTATATTCAGGGTTTGTTTCTTTATACAAAATGTTTACCCATTCCAAATCGGTTTTCCGGAATAACATCAATAAGGTAAAGGAACGTTTTCTCAATTTTTTATAATCGTTATCAAACTAGGGTTTATTACCATAGGTAGGTAACCTTTTTCCTTTCGTAGCATTCCAAGAAGAGTTTATTCTCATATTTTTTAACGTTTCCGACATATCCGAAGGACTTTCTGTATTACATTATCTATTTACAACCAGATTATCTAGTTTATTTTTAAAAAATAACTCGTCTTTGTTTGTCCATTTTGTGCAGAAGTGTTGGTCCGTTTTGTCTAATTGGTGCAGAATTAGTTACCACGCTTCCCTGCTCCACTTTTATTTTTATCGACAGTAATATTGGCATGTGATCCGAAAATGTTTTCGGCACAACTTTAAAATCTTCAACAATTTTTAATAGATTTTTAATCTTCAACTGCTGCTGTAACTAATAAACGTAAATTTACCCAGTTTATCTCCTTCTGTTCTACCGTTCATTACAACTAAATTATTATCGTCACAAAAATTGATAAGTCTTTTCCATCTATTATTTATTTCTGTATCTTCAGAAAAACGTTGCTTTTTTTATTTTTTCCAGCATAAGCTCCTTTGCTAATTTATGTAAGTCTCCTATCCTTACATTAGCGTCACCAATTAACACGTAATTATATACTGCATTTTCCCGGACTAAATTACCCAAACTAATAAAATCTCCCCCCCCCCACGAGTTTCCGTTTATATACATTGTTAAATAAAAAATTCTAATTGGTTCTCAACTTTACACTTTATTAAAAAATACTTTTTAATGTGTACAAAATACAATGTGTACAAATTACTATCTCTGTTTTCCTTAATCCCTAACAGAAACCCGACCATTTCTCTACCCAGTTTATTTATTCGTTTCGCACTGATCCATTTTAATTTATAACTTTGAAAATATCTCTAAAAAAATGAAAAATATTTTTCTTCAATAAAAAGTTCTATTATAATAAAAATATCACAATCTTTTAAAAAGTTAAAAAAATTACTATCCTTTACCTTGTTTCTCAGTCGATTTACATTATAACTAATAATATTTATTAGCTGCTAGTCTAAGGTTTCTTGGCCCCTTTTTCTTGCTTCAATAGATGATGAAGAGACTGATCTCTGCCTAAGTGCATACTGCTCCAGTTTCTGCCTGGCACCTGTGTCTACTTCTTCTTTCCATTTTCTTTTTGCCTTTTGATCCAAGTCTACCTGTTTTTCTAGCATCTCTTTAATCTCCTCTAATGAATAACCTTTTTCATCCAGCCAAATAATTCCTTCCCTGTATTTCGGTGCTTACCCGATCTGCCTTAATGCCTGTAGATACGGATATGTTATTTTATATTTCTCTTTATCTTCTTTGGACCTATCGTGTGCAATTCTGTACCTTTTGTCCATGATAGCTGATCTTGCGTTCATAATCCTGCGTTTTTCCATGCGTTATTTGAGGTTAATTTCAACAATACGGGCCTCTTGATCCCTATTCGACCTAATTTGTAGCAATCATCAATAGCCTGAATATTGACAGCTATTCCAGCCTCATCGAATGCCTCCTTTAAGTTTTTTATTAATTGTTCTTTTCTGTTTTCTTCTCTCTCCTGTAAGTTGAATAAAATTTTTTTGTCTATCTTTTTTTCTTATATACTTTATTTCTTGTTCCTGGCGTAATCTTTTTTTTTTCCAGAGCTGTTACTTTATCCTTATATATTTCTGATTCCGACAGAGTAGCCTCTATCGAACTTACTAATGTAGACAGATTTTTATTTATGGCTGTCATTTCTTTCCTGTTTTTAAGTATTTCCATTTTAAATTCTTGGAAATCTGCATTAAGTTTATTAATTTTTGCATTTATGTATTTCATCCATAATGCATATTATCAGATTGGTTATAATGAAATATTAGACTCAACTTATACCGAGTGGTGGGGGATTTTGGGGGAAGAAAAATATAATGTTCCGCCAAGTTTGAAATCTCTATTTTCCAAATGAGTGCAATAATATATGTGTATAATATATCGGTGAAAAACTGAAAACTTCCGAAAGATTAATATTTGTAAATTATTAAATATACATATTCATAATTTATACTTCTATATTAGATAGGTACCGACGACACTAAAAGCACATTACTAATTAGCAAAAGCTTACTGTGCATGCGAAAGGGTTGTTAACGTATTTTAAGTTCTTGTTGAAATATTTAATGAAAATGAATTGTTTCCATGGAAACTATTAGAAGTTTTCATAACAACTGAATAGAAACTTATAAAAGAAGACATCGTGGAGTAAATCACATAGCTGCTAAAGTGCTCATCATTGCTTTCCTTTTTAAAATTCATATATGAGAGCAGGGTAGGTGCTAAAGAATGAGTATTTTGTTGTAGTTATATTTGGCCGGTTGAGCAGGAGCACGAAGGAAATGACCTTGAGCGTGCTGTAGCAAAGCAATATGTGACCTTGAGGGGCATTGACCGACCTTGTGAGGGCGAGGGGGGTGTTGTTCTAGGGTGAGTGGGGGTGTCCTTGAGGTGTGTTATGAGGTTTCAAGGGGTCAACGGCTGTGAGATGCCCAACATGGCAACGTTGGATTGTAGATGTGGCAACAGCGCTTTGTTTATATCTTGCTGTAGCAAGGCTATATGTGACCTTGATTTAATCAGCTGTTTCATTCATAATTTATCAATGAATTCAATTTTCGTCATAGTCCTAGTACAGATAAACCAGTTTACTGGTTCAGCTGTTTCATTGAACCTTTGTTTACATTATGCCTGTGACGTCATCCTCTGAGTAGGAGTTTTGTTTGTTTACATTTAACGGGTTGACCCAGTGCACAACCCGACCAGGTGTAATGCATAGGTGCATGACTCAGCTGTTTCATTCAAGTTCATTCATAATTGAAGCAATGATGTTGGAGGAATAACGGTCAATTCCAATCTTTGCCGTCCTGTCGAAGTCGCTCTTTTATAGCCATATGCAGTGGCGGGGGAGGGATGCGCATCCAGCACTGATTACGATGCCTTGAGCGGGTCGACGGGTCTGTTATCTGTTTAAAAGGATGCCGCCCAGACATCAAGACGACAAAGGACCATTTATACTTATCTCCGCTTCATCTACGCTCAGTCAGTGCGAGCTCTGCACTATGATAATCGAGAGGACGACAAAGAATTTGCTTATCGATGGTCAGTCAGCGTTTTGTAAGCCGACCAGTAGTATTTTATCAATGTCAGCAGATGAATCGCTATCTATTTGAAAGGATGCCGCGCGGTTTCTCTAGAAATCGCTGCAAGTGCATTTCCTACTGCAGGTGGAGACAAGACGATATCATTCATTCGCTTGTCTGTGTTATCTATTTGAAAGGATGCCGCCCCGAGTAGGTTTGTCGAGGAATGATAACATCCGCCCGGGTGATACCTTTCGAACTCCTCTTTGATGTGATGTAACGAGTCGCAAAGTGTCGTCTTTTGAATTCATTGACCAAGCTTAGTAAAAGCGGGGAATTTATTTTTTTCCGTGGCAACACCGGACGGTCTCGAGGAGTTAATGCGCGTGGAGGAATTATTTTTAAATTTTTTAGTTGTGGACAATAATGAGATACGGTTTTGAAGGTCGTCGATTTTGAATTTAATGTTGGATTAACGATCACAGTTCAAGATATCTGTACTTTTACCGTTTTAAATATAAAAATTACAGAAATCACATCGATATTAAAAAATACGGGCAATGGAATGAGTGAGATGTGGCAACATCGCTTTGTTTACATTCAAGCTGCCATCGACCCCGGGCGATCATCGATTTACTGGGGACGGGTGTTCTGGGGCCAATTTGGAGGCAACCTCCATGACTGGTAAGGTGTAAGGTTAACAGCAGAGATATTGGTGTCTGTTTCACCATTACTTCTCCTCCTAGAATTGATTGAAGGAAATCCGTAGATAACATCGCGTGAATTTATTATTAATTGAAGGCTACTATCTAGTGCGAACGAAAGTCGGTAAATCAGAACAGACAATTAAAGAAGAAATTATTTTATTTTTTAAATAAAAAGCCAATTATTTATTTTTACTTTCACTTACCTATATATGAAATATATAGTAAGTGGAAGTATTGCGATCGTGAAAAATTTCGACTTCCGGTTTTCAAACGAAATACACTTTTCGGGGTCCCCTGAGTCCAAATGACCAAATCCCGCGAAATGGTCTGTGTGTGTGTGTGTGTGTGTGGATGTGAACAGACTAGCTCAAAAACTATAAGCCGTGCGAATCTGAAATTGGAAATTTAGTGTAGTTATTAAATATGCCCGCGATGTGACAGTAACAATTTCATCAAAATTTCTCAAAGGGAGGGTACTTGGGTACTTTATTTAATAACTTTTTATGTTTTTTTTTCGATTTTCTAAAAAACGGCTCTAACGATTTTGATTAAACTGAGTATTTGATGTATAAATATGCCCGAGATATGACTGTAAAAATTTGATCAAAATTGATCAACCGGAGGGGGGACTTTAAATAATAAACTTTATATCATTTTCACGTGTTTTTTTTTATTTACTTAAAAACGGCTTTAACGATTTTGATCAAACTGGGTATTTGTTGTATGTATATGCCAGAGATTTGATAGCTAACATTTCATCAAAATTGATTAACTGAAGGGTGGACTTAACATAATATACTTTGTATCATTTTCACGTATTTTTTTTTATTTACTCAAAAACGGCTTTAACGATTTTGATCAAATTCATCATGTTTAATGAAAATTAGGCTTCCTTTAATATCAGGTAAGCTTTATCATAAAATATTCTTTGGGGGCTTAAATAGGGTAGGGGCCTTTTCTGTTTGTTTCCTATAAAGTACCTTTGTTTTTTTTTTATATGGAGAATTTAACTGTCTCTTGTTACGCCTAAAAATAAGCAATGGCTAAATATGAGATATGATAAAAATAAAGAAAACATATAAAGAGATAAAGAGGAGAAAAAAAGAAAAAACTCATAAAACTCGTTGAGTCCGCCTTGCGGAGTACGCCTTTAATGACAGACATTGTTCATAATTAAAGCCTTTTTGTTCATTTGAGAAGTGGCAATTAACAAAAAGCATTAATTTCTAATCTAAGTATGTTGGTAAGTGAAAGTTGTGTGTTGCGAGCACGCACCAGATTTTTATAATTTGGCTTTAAAAGAAAAATTTTATTTTATTTTCATTTTGTTTAAGATATTTCTTTAGTCTTACAGTTCCAGCATCCCAACAGTTTGTTACTTTTTAATAGGAAGATGTAAGGTTATGTTATTCTTACAAAACAGTTGGGGTCACCTATGGTATAGTGGTTAGCATGGCAGCTTACAACACTAAAGGTCGCAGGTTCGCGCCCAGCGGTGGCCCTAATAATTAGAATATTACAAAGCCTTTCCAATGGAACTTTCTAAAAATCTATATTATATTTGACAAATATTAAGTTTATTTTATCTTATAATGGCCGTGGGGCCAAGGTCCTCCATCATCAAGGATGTGTCTTTTATCATTGAAAGATCTTTGTTTGTTTTAATAGTTGTTAAATTCCCTTCGGAAAGTAGTGGACCTCCAAAATGAAACTTAAATTAAAATAAATAAACAATTGATTACAAATAGAGAAACCGAAAATATAAACATTTATTCATCATCAAAATAAAACATTAATATAAAATGAAATCATTTTTACAAAAAAAGAAATAATTTACAAACAATTAATTAATTAACAAACAAATAGAATGAAACAAACAAAATTAAATTTTCTCTCTAATGAAATAAATGAAAATGAAATAAAAGAAAAGAATGTCAATATTCACGTGGATCGCTGGGCGATGTCGCACAATGATGAAGTCGAAGTAGGCTGATAAACTTTATCAGAAGGAGTCGGTGCTTGGGCAGCATACAGTTCGCAGTGGGCGAAAACTCGTTCTCCAAAACTGCAGCGGGCAGATGAGAGCCGTAGACGCGTCTACGTAAGTGGACTGTTAGAATCTGGCTGTGTATACAACACTACTGGTATTAGCACAGCTGTTGTATTAAAAACATCTGCACTAAGACGGCCTTATAAACATTTGTCTTCCAACAAACATCGCATCATTAATTTAATTGGTTCAATTAAACAAAATTATTAAAAGAGAGAAAAAAATCTAAACAAAATAATTATACAAATCAAACCCTATTAACAAAAATTAAGAAATTAAACAATAATAAAATAAATGACTTCATTTTAAAAGAAACAAAAAAAACAACAACAACAAATTGATTTAAGTAATAAATTAAAGTTTATGAGCGTTAACATCCCGCCCACCAATTTTTGCAATGGGCAAAAATTTATACATCTTAAAATTAGTCTGGGGACAGCAATGGTGCTAACTTCGTGACTGGACGATTGAATTCCCCTTTTGAAGTTCTAATTTTGACTAGAATTTTAGACGGCAACCCTCGGCGCGATACAAATCTATTCAGACAGGCGAGGAAAGCATCGATAGTTAACTGAGACACAAGTTCAAGATGTACGGCCCTAGTACTCAAGCAAACGAACAAACAGACGTATGATTTTTGGATACTACCTTTGCGTTTATTTGACTCTTTAGTCATAAACGGTCCGGCAAAATCAACCCAAGTTATAATAAATGGCCTTCCTTATTCGAATCTCGAAAGGGGAAGATCGGACATAAGAGGCGTGAAATTCTTTGAACGAAATCTATAACAAGTTATACACTTGTGAACACGGTGCCGAATTATACGCCTTTCTGATATTATCCAGTAATTCCGCAGCAAGAGTGAGTGTAATAGTTGTGGACCGGGGTGGAGGTAAGTTCTATGGTAGTGATCAATCAACCGCTTTGTAAGGTGCGCTTTTTGGGGAAGTATTATCGGGTGCTTGGCATTATAGGGCAACGGACTGTTTTTCTAACGACCGCCCACCCTGAGAATTCCTAGGCTATCCAAGAAGGGTGATAATGATTTCAGAGCTCTTATCGTTGTTTTTGAGTTTATAGGAAGGTAATGCTGTTGAACGCATATTATTAAAAGTCGAGTACCTTCAGCTAATTCACCTAAACTCAGTGCTCCATGTTTTCTTTCCGTAAGAGGTATCTTCAAGTTCCTTAGGAATCGGGCAATGTAGGAAAATATCCTCGTTAATTTACCAAACGAAGAGAACCTTTCCATTACCTCAATCATGTAGGAATTTGATACCTGACTTGTACATACCAGAGCGTTAGGTTTTATTTCTGGCACTGGCACAGCCTCATTAAGAAGAATATGGGGCCATTCAGAAATATCACGTGTGAGCCATTGAGGGCCATGCCACCATAACTGGTTATTAATTAGATCTACTGGTATGGATCCACGGGAAGCAAGATCGGCTGGATTCTCAGACGATGAAACGTGGTACCATTCCTTTTCCGACGACAACTCTAGTATATGTGTAATTCGGTTCGCCACGAATGTTTTTAATAAATGTGGAGAAAGGCGTAACCAACTAAGAACAATTGACGAGTCCGAGAATAAGTAAGTGGAATTGACATGTGGGTCAATAATGCTAGAAATGGATTGTCTAGTTTGGGCTAGTAACAGCGCAGCGCATAACTCTAACTTAGGAATAGATAATGTTTTCAATGGAGCGAGGCGGGTTTTAGACATAATTAAGTGACTTTCTGTTTGTCTGTCATGGAATTGAACTCTCAAATAAATAGTGGCTGCATAACCTAATTCCGATGCATCAGCGAATCCCACTAATGTAACGTGGAGCGGCTTATGGGGAAATATGCAACGAGGTATTTGAATGAATCGTAGGTTTCTAAGAGAGTCAAAGAATTCTCTGTAATCTGTGGCTATTTCCGAAGGTAGTGGACTGTCCCAGGATAAGTCTTTTATAGCCCATAGCCTCTGCAAATATGATTTGGCTTTAAAGGTGACGGGAGCAAGGTAACCGAGTGGGTCGTACATTCGCGCAACTGCTGACATGATCCCTCTTTTCGTCATTATTAATTTGATATCTTGAATATCATAAGAAAGGCAGTCCAGGACCGAGTCCCATTGCATCCCTAATAACTTTACTGATTTATTGTCAGGTTCTAAGAATTTAATCATTTCTTGTTTGTCCGCAAGAGAGCTTAATAATTCTGGAGTGTTACTCACCCATTTTGACAAACTGAAACCCCCTTTATTTAGTAATGCTATCAATTCGCACTGAAGCTGACGGGCTTCTTCAATAGTGTTCGCTCCAGTTAGAATATCATCCACATATATGTGGTTTTTTAAGGTTTCTGAGGCTTTTGGATATGATGCTCCTTCATCTATTACTAGTTGATGTAATACACGAATCGCGAGATAAGGAGAGCTAGAAAAACCGAAGGTGAGTCTATTCAATTGATACTCCTCAACTGGTTTTGATGGATCAGTGCGGTACCGAAAATGTTGATATGGGACATCTTCTTTATGGATTAATATTTGTAAAAACATCTGACATATGTCTGATGCAAACACAATAGGATAGCGTCTGAAATTAAGAAGCACATACCTAATATCCAGCTGGAGTTTAGGACCGATAAGGAGATGGTCATTGAGGGAGCCAAATTCAGTAGATGACGATGCATCAAAAACTATGCGTAGTTTCGAACAAGTGTTATCCTTCATAACACAATGGTGTGGTAGATAATATCTACCCGGACTATCTGCCGGCGAGACGTAGCCTAATTTTAAATATTCATCGATAATGTTGGAATATTTTTCCTTTAATAAGGGTATTTTATTTAACCGGTGTTCTAATTTTAGAAAACGGGTCATGGCATTTTTATAGGAACTACTCAGATAAGGTCTGGCCTGATCTTTGAATGGTAGCCGGACAATGTAACGTCCGGTTGGGTCTCGAGAATGAGTTAATCGAAAATGTTCATCCGCAAAAACATTTTCAGGATCCATTCTGACTGTTTCGGGGACCTTTTCAATTTCCCAAAATTTCTCTAAGGTGTTGCTTAGTCGGTCATTAAGTTGATCGCAGGATGTAATTAGTGAAATCGATTTATTTTTGACCAAAGGTTGAGGACCTAGAGGTCCAATGACCACATAACCAAAGATGGTTTGGAGAGCATTAGGATACCCTTCACGGTTTATACATCCACCAGTTAGGATTTGACCAAATAAATCCGCCCCCAATAAAAAATCGATTGGTCCTGGTTTTCCAAACGAATTATCAGCTAGGTCATACTGCTTAAAATATTCATTTATATCCCTTGGTATTGGACAGGTTGGTATACTCTCAATAATCTTAGGGACTATTACAGCATTAGTATGGAGTCGGGGATACAAACTATTTTTGGGCACAAGAGTGCAAAAAGTTTGGTAATTACCTCCCTTTATTGGACTATCTCCAAAACCATAAAGCGCCTGTGGATTGAGGCATTTATTAAGTCCTAAAATTCGCGCGCATCTAGATGATATAAATGATCTTTGTGATCCACAATCAATTAAAATCCGAATAGGATGATATTGCCCATTACTATCTTCTATTCTAGCCATCGCTGTTCCCAACATAATGGAGACATCGGCCTCCGACGATGATGACAGAACGGAGCCCTTTAAATCCGTCGTTGTCTGTATATTGGTCTTTTCTGAGCCTATCACATTTTTTACAACAGAAGTTGGTTCGGGTCTTGCATTGTTACCGGAACAAGAGGAACTACTAGGGGCATTTCCACCCACGTGACCAGGAGACCTGGTTGGAGAAGTGGGAAAATGTAATAAAGAATGATGGCGCCTATTGCAATGATAGCAGGAGCTAGTGCATGGGCATGAGTTGCCATAGTGGCCGGGCTTTAAACAATTGGCGCACAGGTTTAGCTGTTTTGATTTATTAAAACGTTCTCTGGGTCCCATAGAAAGGAAGCGCGAGCACCTATACAAACGATGTCTTTCCCGGCACAGAGGACAAATATTATTTGTAGAATTGCTATCAGTCGACATTAAAACCCGTTTATTTACTGATTGTGGCCTGTGTGGCTGAGAATATTGAGTATTTACTCCTATATTAGAGGTTAGAGTGTCCGTTTGTAATTGTAAAGATAGGCGATGAATAAAATTTGAAAAATTTTCAAACGTCGGAATTTCAGATGAAGAACCGAATTCGGATTCAAAACGTTCTCGCGTTTTGGGATCTAATAATCTTAAGCAATAAGTTAACAAAATTAACCCGGAGGGGTCATTAAGATTCATATTTCGGAAGGCCGTCGCGCTTTCTAAAACAATTTCGGTAAAATTTTCTAATGAGCGAAAATCACTTTTTGTGATTGGCTTAAAATTAAAAATATTGATAAGGTAGCTGGTGGGATGAATCCGTTTATTGTCGTATTTTTGTACTAAGGTGTCCCAAGCTTGCTGGTAGCCATCTGTAGTGGTCAAAATGGCCGCTATAGATTGTAGCGCTGAGCCCTTTAAAGCGGAATGAAGATAGTGAAATTTTTGAATTTCTGACAATTGCCTATTATTATGAATGAGTGACATATATGTATCTTTAAACGACATCCATTTTGAAATTTGACCGTCAAAAGTTGGTAAATTAATAGTTGGTAATTTAATTTGTGGTTCAAACCCGATTCTACTATCCGCCATCTTAGATTGGTCAGTAAAAGTTTCCCCAGGAAGTTCAACAGATAAAGCCTCGTAAAAATAATTTCGAGTTTTATTTCTCAAATCATCAAAACGCGACGTAGATTCATCCCCCAGAACCTTTGCCAATGACTTAGCATTTTTAATTAGTCCCTGGAATTTTTCATAAATATTGTCTAACCTAGATAAACGTGCTTTAAATAAATTCATCATCTGTTGATTTTCAGAACAACTAATACCAACATCCCTTGTATCTTTTATATCTGAGGCTAAATCCTCTAATTCATCCTCAAGTTCGGCTAATTGAATCTCATTTTTATCGATTTTAGGCCCCATTGCTTACCTGAATAAATATATAATTGAATCTTATTAATAAAAAAATGTAGTGAATAAATGTTTATATCCGGCGCGGAACAGACCAAAATTTATGTTAAATTCCCTTCGGAAAGTAGTGGACCTCCAAAATGAAACTTAAATTAAAATAAATAAACAATTGATTACAAATAGAGAAACCAAAAATATAAACATTTATTCATCATCAAAATAAAACATTAATATAAAATGAAATCATTTTTACAAAAAAAGAAATAATTTACAAACAATTAATTAATTAACAAACAAATAGAATGAAACAAACAAAATTAAATTTTCTCTCTAATGAAATAAATGAAAATGAAATAAAAGAAAAGAATGTCAATATTCACGTGGATCGCTGGGCGATGTCGCACAATGATGAAGTCGAAGTAGGCTGATAAACTTTATCAGAAGGAGTCGGTGCTTGGGCAGCATACAGTTCGCAGTGGGCGAAAACTCGTTCTCCAAAACTGCAGCGGGCAGATGAGAGCCGTAGACGCGTCTACGTAAGTGGACTGTTAGAATCTGGCTGTGTATACAACACTACTGGTATTAGCACAGCTGTTGTATTAAAAACATCTGCACTAAGACGGCCTTATAAACATTTGTCTTCCAACAAACATCGCATCATTAATTTAATTGGTTCAATTAAACAAAATTATTAAAAGAGAGAAAAAAATCTAAACAAAATAATTATACAAATCAAACCCTATTAACAAAAATTAAGAAATTAAACAATAATAAAATAAATGACTTCATTTTAAAAGAAACAAAAAAAACAACAACAACAAATTGATTTAAGTAATAAATTAAAGTTTATGAGCGTTAACAATAGTAAATACATTATGGTTAAATGATCTGAAGTTTGTAACATCATGTTTACATTGTATGTCATTTTAAACAGGTAACATAATGTTCAAATTTAATTTTATTTTTAACAGTAGATTTACTAATTCCTTTTATTTGTTTTTTATAAATTTGCTTTTAATGTCTATTTTACACCTTAAGGCTACAAATTTATGATTATTTCACCAATTGCCTAATCTTTAAACTTACCCATTACTTTCTTATTCTTAACATTATATAATTTATGGTTTGCAGGATAATCTAAAGTATCCAAGTAATTATTCATACTTACCATATTATAGGTCTTCAGTACATATAGAATAAACGAACGAGTCGGTATCCATATACATTAGCTTAACATTATGTCCTCACTTTTCCAACATTATGCCCTAAAAATATGTAATTCTGTTTATTCTTCTTAAGAAGTATTAGGAATAAATCGTGTTCCACTGTAAGTAATGAGTTTATTAAAATATTGTATTACAAATAAATAACTATTTAATAACTTTACCGATTAGCTCACATGTAAGTAATGAAAACGATTTTAAACTCCTTATATAATTGATGCTCAAATCACAATAGAATTAACCAACCTGAATATTGAAGTTTATATGAATTGAAACACATGATATAAATCACAGATTTATACCTCCCCTCCTCAAGTCACGAACAAGGTTGGACAGAATTTGGCCTATGCTTGAAAAACATTAAAATTTAGAATTTATGACGGATTTAAAATGAAGCGAATGAACAGGGAGCTAATTACTAAACGGTATTAACTTTCTGATGTGAAAGAAGTTTGCTTCTTTACGTCTTTTACCACAATTTACTTCATATATCGAATTCGAAACCCTCCTGATAATCCTGAATGGACCGCTTCTGACCTTATCTAGTGCTATGTAATGGGGGGTTTACTTATTTAATGATTTTATAATTAATTTCTTATCATGGATTTTATTAATTAATTAAATAGATGAATCTTTGGGATGCCAGAGCATTTTGATGGGAAATGCCCAAACTAATATTTCCTTTCCCCATTACAGCAATACCTTCCTCTCTTGATAATTAAATAAACAATAAAAATATGATTCCCCTTTTTATGAATCAAAAAAGAATATAACATTGAAAAATTGGATTCCTTTCTCAAAGGAATATGTGGGGCAATATAATATTGCATGCTTCTAGTATGAATATAATATATATATATGTATGTATATTGAAAATAAAGAATAAACAAAAATGATTATTAAAGAAAAGAATATGTGAAATATTTTTTATTGATATAGTATCCAATATATATATAAAAACATTGAGTACAAGTTGAGTATAAATTATAGAAATATAAAAATCTTTGAGTATATTCAAATATGAGAATTGATGTGAATTATATTTGGAAAGAAACAAATAAAATGAAAATCGGTATTGTCATAACTCACAATCATTACAAAGAATATCTGATAGATATATATAGATATGAAAAACAAATGCAATAATATACTAAAACAAAGAAAATTACAAAATGATTAAACATATGTACAGATTGGTACTCATCTAACTTCCTGCGATGATCTTCTGCCTCTCTCATCACCCTTTCTAGCCTTTGATATACTGGTTCGCCGATAGCGCCACATAATTAAAATAACTGGAAGGATTGTTGGCCTGATGGACATCTTAAAATCACTCACTTAACTTTTCTGGAGGGACATTACTAATATTTGACACTCAGAGCTATACATGTTCACCCTTTGAAGTCCTGGACAGAAGTCCTCTCCAACCCCAGCTTTCTATCCTCCCAAGATTGGAGGGGGAGATATTCCTACACTGTCAAAACAGACTAAAAATAAAAATAAATACGATTTATATGTAGGTTCTCTTCCAGAGAGAACACCTTTAAACTCTAATTTTGATTCTTTTTATTATTAAAAAAGTAATAGATAAAAAACAAAAAGCGTCCGAACTACATTTCTTTTAACGTTTTTTACCCCCACCAAGCCCGGAGGCAATCTTTAGTAAACAACAACAGGATGCACCGAATTTAACATATTATCTTACTAAAGGTGGCATGGGAGGAAATGAAGTTTCCTCTTAAAACCAGCACCCTAGTCCTTCTTCTAATTTAGTTATTAATTAAAATATTAATCATCTGTTTTTATATTTAAATCCCTTATTAAAAATGCAAAATTTTGATACCAAACAAGATATACTTTATTTGATCCCGTAATGAGTTCTCTAATTGGTTAGTGGCTTTATCAATGGCTATTACAATTATATCTGGCTATTTCTTAACCTGATACATAACATTTGCCTTGTCTTCCGACAAAAAAACAAATTTAGATTGGAATACAATGAAAATTGAAATTTGTTTTTTAATTTTATACACCTATATCATGAACAACAGTATTTCTTAACAACTATAATAAAACATGTAAACTCATGCTGGTCTAACAATAAAAAATTCTAAAAGAAGCATATCTATATTATTCTAAGCAATAAACTAAATTAAATTAAAAAGAATAATGTCTATATTATCTTGAACAAAAAATAAAAATTAAAATATCCGCAAGCTCTCAGCTTGGGTTAATATGAGAGTCTTGTTACTTATATTTATGAATGTCACTTTCACTCAATTGAATACAGAGCTAGACTAAACTTGCTCCCAATATCCATTAAAACTTAACTTTTATTGAAACAAAAGTCTTCTCTCCATTTTTTACGAATGTCATTATCACTCGATTTAGCACAAACGAATTAGATTTATTCATTACTCCTTCCACTTCTTCACTTAAGTTTTTTATTAGTCATACCCAATTGTTTTAACTATCTGATAACAAATGGATTATGTAAACAAATGATGGCGTTGACGGATTGTCATTCCGTAGTCTGCTGGGATTTAAAACTGCGTTTTACCTTGCCCTCTTCCAATAGGAAGTCAGTGGCTAGACTCTCCATCAGCCGGACATTGTATTTATCTCTGCTTTCCGTGAAGACACTTAGTGTGATTGGTTTTCATGAACAGTTTTCCATGAACTGTTTCCTCCACTCAGTAAAGTACCCTTCACCTATATACCTTATATAATTCAAAATAAAAAAAATCTGGTGCGTGCGCGCAACACACAACTTTCACTTACCAACTTACTTAGATTAGAAATTGACGTGGTTTGCTAAATATCATTTCCCAAAGTCACACATTTTTCTACATTCATATCTTATTTTTTTTAATCGTTAAAGCCGTTTTTGAGTAAATATAAAAAAACCCGTGAAAATGATACAAAATTTATTAAGTAAAGTCCCACCTCCCGTAGATCAATTTTGATGAAATTTTTACAGTCATATCTCGGGCATATATATACATCAAATACCAAGTTTGATCAAAATCGTTAAAACCGTTTTTGAGTAAATAAAAAAAAAACGTGAAAATGATACAAAATTTATTAAGTAAAGTCCCCCCTCCGGTTGATCAATTGTGATGAAATGTTGGTTATCACATCTTTGGCATATAAATACATAAAATACCAAATTTGATCAAAATCGTTAGAACCGTTTTTGAGTAAATAAAAAAACATGTGAAAATGATACAAAATTTATTAAGTAAAGTCCCCCCTCCGGTTGATCAATTTTGATGAAATTTTTACAGTCATATTTCAGGCATATAAATAGATCAAATACTCAGTTTAATCAAAATCGTTAGAGCAGTTTTTGAGAAAATCGAAAAAAACGTAAAAAGTTATTCAATAAAGTACCCCCTCCCTTTGAGCAAATTTGATGAAATTTTTGCTGTCACATCGCGGGCTTATACATACTCTAAATACCCAATTTCAGGTTCGCACGGTTTATAGTTTTTCAGCTAGTCTGTTCACACACACACACACAGACACACACACACACACACACAGACCATTTCGCGGGACTTGGTTATTTTGATTCAGGGGACCCCAAAACGTGTATTTCCGTTGAAAACCGGAAGTCGAAAATTTTCACGATCGCAATACTTCCACTTACTATATATTTCATATATAGGTAAGTGAAAGTAAAAATAATTATTGCATTGTTTCTTTGATTGTTAGCTATGACTCTTTTTTAATATCCTAAACCTTACATACTTTCTGAAAATACATTATCATCAGTTATTTATTTTGGATTTGATTTAGAACTATCTTCCCAATGGTTTTATATATTATATATGCCCTAAACCTACCAGGGGCTACTATTCATTAATCTACACCATATATATATATAAAAAAAAATCAAACTTTAAGACAGACTCAATAGAGATTTTTCCATACATATCAACTAGTGATTTATTCATAAAATGGTTTTAATAAACTGCAATGGAAAATACCACGACATATTTTTCGAAGTTCTTCTTGACTCATTTCTTTCCACAAAGGATATTTGTGTGTGTCTACTGGATTGTTGGGTCAGATATTGTTTGTAGTGTTCGGATTAATACTCTTTCTCCAATATGAAATGTATATGTCCTATGACTCGCATTATATCGTTTCCGGGTTCTTTCACCGGATTCCTCTAATCTCTTCTTCACCTTCCCTCTTAGACTTCTCATTTCTTTATCTTCTTTTATGTCTCTGTTCTCCGGTAGATACTTATTAATCACATTGTCCCATGGAGTTTTTCTTCTAATTCCACTATGTACTTCTATTGGTACTGCGCCTATAGTTGTTTGATATGTATTATTAATTACATTATTTATAATCTCGGTGTATTTTGGCCAGCTTTTATGGCTATCTCCAACCAACACTCGGTAATAGTTTCCTAAATCTCTATTGATCCTTTCACTAGCATTTGCCTGAGCATGTCTAATTGAGCAAAAAATCCTTTTTATTCCTTTTTCCTTCAGCGTTTCCTCCCAAACTTTGCTTTTAAATTGGGTACCATGATCAGTCAAGATTTTCTCTGGTATTCCATATTTTTCACAAAACTGATCGACGCTTCTTAATGCGGCTTTCGTCGTTGCTGTACGCAAATTTGCAAGGTGTACCACCTTACTAAAATTATCCACCATTACAAATACATACTTCACTCCTCCTATACCAGTTACAAAAGGACCTAAGAAATCTGCACTGACTAACTCTAAGGGTTGGTCAGGAATTATCGACTGTGCTTCAGCATAAAAAATGCGATTAGGAATTTTAGAGAATTGACAATTAGGACACTTCCTTATTACCTGTCGGATAATCTCACCGGCTCTTCTGATATGAAAATGCGCATTTAATGTATTTACCAACTTAACTATTCCACAATGGGATAATGCTTCATGTGCCAATGTTATAAAATTTTCTTCTACCTTGGTCGGGACTACAATTCGAGGTAGCTTACCTAGTTTTTTTGATATTAGTAAATGATCTTCTATCTTGTACAGATAATTTCTAAATTTCACCCACTCTCCTGGTTTTTCTTCTATTAATTTTCTTTCTTCTTCAGGGATATCTTCCCCAGAATAACTTGATTCAAAATTTCTTATTAAAGCATTCATTTGATCTTCCTGTATGGACCATTTTATTTTCTTAGTTACACAGATTTGAAGATTGGTTTCAGGTGCATATGTAGTAGTGCATTTTCTATATTTCTACTTAAATAATCTGCTACTATATTTTCCTTTCCCTTAATGTGGATCACCTCAAAATCAAATTGTTGGACGTACATACTCCATCTTAACAGTCTATTTGTTGTATTCCTACATGTTTTTATATAAGTAAGAGCATGATTATCAGTATATATTTTAAATTTTCTATCTGCTAAATAGGTGATAAATTTTTTAATTGACCATACAATTGCGAGCATCTCTTTTTCTGTTATGCTATAGGATCTTTCTGGTCCTTTTAACACTCTGCTTGCAAATGAAACAAATTTAGGTTCTCCATCTTTAACTTGTAATAGATGGGCTGCAATTGCGTATCCGCTTGCATCCGTTTGTAATATGAAGGGACAGTTGAAATCTGGATGGTATAGCATAACGTCTTTAATAAAAGACTGTTTCAGAGCGTTGTACGCCTCTTCTTCATTTGGTCCCCATATCCATTTCTGACCTTTCTTCAATAAATGTGATAATCTTCCAATATGTTTGGCATACTTGGGATTGAACCGTGCATAATAATTGGTTAATCCGATTAAACTTTGTAGATCCTTAATGCATTTCGGGGACGGGATATTCCGTATTGCGTCTATCTTTGTGTCCTGTGGTTTTATACCATCGGTAGTAAGCACAAATCCTACATACTCTAGAGATTCTCTAAAAACAATACATTTGTCTAAATTCAGAGTTACACCTTCCTTTTCCAAGGTCACAAAAAGTTTCTGCAATATTTCTACATGTTCTTCTGGAGATTCACTCATTACAAGGAGGTCATCGACATATGGTCTTATTCTATCTTGGAGCTCTCCCAGAAGTTGTGATAATCCGCGACTCAATCCTGCTAAAGAGACTTTAAGGCCAAAAGGTAAGCGGGCGTATTGATATATTTTACCTTCAAACATGAATGCGGTATACTTGCAACTGTCTTGGCTCAATTTAACTTGATGGAAACTTTTGGTCAAGTCCAAAGTAGAAAAGATTCTTTTTCCACTACAATATCTTAATATCTCATCGATAGTTTCTGATTGATGGTGATCCGCGTACAATTTGCTATTTAATTTCCGCGCATCCAAACAAATTCTAATTTGACCATTGCTTTTCTTTACTACGACTATGGGATTTAAATAATGGCTTTTACTCTCCTCAATTATTCCATGCTTTAACATTTGTTTTATCTCTTCTGACTTCTTCTTTCTTATGAAATGGGATAGGATACGGTTTAGTTCTTATCGGTTCCTGATCTACTAATTCTAATTTGTACTCATAATTTCTAATTAAACCAGGAATAGACGAAAAAATATTTTGATGGTTCTCCAAAAGTATTTCCAGTTGACTTATTATCCTCTCAGGTACGTGTGCATTATTTGATCTTACTTCATTTATTTTATCGGTTATGGTACACTTAGCTTCTTTCACCTCCTGAGTCTTTATTAAATTAGCATATTGACTTGCTTTATACATTATTCTACTATCAGGGTTTTCGAAGGATATCTTTTGATAACTATCATCATCTGTTTTAACTAAAAGGAAATTTTCTTCAATATTTATCTCTTTCACATTGTTTTTAATAAAATCATATCCTAAGATACACCTTTCGCTTACGTTTGGAACTATCAAAAAATTTATTTGAAAAACGAAATTTTGCCATTCTATTGTTGCTATAATCTGTTTCCTAACATGGGTTGATTTCCTTCGTACCGCTGTAGTGATCTTCAAATTAGATACAGGTAAAATATCATGTTTAAATTTATCTTTATTTTCCTCATAAAACCCTTCTTCTATACAGGTGACTTGACTCCTAGTATCAACTAAAGCTTCTACCATAATCTTTCCGAATTTTAAACAAACTATTGGACACCTAACATCTTCAAACTGTTCTTGGAACTCCTTTTGCTCTAATGTTAATAAATCTGTAAATTCCCTATATAAAGATCCAATGCACACATCCGATGTACTCTGAAGATTTTCTCAGTCTCTTTGATCATCTTGTTTTCTGTTTGATAATTGTTCAGGGAATGTTTGATTAATTACTTCCCCCTTTGTATCTTCACCCTTATTTAATTTTCTGATTCTAGCGGATTCTTCCTTTATTTCATTTCGGTATTCTTGCTTCTTCCCGTAACATCCATTATTTCCTTTTCTATATTTAGGGTTCCACCGAGATCCCATATTATTATTACTGTAGTAATTATTTCTTTGATATTTCCCTTTGAAATTATTTTGGTCATCTTCTTTCTTCATAGCGTTTACCTTGGGTTCTTGATGATCATCCTTCTTTTTGTATGGCTGATTAAACTCTGATCTCCTCTGCCAATTCTGATTATACTGATTTTTTCTCCAGTCTTCTTGTGCTCTTTGCTGATAAAATGACCTTTTGAACTCCTGTTGCTTGGGTTTTTCTTCTGCAAACTTCCTTTTCTCTTGAACTACATTTTCCGTCTTACTAAATACAGGTCTCTTCACTTGACTCATGATCTTCTCGCTTCCTACATCTTCCAACACCTGGATTAATCTTTCAATATTTGTTACGCCTTGGAATTTAATAATATCTCCAACTTGCTATCCAAAGTGAGTTCCCATGCATCTGCATATATACTCATCTTCAAGTCTGGTAGGACAAGCACGAGCCCTAATCACCATGTTACAAAAATATTCTGTAGGAGTTTGGTTGAGATTCTTGTTATAATTCCCATGATTTAGTTCATCCTGGACTTGATACTGATATGAGGTACCATAGAATTTATTCAAAAATTTAACTTTGAAATCTTCAAAACTCATAATTTCCTCCTTATATATAGCAAACCAAGTGGCTGCCTGTTCCTTTAAATGATCCATTAAGAAATTTTCTAGAATCATATTTCTACCATATACTTGGTACTCCACTTCTAAACGCTTAATAAAATCTGTTGGTATATCTGACTTATTATTAGCAAATGAACATTTACTGGTAATAGTTTTACCTCCCATAGATGGAATGGAAGTATTCCAAATATCCACTCCAGGATCCCTAGCATAGGTTAAAGAAATTGGTGGTTTCAGATTATGGACTTTAGTAGTTTCAGGTTGTTCCTTTAATTCACTTTGAAGAGAAGGCCTAACGGGACTATGCCAACTTGATACCCTCTCCATCTTCCTTTCTAATACTTGCACCTTATCCGATATTTGATTGATAGCAGACCCATTCTCTTTAACTTGGATGTTTAAAATCTTTTGGTTCTGATCCATTAACAAGATGTCGGATTCATGGCGTTTCAGTTGGTCTTCTTGGTTGCTGACTATTTCTGAAATTTCTCCCTTGAAAGTAGAGTTTCCTTGTTTCAGGTTATCCATCTCTTTACTGATGTCCTCTTTCCATTTTGAAAAATCCTCTTCTACAAATCCTAACCTTTCTCGATTGTTTTCAGCTTTTAAATTTAAATTTTCCATCCCAGATCTAAAAGATTCCATTTCCATCCTAAATAGAGTTTGAACCTCTTCCCTATTCTTATCACATTGGACATTTATTTCTTCCCTAAAGATCTGCATTTCCTTTCTGAATTCTTCTCTGCTTCTTTTGTAATTCTCCTTCAAGTTATTTGAAAAATCTTCCTTTAGTTCCATTACTTGTTGATCTATCTTTCCATCAATTTTACTTTCCATTTCTTTGAATTCTTCTCTTTGCTGGTCTATTTTTTCTGACTGGCCAGCTATTTTTTCTGACTGGCCATCTATTTTTTCTGACTGGCCATCCATTTTATTTTTCATCTCCTTCAATTCCTCGGACTGTTGTTGGAAGAATTTCTTCATCATCTCTATTATTGAACCTTCTTCTCTTTGAGTGGTTGTCGAAGTACTCTCCTCCATAGGTACGATTGTCTCCTCACTCCCAAAGCTTTGTCCTATCTCCTCTGATTTACTTGCTGTCCTTGACCGAGTAATTATTCTAGTAGGGGTAGATACTCCAAGACTCATCTCTGGTTGCCCCCTAGTAGTTAACACCTCTTCATCCCCACTATCACCCTCGGAGGTGGCAGGTGTCGATACTTTCAGGATACCCTTTTTAGCTCCTTCCTTCTTTAATGGCATATTGATGTATTATAGTGAATAGAGTATCAAAGATAGCAATGAGAAAAATATTTTGAACTAAGGACTAACACCAAATTTAGGTGTAACCAATTCAAGAAGTATGGACAATCAACCAAAACAACTCAACTAACCAAAGGCAATGTGAAGATAAAATCTTTTAACAGAACAGGAAATTTCAACCATTTATAAAATAAATTATGAAGTAGAACACTTATACCTAATACTAAAATTGCATATATATGTGTGTATATATAATAATAATTAAAAAAAATTACACTAATTAAAATTCCTGATTAATACTTAATTGATTAATTAATAATTAATTTTAATGAACTTTTTAACTAATTAAGCATTCCGATCCCCACAAGGGATGCCATATTTTATTGCTATGTAATGGGGGGTTTACTTATTTAATGATTTTATAATTAATTTCTTATCATGGATTTTATTAATTAATTAAATAGATGACTCTTTGGGATGCCAGAGCATTTTGATGGGAAATGCCCAAACTATTATTTCCTTTCCCCATTACAGCAATACCTTCCTCTCTTGATAATTAAATAAACAATAAAAATATGATTCCCCTTTTTATGAATCAAAAAAGAATATAACATTGAAAAATTGGATTCCTTTCTCAAAGGAATATGTGGGGCAATATAATATTGCATGCTTCTAGTATGAATATAATATATATATATGTATGTATATTGAAAATAAAGAATAAACAAAAATGATTATTAAAGAAAAGAATATGTGAAATATTTTTTATTGATATAGTATCCAATATATATATAAAAACATTGAGTACAAGTTGAGTATAAATTATAGAAATATAAAAATCTTTGAGTATATTCAAATATGAGAATTGATGTGAATTATATTTGGAAAGAAACAAATAAAATGAAAATCGGTATTGTCATAACTCACAATCATTACAAAGAATATCTGATAGATATATATAGATATGAAAAACAAATGCAATAATATACTAAAACAAAGAAAATTACAAAATGATTAAACATATGTACAGATTGGTACTCATCTAACTTCCTGCGATGATCTTCTGCCTCTCTCATCACCCTTTCTAGCCTTTGATATACTGGTTCGCCGATAGCGCCACATAATTAAAATAACTGGAAGGATTGTTGGCCTGATGGACATCTTAAAATCACTCACTTAACTTTTCTGGAGGGACATTACTAATATTTGACACTCAGAGCTATACATGTTCACCCTTTGAAGTCCTGGACAGAAGTCCTCTCCAACCCCAGCTTTCTATCCTCCCAAGATTGGAGGGGGAGATATTCCTACACTGTACATTTATTCAAAACAGACTAAAAATAAAAATAAATACGATTTATATGTAGGTTCTCTTCCAGAGAGAACACCTTTAAACTCTAATTTTGATTCTTTTTATTATTAAAAAAGTAATAGATAAAAAACAAAAACCGTCCGAACAACATTTCTTTTAACGTTTTTTACCCCCACCAAGCCCAGAGGCAATCTTTGGTAAACAACAACAGGATGCACCGAATTTAACATATTATCTTACTAAAGGTGGCATGGGAGGAAATGAAGTTTCCTCTTAAAACCAGCACCCTAGTCCTTCTTCTAATTTAGTTATTAATTAAAATATTAATCATCTGTTTTTATATTTAAATCCCTTATTAAAAATGCAAAATTTTGATACCAAACAAGATATACTTTATTTGATCCCGTAATGAGTTCTCTAATTGGTTAGTGGCTTTATCAATGGCTATTACAATTATATCTGGCTATTTCTTAACCTGATACATAGCACTAGTTTATTTCTGTTCAATTTATTCTCATTTTCAACGTAGACCAGCTCGCCTTCTGCAAATTCATAATTTCTTCTGTAATGATCTATCCTATCCTTGTTCTTCTCAAAATTTTTTATAGTATTCAACAATGCTTCTTTTCTGTCTTCCTCAAGAACACATTCTTTCTGAAGACCTGCAGGTACAATCTCCGATCGTTCACCAAATAATAAATAAGCAGGGGAGAACTTGGTCACACTATGGACTGTGCTATTATATTCTTGGACACACTCCGCTGCTATTACCGACCATGCTCTCTTATTAGTACCACTATTTATTTTACAGCGAATTCTATTTACTAGAGTCTGATTTAGCCTCTCGTTTAAACCGTTCGATTCAGGGCAATCGACGCAAGTAAAGATCAAGTGTATATCATTTTTTTTTAAATAACTCTTTAGTTGTCTGGAGTTTATCCCTGTGTATTGGTCTGCTAGAATGGTTTTTATAGTGTTTTTGTGTGCCACCGAGTCAATTAATTTGATAAGGTCTTTTGCAGATTGACCTTTTGTAGTTGAAACAAAAGCATATCTCGAAAAATGATCAACTAGAATATGCATAAATCGTTTGGACGACCTATTGCCACCAAAACCCCCAACTGTGTCAATTGACATTATTTGATATGGCTCTGTAGCAGGCCCAAGTGTTGAAAGTGATCCCAACAATCTACGTCTTCTTGTTTTATTTTCGTTGCATACAGAGCAACTTCTACAAAATTGATGGATCAGCCTATCCAGGTTTTTTATATAATAATGAGGTCTAATCTTTTGAATTAAATGCCCTTCACCTATATGACCATAAAATTCATGAACCTTCTGTATCAACTGAAGACCAAAATTTTGGGATAAAAAAATTCTTTGACTATTTCTAATGTTTTTAAAACTAATACCTCCTTTCTGCATTACCATTTTGGAGTTCTGAATTTCATTTTGATTTCTTTTCTGATCATCCAATATTTCTTCCATTGTAACCATGTTCACAACCTGTAATACGTCTTCTCCATTTTCGAAATTTTCTAAAACCGGGTTTCTGGACAAAGAATCTGCTTCTACATTTTCTTTACCTGGTGAGTAAGTAATCCTGAAATTATATTGGGATAAGTAAAACATAAGATCACCAAGAGGTTCGTCAGTTCTAGCCTTCAATCTTAAAGTTTCAAGAGGTTCATGGTCCGAAACAACCGTAAATGCTTTGCCAATCAACCAGTGCTGCCAATAAACTATTGCCTCCTTAATCGCAAGGCATTCTAAATAAATAGCTCTTTGCTTCTTTTGAGTGGGGCTCAGTTTTTTTGAAAAGTAAGCAACTGAATGAAGCATACCGTCTTCTTGAGGTTGTTTTAATACAGCTCCCAAACCAATGCCAGAAGCATCTGTGAAAATATAGACATCCTTATTGTGATCGAAAATAGCTAAAATCGGACTGGAACACAAATATTCTTTTATTTCGCTAAACGTTTCTTCGCATAAGTCACTCCATTCGAATTTAACACCATTTTTCAATAAGTTATACAGTGGTTGAAGCTTCTGTACAGCATTTTTTTTTGATTTATTTTGATTTAAAAATTTATTTTGCCCAAAAATTGCCTTACATTTTTTTTGTTCTGTGGTCTGTCAAAGTTCATAATAGCAACTAAATTATCTTTATATGGTCTAATTTTGTTTTTCTCAATGACATGGCCTAAATATTTGACTGAATTTTTCGCTAAAGTACATTTCATTAAGTTTAATTTAAATCCCTCGCCCTTAATTGTATTTAATAAAAATTCTATATGCGCCAAATGCTCTTCAAAAGTTTTAGAAAAAACCAGTATATCATCTATGTAATTGATACAAAATTGATTCAAACCAGTTCTTCTAAGAATGTTCGCTAGAACTCGCTGAAATATTGAAGACGACACCTTCAACCCGAAAGGTAAACGAGTCCATTCCCAATGGCCATTCTGAGTAACGAATGCTGTCTTCTTTCTATCTTTGACTCTAATTGGAATCGAACAAAATGCAGAATTAATATCAAATGCTGAGAACCAATTGCAATTACCAGCTTTAACCATGATGTCTTCTATTCTAGGAAAAGGATGTGTTTCAGGAACCACTAATTTATTTAATTCCCTGAAATCTATGCACAGCCGTGTTCTGCGACCATCTTCCTTTTTAAAGGCCATAGTGACTGGAGATGCAAATGGTGAGGTAGATTCCTGTATCAGTCCTGCTTCCAGCAAGTTAGAGATCTGTGCTTCAATTTCTTTCTGGTCCGGAATGGAACACCTATATGGCTTTTTTGAAACATACCTATATTCTGTTAGTTTTATTTGAGCTTCACTTTTAACCTTACCCACATCGTACTTGTTCTTAGCGAATGCTGAGTCATATCGTATTAATAAATCAGCCACCATCTTCTGTTTATTAGAATCCAAATGATTAAATTTACCTCTAAATTCTTCACTCTCAATTAATCTATTAAAATGAACATCTGTTTTATCTTTTTTTTTTTTAACATCATCTATAATCATGTCTTGATTCTTATCTATCTTCTGAAATATTCTTAAATTTTCATCTTGAATCAGTTTAAATTTCTTGATCGCATCTAATCCAAGCAACAGCTCATAAGAAAAATTACTATTCTTCACAACATAAACATCTAAAACATCTTCTATCTTATTTATCTTTAAATGTAGACGCGCCCGGCTATGAATGAAATTCACACCATTAATTGTTTTAAAACTGCTATTATTCTCCATCAATTTTGTCTTTAAATCTTTTATAATCTGATGATTTACTAACGTAACATTGGAGCCACTATCATACACTGCTTTCACTATCTTATCTTTATTAACCTGTACATTTAATGCAATTAATGGCGTAAATTTCTCCGGGTGAGCTAGTTTTTTGTAAGCTCAATTCTAGGAAGTTCTTCTATACTCACCTCCATATTTTCTACCAGATTAACTCTATGTGATTCAAAATACTTTTGTTTATTTCTACACAAATCAACAGGGTGATAGCGGCCATGTTTATCAAGCTTCTCACACATATAACATGGCCTTTTATCAACACTTACACAAGGATACCTGTTCTTTTCTATAATGTTTTTGTTTGTTGCTACTGGAATATTGCAAAATCTAAGATGATCGCTCGTTTTTGATTTTCTATAGCAGTCATCATACTTTCTCAGTAAATTCATTAACAGGTCTGTCGTTTTTAAGTTTTCTTTATCTATCCTATCTTGTATATCAATAGGTAGACCTATAACTATATGATTGATTCTGGAAATTTCCGAGATCGAACTCTTAACTTCCAACAACAATCTCTCCTTCTTTAAAGCATAATAAATTAAGGAACCATTGATATACTTAAAATTATATGCAAAGCGGACATCCGACCAACCCTTGGTAGCATACACAGTTAAAAAAGACGCTGACCACTGATCCCAGTCATCCAATGGCAACTTTATTGAATTAGAGCAATACCATTCTTTAGCATTTCCTTCAAGAAATAACTTGAAGCATTGTACTTTTTTAATTTGATCTGTCACTTTATACCTTTCACACTCTTTTTCAAAGTTACCTAACCAATCCTTAGCGTTTTGCTGTTTTCCATAAAACTTATCAAGCATAAATTTTCTTTCAATATCTACCAAATCGATCTCTTTATTAGTCAATTTTTCTGTAAGACTAGCCACTAACCTAACTAATTCCTCATTATCCCTAGGCAGCTCAATTGTTTCTAAGAAGCCTGGAGCTTCCCCCTTCAGCTCTTCTAAATAAAAATTGTTAAAAACGAAATTACCTTCTGTGTCCATGTACAAGGGGGCAACTGTATCCGGCAAGGATACCGTGAGGTTTCTAAAGTTCCCTTCGTTCAACATGCTTTTGCATCCATGGTTAACCGTACCTATTTCAAATAATGGTTTATGCCTACTTTCATGCTGCAAATTCTCGGGGAACACATATAAAACTTCATCTTCTAAACGCTTTATGTTTTGGACCATATTTACCAAACAGTCATTGATTTTCTTTTTCTGGAAACGAATTTTAACCTTGACCGGCATCTTAGGAAAAAAATCGTTTTGTAATTCTGTTTATTCTTCTTAAGAAGTATTAGGAATAAATCGTGTTCCACTGTAAGTAATGAGTTTATTAAAATATTGTATTACAAATAAATAACTATTTAATAACTTTACCGATTAGCTCACCTGTAAGTAATGAAAACGATTTTAAACTCCTTATATAATTGATGCTCAAATCACAATAGAATTAACCAACCTGAATATTGAAGTTTATATGAATTGAAACACATGATATAAATCACAGATTTATAAATATTTATACATAATGTTTTTTTGATATATCTAATATTGACATTCCCACGTATATCGGTTTATCAAATTTTATTTTAGTTTTTTCCATATGAACAAGAGTCTAATTCTCAGAATAAATTGTACGGTCCTTAAAATTTGGTTTAGATTTCTCTAGCTTTCTAGGGTCTGAATCTTATAAAATTATAAAAAAGATATGAAAACCAAAGAAAAAATGTCGGATCGAAGAAGTTAGAATAAAAAGAAAATATATGGTTATTTGTTATAAACTTTGGTAAATTTATATGTAAAAGTTGTAAAAATATAGAAGATACATTAGAATTTTTAAATTCTATCAAAATGACTACACAATCCAAGAAAAAATGACTTTGGAGTGAAGATGTGAACTTTTCTCATCTTCACTTCAAAGTCTTCAGGCAGTACTGAGTAAATGCAGGGACAGCAAGGCTCCGGGTCAGGATCGCGTGCCCTTTGAATTCTTTAAGAACTGGTCCATCGATTTTTTGTTGAGGCTTTTGGATCTCTTTAATTTTGTCTGGGAAACGGGCAAAGGTCCAACCAACTGGAACAAGTCCATAATAATCCCCCTCTTTAAAAAAGGTGACAAAAACGAAGCAAATAACTATAGAGGGATATCGCTAAATGATTCAGTGTCAAAGCTGTTCACAGGGCTTAAACTTGCGAGGCTGGAAAAGTGGGTTGCCGACAATAATATTTTGGTGGAACATCAGGGAGGCTTCAGGAAGGGGTATAGCACGGCCGACAACATCTTCTGTCTTTTCTCTGTGGTTAGTTTGTTAACCTCTAAAAAGCGGGGAAAGGTTTATGCCTTCTTCGTCGACTTCAAGGTAGCGTTCGACACCCCGGATCGAGACATGTTGTTCTATAAACTCTACGGTCTAGGGATTTACACGAAATTTATTACGGTTTTGAAGGCCTTGTATAGAAATAGTGAGGCATCAGTGCTGTGTCTGGGCCGTTTAACGGAGTCTATTAGGACTTCCGTGGGACTCAAACAGGGCTGTCTACTCTCCCCTCTTCTCTTTTCATTATTTATAAACGATTTAGTTAAGTTTGTTGGGGGTTATCGATGGCCTTAAGATCCCGTGCCTAATGTACGCTGACGATATTGTCCTTCTGGCGGAAGATCCTGTTTCCCTCCAGTTAATGATCAACCGTTTAGAAATTTATTGTTCTCAATGGAACTTGCTCATTAATCTGGAAAAATCAAAAATAATGATTTTTAAGAATGGTTTCAGGAGGGCAAGAATCGAAAAATGGAAGCTTGGAAGTGAATCCATAGAAGTGGTGAATTTTTATAATTACCTGGGGGGATTGGGATCTCACCCGGTTTGTCCCTGTCGAACACTTCAATAATGTCCTGGCCAAGGCAAAGCAGGGAATCAACTTTACTTGGAATTACCTTATCTCAAACAATGATATTCCCTTGAGCAAAAAATTCGAAATTTATCGCTCAGCGTCACGATCCATAATATCCTACGGAGCCCAAGTCTGGTGGTATCAAAGATATGGCACAATAGAACGGTTAGGGACTTTTGTTCTGAAAAACTCTTTCGGTTGCCCAGGAACACCCCAAATTACATCTTATACTTGGAGACAGGCATAGACCAGATTTATATTCACACACTTCAACTGCACTTAAAATATTTTATTACAACCATGCAATACCCGCACCACAGATTACCCTCTCTGCTAGCAAATATTTTAATAAAAAGAAATGTATTTTGTGTCAGATATATCAGAAATAAATTTAATTTGGGCCAAAGAAATTTCACAGTTGACTACTTATCAACTAATTTGAAAGTATTCATTGAAAAAGAAAAAGAGCTGTTTAGAGGTCAATTTCTGGAAGCCCGCTGTAACTCTAAATTTCATCTTTCTTACAAAGAGCTAGACATTGATTTACTGAACAACCCGTATATGAAAGATGAGTACAAACTTTCCTTCATTATCAATATATTCAAAGCCAGGGGGGAGTTGCTGAAGCTTAACTATGCGCCATGGGACAGCAAGCCTAATCATAACTGCAGCCTATGCAATGCCAACCAGTTAGAAACAATTAGCCATTTTATTGGGAGTTGCACTATCTTAAGGGACTATAGGGCTAAGTGGTTTAATGCTTACACTCTAACTGACAAGGAGATAATCTCGTACTTGATGGTAAAGATTGGGCTTTGCTCAGCGGATATGTTAGAGAGGCATTTTACTATCGGCTTTTTTTAACAGAGCAGTTCAACTTCCCATAAGATACCACAAACGATTTTTGTATAACTTATATTATATTAATCCCACATAATGTAATAAATATTATATACCGAATCCTCATACCACAACTACCTATAATAATAATATTCCACTTTTTACCTTTGAATATCCCTTTCAGTAACAACCATACGTTCTCCATATACTAAAGTTAACAATGAAGATAATCAAATATGTTCTGTAGGAAATGTAGTTTATTGTGTATCTATTATTTTTAGTCTTGAACAATGAAGTTCTTTCTGAAATTGCTAGTTCTTTTGTTATTTATGGCAATTGGAGGCTATTATTACTATTTTTATTTATTTTTTTCTGTATCACCATTATATTTATTTTCTTATTTTATTTGTTTTTACTAAGAGGCGTGTATTAATATTTTACTTTAAGTTACTATTAAATCAGAACACCTGCGAACGTGTGTTTCCCACTGCAGTGGTGTTTTGGTGAGATTTTCATTGTATTTTAATTTTTTTTTTTTTTCTGTTTCTGTATATAAATAAACACATTTGTCTGTCTGTCTGTCTGTCTGTTTTTTATAAATTTGCTTTTAATGTCTATTTTACACCTTAAGGCTACAAATTTATGAATTATTTCGCCATTTGCCTCATCTTTAAACTTACCCATTACTTTTTTATTCTTAACATTATATAATTTATGGTTTGGAAGATAATCCGGATTATTTAAGTATAACTAATTTTGCTTTTAATGTCTATTGCATACATTTTAGACCTTAAGGCTACAAATTTATGAATTATTTTACCATTTGCCTCATCTTTAAACTTACCCATTACTTTCTTATTCTTAACATTATATAATTTATGGTTTGGAGTATAATCTAAAGTATCCAAGTAATTATTCATACTTACCATATTATAGGTCTTCAGTACATATAGAATAAACGAACGAGTCAGTATCCATATACATTAGCTTAACATTATGTCCATACTTTTCCAACATTATGCCCTAATAATATTTATACATAATGTTTTTTTGATATATTTGATCAATATCTAATATTGACATTCCCACGTATATCGGTTTATAAAATTTTATTTTAGTCTTTTCCATATGAACAAGAGCCAAATTCTCAGAATAAATTGTACGGTCCTTAAAATTTGGTTTAGATTTCTCTAAAAGTGAAGATGAGAAAAGTTGAAGTCTTAATAAAATAAAGAGGGCTAAAGGGGTTTCCAAACTAGGTTTTTTTTTCTTTTTTTTTTTTAACGTACGCTTTATGCCACGAGGGCTAATCGGGACGGGTTATCTACGGGTAACCAACCTCTTCTAATCAATGGCAAGCCGCTGAGTCTGTTCAGTGAGGCCGTCACCGCCAGCGTGGGAGTCGGAGACGCTATCCCCTCGGCCACGCCGCGGCCAAACACTTTTTAAATAAATTTATAAAACCAGGAATCTTATAAAAATATTTTCTTTTGCAATCAAATAAAACCTGATAATATTGACAAAGATGAAAATCATGATAAAGCTGTCCTTAGAGTTCCAATGAATATGATTCGAGTACATTTGGTAAGTTCAATACAAATGAATAAAAAAGCACTATCAAACAATGATGATAAAAGGTTTTTTTCTTCAAGATTCAATTCGATTCGTACTATCAATACAGCAAACAATCATAATTTTTTATATTATAAAAATTATTCTCTTAAAAAAACAAACATATATGTTATAGAAAGTTATAGAACTTTCTGAAAGGAAAAATTGAATTAGTTGCTTATTATACAATAACAGCTAGAGGAAAGGTGCTTGTAGAAACATATTTAACTGTTATATTTCCTGAGGGATATTATGGAAGATTAGCAGACCGATCAAGTATGACATGGAAAAAGTTCATAAGTGTTCCCTCACATCATATATATTTAAAACCTAAAAATAAAAAAAATAAAAAATGTAATAATTGATGGTAACAAAACATTCTTAAAAGGTATTACAAATAAATTTAAAAAATAAAAACAGCAATAGCCTATATAAAATATATTTAATTAAATGAAATATAATATTTGAAACTAATCACAAAGGGTTCATTAACAAACCATAATTATTAAAACAATATTAACAATTGTATTAATTACCATTAACATAAAGGGAAGTTAAACAAACAAATAAAAAAATATATATGTGCATAATTATATTAATAAATTTTAAATCATTTGTGATTAATCTATGTATACATATAAAATAGTCTTTGAATTCAACCATACACTGTAAATATAAATATATATATATATATATATATATATATATATATATATATATATATATATATATATCATTTGTTACTCAGAATCATAATTACCAACAGCTAACAGCAGCAGCTAAAAGTTGCTAATAGTTTAAAAAACCTATATTATACATCATAAACTGTATATAAATAATTTCAACAGCCAATCATGGATAGATTTGGAAACAATTTAACTATTTTTAAAATTATGCAATATAACATCATTAAAAAAAGTGAGTTATGTCATACATTGTACAACCTTTTATTTAAATAATAATAAAAAAGAAACTCTAAGGGTTAAAATAAGTCTATAATGAACACCTTTATGTAATACCTCGCTGAGTATAATATACTGCTTAGTGTTGTCAGTATTTATAATTGACAACATAGCAGGTGGGCGAATAGATGGTATATTCCGGAGTATATACTCCGGCAGTATTGTTTCTAGAAGATACTCATTTCTCTTTAAAATCACACTCCTTCCTCTGATAAACAGAATTTCATAATCTCCGACCTCCAAATTAAGGAATTCTGTAAAGATGGCCATCTAAAATACCAAGAGAGGTAATGTTGAAAAATACTATCTATAGTAGTATACACAAGACAAAAAAGTATTTGAACACTATTTGTATTAATTTTTAACTACTAACAGAGAATAACATTTAATTACGTTTGGTTGTTTGACATAAACTTTGTTAAATTTTTTATAAAAGTTGTAAAAATGTAGAATTTACATGAAAATTGTTAAAATCTAACAACATGACAGGACAAATACTTAATCAAAAGAAAAAATATCATTACAAAGAAGTAAGATATAAAGATATCATATATTTATTTGTTATAAAAATGTAGAAGATACGCAATAATATGTAAGAAAACTGTTAAAATCCTATAAAGTTAAATGAAAACAAAAGAAAAATATCCGATCGTAGAAATCAGATTAAAAGAAAATATATGGTTGTTTGACATAAACTTTGTTAAATTTATATAAAAGTTGTAAAAATGTAGAATTACATGAAAATTGTTGAACTATAGGGGGTATGAAGGGACAACAGGGAAAACCATGAAAAGGAAATTCAAAAAGTGACTACACCTGAACTTTAGCACTCATGTATGATTCTATAAATATATTTAGTTTATTTAAATAGTAATATAAACTTATGAGGTGTTTTAACCCTAAATAAATTTATACATTTTGTGTTCACGTTGGCTTATGTAATAAAATTAAGGAAATTCCATTTGTGACAAAACCTGACGTGATAGAAAAAAACTGAAGTCATATTCAGAATCACCATTAAAATATGATTCAGAAAAACCTTAAATAATAAAATCATCGCTCAAAAAAATTTCATTTTTTGTACTGAAGGTACAGTATTCTGTATGTATATTTCTGTATATATATATAATACATATACAGAAGTATACAGAAGTAAGTACAAAGGTAACTAGTCGCGAAAAAAAACCGTATTAATTACGGTTTATAAAATTTTAGTTCGCGAGAACTAACGAGGGATCGCATTAACAACGTTCGTCGGGTTAGTCGGGGGAGTGGGGCGGAGGTGGTGCGATTATGGTCTGGGGCTGTATGGCGGCAACCGGAGTTGGTTCATTGCAAATTATAAGTGGCATTATGGACCAATATATGTATATTGATATACTGAAAAATAATTTGCAACAAAGTTGCAATAAATTGCACTAAATTGGGTCTGGGACGTTCATTTATCTTCCAGCAAGATAATGATCCCAAACATATGGCCATTAAATCAAAGGAATGGCTGTTGTACAATGCACAACGCCAATTGAAAACATCTCCCCAGTCTCCAGACCTTAATCCCATAGAACATTTATGGGATGAAATAGGCCGTCGGTTAAGAAAAAGAGGGATAAGAAACAAAGAACAACTTAAGCAAACTTTACTGGAAGAATGGGATAAAATTCCAGCAGAAGTAACCAAAAAACTTGTTGGATCAATGAAAAAAAAGATTATTAGAAGTTATAAGAAATAAAGGAGGTCCAACGTCGGTGTGAAGTTGGAAAATCATTTAGTGGAAACTCAAAAACTTTTGAGAGTTCTGGTTTCCTACAGAATAGTTCTAGAGTTCCTGATAGTTTAAAATAAAAAAATCGGACATTAAGGTACAAAGAAACCGTTGTAAAAAGTGATACGCCAACTTCACGCTAGCATATCATTTTCTAAAATAACTTATTTTCGGGGAGGAAAACCCACTAGGTGTTCGATTTGTACCTCCTCAAGAGTTCTACAATAGTTTAAAATCGATAAAACAAACAAAAAATAATATTTTAATATAAAAAAAAGCCACACCGCGATTATTTTTTATAAAATAAATTAAATTAAAAACCGAAAATACAGACATCCACGATACCTAAGATAATTTTTAAATTATAATACGTACATAGTAAGTGAGAAAACACACAAAATATAATTATAAACCATATAAAGTTTAAATAAAATAAAATCTATAACTAAGTGCACACATCCAAATCAAATAAGGGCGGGACACTAAGCAATTTGCGGAGTTCTGGTGAAACTAAAGCTCATACTATATAGCTAAGAGCACATATAAACAATATCTGAAGAGTTCTATGCATTTACAATACTTTGCGATGTTTAAAAAAAATAATAGTTATAAAACAATCTCGTTTTTCTCAAAGATTCGAGGGACCCTAAGCGATTCGCGGAGTTCTGGTGAAACTAAAACTCATACTATACAGCTAAGAGCACAAATAAACAACATCTGAAGAGTTCTATGCATTTACATTACATTGCGATATTAAAAAAAAATAATTGTTATAAAACAATCTCGTTTCTCTTAAAGATTCGAGGGACGCTAAGTGATTCGCGGAGTTATGGTAAAACAAAAACTCATACTATACAGCTAAGAGCACAAATAAACAATATCTGAAGAGTTCTATGCATTTACATTACTTTGCGATATTAAAAAAAAAGTAATTGTTATAAAAAAATCTCGTTTTTCTCAAATATTCGAGGGACGCTAAGCGATTCACGGAGTTATGGTGAAATTAAAACTCATAATATACAGCTAAGAGCACATATAAACAATATCTGAAGATTTCTATGCATTTACAATACTTTGGGATGTTTAAAAAATAATAGTTATAAAACAATCTCGTTTTTCTCAAAGATTTTAGGGACGCTAAGCGATTCGCGGAGTTTTGGTGAAACTAAAACTCATAATATACAGCTAAGAGCACATATAAAAAATATCTGAAGAGTTCTATGCATTTACAATACTTTGTGATGTTTAAAAAAAATAATAGTTATAAAACAATCTCGTTTTTCTCAAAGATTCGAGGGACGCTAAGCGATTCGCGGAGTTCTGGTGAAACTAAAACTCATACTATACAGCTAAGAGCACAAATAAACAACATCTGAAGAGTTCTATGCATTTACATTACTTTGCGATATTAAAAAAAAATAATTGTTATAAAAAAATCTCGTTTCTCTTAAAGATTCGAGGGACGCTAAGTGATTCGCGGAGTTATGGTAAAACAAAAACTCATACTATACAGCTAAGAGCACAAATAAACAATATCTGAAGAGTTCTATGCATTTACAATACTTTGTGATGTTTAAAAAAAATAATAGTTATAAAACAATCTCGTTTTTCTCAAAGATTCGAGGGACGCTAAGCGATTCGCGGAGTTCTGGTGAAACTAAAACTCATACTATACAGCTAAGAGCACAAATAAACAACATCTGAAGAGTTCTATGCATTTACATTACTTTGCGATATTAAAAAAAAATAATTGTTATAAAAAAATCTCGTTTCTCTTAAAGATTCGAGGGACGCTAAGTGATTCGCGGAGTTATGGTAAAACAAAAACTCATACTATACAGCTAAGAGCACAAATAAACAATATCTGAAGAGTTCTATGCATTTACATTACTTTGCGATATTAAAAAAAAAGTAATTGTTATAAAAAAATCTCGTTTTTCTCAAATATTCGAGGGACACTAAGCGATTCACGGAGTTATGGTGAAATTAAAACTCATAATATACAGCTAAGAGCACATATAAACAATATCTGAAGAGTTCTATGCATTTACAATACTTTGCGATGTTTAAAAAAAATAATAGTTATAAAACAATCTCGTTTTTCTCAAAGATTCGAGGGACGCTAAGCGATTCGCGGAGTTCTGGTGAAACTAAAACTCATACTATACAGCTAAGAGCACAAATAAACAACATCTGAAGAGTTCTATGCATTTACATTACTTTGCGATATTAAAAAAAAATAATTGTTATAAAAAAATCTCGTTTCTCTTAAAGATTCGAGGGACGCTAAGTGATTCGCGGAGTTATGGTAAAACAAAAACTCATACTATACAGCTAAGAGCACAAATAAACAATATCTGAAGAGTTCTATGCATTTACATTACTTTGCGATATTAAAAAAAAAGTAATTGTTATAAAAAAATCTCGTTTTTCTCAAATATTCGAGGGACACTAAGCGATTCACGGAGTTATGGTGAAATTAAAACTCATAATATACAGCTAAGAGCACATATAAACAATATCTGAAGATTTCTATGCATTTACAATACTTTGGGATGTTTAAAAAATAATAGTTATAAAACAATCTCGTTTTTCTCAAAGATTTTAGGGACGCTAAGCGATTCGCGGAGTTTTGGTGAAACTAAAACTTATAATATACAGCTAAGAGCACATATAAAAAATATCTGAAGAGTTCTATGCATTTACAATACTTTGCGATGTTTAAAAAAAATTATAGTTATAAAACAATCTCGTTTTTCTCAAAGATTTGAGGGACGCTAAGCGATTCGCGGAGTTCTGATGAAACTAAAACTCATACTTTATATCCAAATAAAAACCGCGCGGTCCCGGTGTACCAGTTGATATCAGCGCAGCAAGATGCATCTCTTTTAACGTTTTTCCTCCTTGAAATACGAAGAGCTAGTGCAACAATTCCATCGGTCGTCGTAACAGACCACAGTAGGGCAATGCTGACAGCTTTAGCTCGCGCATTTGCAAATTGTACCGACATAAAACATTATTTGCAATGTTGTTACGACTTAGTAATAAAAAATCAAGCAACTTTTATGCCTAAGACGTATTTAAGACTAGACGTTAGTCATGTAATAAAAATTATTAGCAAATGGGAATGTTTGAGGCATTTACCTAAAACGATTCGACAAATGTATCTAAGAGGTATAAGCCAAGCTTACAAAATGGAATCCTTTAATGAACTAAAATGTTTTTATTGTCACTTCTGGTAATAGCTCTTAGCAAAAATGTGGGCTACATGAAAAAAACAGCAATTCCATCAGAAATTTGCTTAAAAAATTTGACCGATTGTATCAGAGGACTCCATGTCGAAGAACATGATTTCGAAGATATAGTTACAGACGATTTGGATAATAATGAAGTACCATCATCATGGCAAACATGGAGCAACGAAATGTACAACAACGCAAACGACATTGCACTAAATTCACAGAATGGAAGCACAGTGAACCTTTTTTATAATCCGCAAGCTGCGATGAAGATAAGAGATCTGATCTCAAATCTTCCATTATGGACTGGCATTATGCGTTCAGTTTTTAAATGTGGTGAAGAGGTAGCGACGTCGTCACCAGTTGAATATCTTTTTTCCGAATATAAGTCTAGGCTTTTCAAAGGAAAGCTTCCTATGAGAATTAATAAATTTGTTATACAACATCTTGACTACCTCGACGGTCGAATATGTATAGATTTTGCTGATAATTTTTTTTCTGACAATAATGCATCATCCATATCCCATTAACACATAGCTGATACTTCCTCTTGTATTAATAATACAAAAATTATGAGCTCTGAACACCCCAGATCTGACACACATAAATATCTTATAAATAGTAAAATCAACACTGCTGATAAGAACATTTCAGGTAACTATTTGTTGTTCGAATCAGATTCCTCAAATAACAGTGATGAAGTTACAAGGTCCTTGAATTTTGAGGAAAACTGGAGGGGCCTAACTGAGAGGAATGCTAAAAAATTCAGCAGTGTTAAAAGGAAAACATACTTAAATAAATCCCCCGATTGGGATACCGTGGATTCTAGAGATACTACAGTTATCCCGATTATGAAAAATGGAACTATTTGCAAACCAATTAAAGTTGAAAATAACACAATACTGTTAAGAAATACATGCGCATTTGCCGCACTTTTACATATTACTGCGCACAACATAAAGATGTGCAAAGATTACAAGGACTTCATAAAATCTCTTATTGATGATCCTTTTTTAAGTCTTGCTGAAAAGAAAGGGGGAAAAGGAACAATTAGTAAGAATGAATATGTAGAAAGGGCGTTATTTTTAATTAATTCTTCATTATTTAACGTCAGTAATAATACTAAAAATTTTTATTCATTAGATGGAATGTGTAATGTTTCACACCTAGCAGAACATACATTTAAAAATTTACCATCTCTTAAACGCACAAAGATTTGCAACTCATGCAACTCTTCCAATGAAAGGAATTTCATATTTATATGCCTCAATGTCGACATTATTATCAATCAGGGACTTGATGATATCCAAGAGGTGATTAATGATGCAGCTAAAAGCAAACATAACTGCATTACTTGTAACAATGCATATAGTATAAAGGAAAATTACGGCCCCCACATTATTATAGATATATCGATTATAACAGATCGTAATTATAAAAAAAAATAAGGGGTTAACATTTAAGCAGTTCTATTTGGATAATATTTCCAAAAATATTGTCGTGGGCAGTAACAAATATACGATTAGAGGCATTGTAAATTTCATAAATAATGTACATTATACAGCTATTACATATAATAACGTATGCTGGTACGAATATGACGATTTAAGAGATAAAAGATATCAAATATCACCTATAAAATACAAAGTGACACCGCATCTCTTATTATATGTAAAATGCAAAGATCAAAGTTAACGCTGTTTTGTCAATACACAATTGAAGGGGTCGGGGAAATAGTGCCAAGCAACATTTTCAATAAAAATACACTGTAGCTGGCGTCTCTCGTATATTATGTAGTACTATATGTCTATGATGGAAATGTCACCTGAAATATGACTATATAGCACTCCATAAACATACTAAGGTGGCATTTCCATCATAGACATATAGTCCTACGTAATATACAGCAGACTTGTTGCTTGGCACTATTTTGCCCCGACCCCTTCAATTGTAATAAATACATGAAATTAATTTTTAATTATTTCTATATGCTAAATTGTCAGGATAAATGGACAAAAATTGTACTACTTACATGAAAGTAATTATTAAAATTGTATTCATGAGTTATTGAGAATTGTGTAATGATTTTTATGGCTAGTTTCGAAACTGATAGGAGAATTGTTGAGTCTTATAGCAATTTTCGAAATTGCAACAGCAATATTATATCATCACTGCTAGCCATATAATTAGTTTTAACCTCCACTAAAATTTAACTTTTCTAAATTGTCAAGACTGTAAGTCATCATATAAGAAGTTTTTCAATGTACTATTACTGAGGTATTATGTTAACTAAATGTGAATGTAGTTGCTTATATAATTACTTTTAACTGTAATTGTTAATATTAAAAACATTAAATGTAACTGTAGTTCATCTTCATTATTTAGACATTACCATTATTCAGATTCATTATTTTCTAAAAACAATATTGTCTTCGTGTCTATTCAAAAACCAATTAATCAAAAATGAACACAGCATACAAGGGATGCAAATTATGCACACAAAACATTAGAAAAATTCAAAAAGTACAAAGAACCACTATTCAAGAAAATTATAATATTTGTAAGTTTTGATATTAATCCGAACCCTCAATTTATAAAAGCCCAGCAATAAAAATACATATATAGAAAATATATACACAAAACGCCTTAATATTCTTTCAAAAACCCTAAATTATAACAGATTAATTAATGATAAGGACTACTTAGAAAGTACAGATCCATTAAACTCACACATTTACAAAGAAAAAACGCATACTATCAACACACAATTCATAATATACATATCACACAATTTCACAAGAAAACAAAAAAAATCTAGCGCGAACCGCGGAACACACAACTTTCACTTACGAACCTACATAAATTAGAAATCGACGGGTTTCGATATGTAAAAGCCACATCTTTGAGAAAAACGAGATTATTTCATAATTAACTTCTTTTTTTTTAAATCGCAAAGTAATGTAAATGCATAGAACTCTTCAGATATTGTTTTTTTGTGGTCCGAACTATATATTATGAGTTTTAGTTTCACCAGAACTCCGCGAATCACTTAGCGTCCCTCGAATGTTTGAGAAAAACGAGATTGTTTTATAACTATTTTTTTTTTTTAAATATCGCAAAGTATTGCAAATGCATAGAACTCTTCAGATATTGTTTTTTTGTGGTCCTAACTATATATTATGAGTTTTAGTTTCACCAGAACTCCGCGAATCGCTTAGCGTCCCTCGAATGTTTGAGAAAAACGAGATTGTTTTATAACTATTATTTTTTTTAAATATCGCAAAGTATTGTAAATGCATAGATCTCTTCAGATATTGTTTATATGTGCTCTTAGCTGTATAGTATAAGTTTTAGTTTTTCCAGAACTCCGTGAATCGCTTAGCGTCCCTCGAATATTTGAGAAAAACGAGATTTTTAATAACAATTACTTTTTTTTTAATATCGCAAAGTAATGTAAATGCATAGAACTCTTCAGATATTGTTTATTTGTGCTCTTAGCTGTATAGTATGAGTTTTTGTTTTACCAGAACTCCGCGAATCACTTAGTGTTGTTGGGGCCAGAGGCGTTTCGCAATTGAAACGCCAACCTTCCCCGGTGAGATTTTAAGTCTTCCTCTCTTAGCGGGAAAAGACGAGTAAGTGGACTGTATGAAATATGTGGTGGGTAAGGTGGGTGCCTATATACCTATAGGAATAAATTCAATAAAGGTAAAAGGAAAGTAAAAGACCCTTCCAAATGTTAACAAATATATATAATGATATTCCTATGAATAAACTCTTAATAGTTGCTCTGTAAAGAAAGTTTTTATTTTTAATAATTACAAACAAAATTTATCACACATTAAACCTAATATTCCTAAAACATTTTTGTAAACACTTACCTGTAAAAAAAGAAACGTCATTAAAAGTTTATTCTTAGGTAAGCATTTCTTAATAACATTTCAAATCGACTGCTCACAATATTTTAAATCAAATGTTTTATCATTAACTTTAACCATATGTTTTAATTCATAAATACAAATAACCTATCAGTCACACACCTCATGTCTATAGCAAAAATTAAATTAATTAAGAAATATATTTTCTTTACATCTCCCCCCCAACTTATCCACCGTTATCTTCTTCTAATTTAGGTATTGGAATAAGTTTTGTAATATGAAAAAGATTCGATTCTATCTTTTTCCTGCGACCTGTATCAATCCTGTATATTGAATTGGAAATTTTTTCAATAATCTCATATGGTCCTATTTTTAACTCATCCAACTTCTTTCTATTTAATTTATTTCCATTTTCCACGTATACCATATCTCCTACATAGAATTCCCGGTATTTCCTATGTTTATCAAATAGTTTTTTATTGTAGTCGTGTGACTTTTTTGTGTTGTCGATAGCTATTTTCCTGTCTCTATCCCAATCACGAATGGTCTTGCCCTGCTTCAATTCGTCCGGTAAGATAGAAGTATCAGAGCCATACAAAAGATAACTTGGCGTAAAGCCAGTAACAGTATGATTAGTATTATTATATACTTTTACACATTCTTGAGCTATCGTTGTCCATGCTCTTCTTTTCCCTTGTTCGTTTATTTTGCATCTGATTTTGTTCAGTAAAGTTTGGTTTAATCTTTCATTTAAGCCGTTGGTGCATTTACTGCTGTGAAAATCAATGGTATCTGTAGGTCATTTAAGAATTTTTTGAATTCTTTCGAATTAATTCCTGGGTATTGATCGGAGAGAACCATACCAATATCCTCTGTTTCCGTTATGTTCATGACGAGTTTTATGAAATCATTGGAATTTTGAGTTTTCGATGTTAGTATGAACGCGTATCTGGTAAAGTGATCTACTAAGAGATGCAAATATTTTTTTGTAGATCTTGAACCTCCAAGGCCTCCTATTGTGTCTATAGAGATTATTTGGAAAGGCTTTGTGGCAGGGCCTAGATGAGACATAAATCCAAATTTGTCATGCCCTCTTGATTTGTTTTTTATACAAATGTCACAACTTCTACAAACTTGTTTGATGTTTTTCGTTAAATTTTTAGCTGCATAGTGTGGACTTATCGCCTTCTGCATTTGTCCAATGCCAATGTGACACAGATTCTCATGTATTTGCTTTATGAATGTGATGCTAAATCGTTCTGATACAATTATTTTTGCTTTTTTCTTGGCCTTTTTGAAGTATACACCCTGTCTTTCAATGAATTTGCTCTTTTTATTTTGTATTTCTTCATTGTTACTCTGATCTGTTAAAATATCTGCTAGCTTAACGAAATTCACGATTTTTAATTGATCATCTGTATTTTCGTCTGATTCCAATACTGGATTTCTGCTTAGACAATCCGCTTCCAAATTATCCTTTCCTGGAGCATATTTTATTTGAAAGTCATATTGCGATAGATAATATGTTAAATCGCCCAGCTCTTCATCGGTTCTAGATTTCAGATTCATGTTTTCCAGGGGCTTGTGATCCGTATAAACTGTAAATGATTTACCTATTAACCAATATTGCCAGTATCTCAACGCTTCCTTGATCGCTAAACATTCTAAGTATATCGCTTTTTTTTTCTTTTGGGCTTCGTTCAGTTTTTTTGAGAAGTACGCAACCGGTTTTTCTTTACCATCAGGCTGTATTTGTTTTAAAATGGCTCCAACGCCTTCCAAAGAAGCATCAGTATAAATGGTAATTGGTAAATCTTGATCAAATATTTCTAGAACTGGTTGTGAGCAAAGCAAGCTCTTAATCATATCAAATGCTTTCTGGCACTCATCTGACCAAATAAATTTTTCATTTTTTCTCAGTAAATTATGCAATGGATCGAGTATTACTACCCTATTCGGTATATTCTCATGGTAAAAGTTTATTTTTCCCAAAAATTGTCTTACGTTCTTCTGTGTTTTTGGAACCGGAAAATTCTTTATTGAAATTAAATTATCCTTAACTGGTTTGATAGAATTATTTTGTATTATATGACCCAGATATTTGACCGAGTCAGATGCAAATGTGCATTTGGTAAATTTTAATCTGAAACCTTCTATTTTAATAGCTTCAAGCAATTGTGATAGATGATTGATGTGTTCACTAAACGATTCAGAAAATATTAGAATATCGTCTATAAAGTTAACTGTGAAATCATTAAGTTTATACTTTCTTAGTATATTACTTAACACCCTCTGAAAAATTGCCGGTGATGTCTTTAGTCCAAATGGTAGGCAAGTCCATTGAAAATGTCCTTCCTGTGTCACAAATCCCGTTTTTTTTTCTATCTTCGACCCGTAAGGGAATAGACCAAAACGCAGAGTTTATATCTAGGGTTGTAAAAAATTTGCAATTTCTGGTACCACTATTTTGTTCAAGTCTCTGAAGTCAATGCATAAACGTGATTTTTTGTTCTCCTCTTTTTTAAATGCTAATGTCACAGGCGCAGCGAATGGACTGTAAGATTCTTCTATCAGCTTATTATCTAGTAGCTTTGCTATTTGTTTTTCTATCTCTTTTTTATCTTCTAAAGTGCACCTGTAAGGCCTCTTGCTACAATATTTGTCTACTATTAAATCTATTCTCGCGCTTCATAGCCATTAACGGTGCCTACATCGTATTTGTCTTTGGCGAAAACTGATTTATATTTACTAATTAAAGTATTTGTTTATGATTTTTGGTCCTGATTTAAATGATCAACTTTTAATTCAAAATCTTCTTCTATAACATGTTCATTAAAATTTATTGTACACCTACTTTCACTGTTTTCATTTTCTTTTTCTTTTAACTCAGAGTTTGTTATTGCATTTGTTGATACCTCTTTCATTTTTTCTTTTCACTTTTTAAGCACTGTTTCTGTGTTATTTTTAAATCTTCATCTTGAACTAGTTTAAACTTTTTTATCAAGTCTAATCCTATTAGAAAATCATATTTGAAGTTTTGATCATCAATAATAAATACTTCTACATTTTCTTCCATGTCAAAGATTTTTATTTTCAATGTCGTCAAACCACTTGTTTTTTTCACACCATTAATGGTTACCAAAGTTGCTTCATTCAAACTGTTTCCTTTTCTTTTTAATTTCAGTAACCTAGAATTGATCAGAGAAACATTTGAACCCGAATCATAAACTCCATATAGTTGGATTTTATCGTTTATTTGTTGTTTGACATTTATTAATGGTGTGACTATTCGTTTTTTGGAAGAGTTTCATTTAATTCAGCCTCTATCACTGAATTGTTTACAAGACCTATAACATTTTTCTTCACCTTTTCATTGTTCTTGGATTTGAACCAGCATACAGTTTCAGGGTGATACCTTACACCCTTTATTTAATTTCTCACAATTGTTACAAGGAAGTTTTTCTTCATTTATACGCTTAACTCTTGGATTTTTAAATTGTTTCCTAACGTAAGAACTCTTCCGTTCAAAAGTTTTTCTTTTGTTATTGCGTAATCTAACAATGTCCCTTCTTTGTATTTATATTGCAGCGCATGTGTGACAGGGTTCCATCCTTTGTTTGCAAATGTTTCACAGAAATTTTTTTTCCATATCGTCCATTCCGAGTTTATGGTTAACTTTATGCTCATTGAACTGTACCAATCGATACAACTTGTATCCATAAATAACCGAAGTATTTCTATTTTTTCTTCATCTGTGATTACATCAATTCGGATGCATTCTTTTTCAAAAATATCCATCCACTGGTTGGCATTCGAATGTTTGCTAGTAAATTTTTCAATCACAAACTCCTCTGCTACATATTTTAGGTTATGATGCTTTGTTGCCTCTGTATTTTCTACTAACTTCTCAAGCAATTTATCCAATGTACCTGTCTCTTTTTGAGGAGTATAACATGGTTTTTCTTGATCCATTTCTTCTAGATATTGATCCTTGAATTGTAAATTACCATCCTCATCTATGTATGTTCTTTCGAGTTCTTCTGTCATTGTTAACCATACTCTCCTTATCTGGTACCTCTTCTTTATACTATTTTTTACTTTAGCATAAGCAGATGTTTTTTGTATTTCTGTATGAAGACTCGCTGATTGTAACTCTTCTGGTATTGCATACACTTTATTGTCATTTGTGGCTATAGAGGATATAGCGAGAATGTTGGACTTACCATCACTCCCAGGCAACAAAGTAAACTCAAAAAAAAGTTTCTCCATATTCAGCAGACTTTTGTAAATAGAAATGACGTTTTATAATGATATTCCTATGAATAAACTCTCAATAGTTGCTCTGTAAAGAAAGTTTTTATTTTTAATAATTACAAATAAAATTTATCACACATTAAACTTAATATTCCTAAAACATTTTTGTAAACACTTATCTGTAAAAAAAGAAACGTCGTTAAAAGTTTATTCTTAGGTAAGCATTTCTTAATAACATTTCAAATCGACTGCTCACAATATTTTAAATCAAATGTTTTATCATTAACTTTAACCATATGTTTTAATTCATAAATACAAATAACCTATCAGTCACACACCTCATGTCTATAGCAAAAATTAAATTAATTAAGAAATATATTTTCTTTACATATATATATATTGAGGAAGAATAAAACTTAAAAATAACATTAAACCCATAAAATTATAATATAACTTAATTATGAAAGTAAAGAAAAAAGTAAATTAAATAAACTTAAATTTCTAGGAATTAAAATTAAAAGGGGATAAACAAACTTCAAAAAAAATCTTTGAACACGTTAGGTATTCACAGAAAAATAAATAAAATAATTGTTCATCAGTGAAAGAAAAAAAAGATGAGGTTCTTCTGTCTTGTAGACTCAGATGGTGAAAGTATATATATATATATATATATATATAAGGTACCTTATATCAGTGTGTAGCTGAAAATCAACCTTCCTTACATATCATCAGCTGTCATCATGAGATGCATCGAAATAATAGTATTTTCCAGGCTATGGTGTTATAGTTGAGATGAGGTGGGTGAGGGAACGGTTGGTAACAGTGGTGAGTCGTTCCCCGAGCTGCTACCAAAGCTGTGTTCGTCGTTCACTTGTTTTTTATTTACAGCTGATATAAATGTCATATGATTCTTGTAACCATACTTAAAGAATAAAAATATGATATTTACAATTTAATTTACATTACACATAAATAAAAAATGTCTTAACCTACAAAAAACTATACATAAAGAAGATGGTGGAAAAATGGCATAAGAGAAAAATATAATAATACACTAGGGCTTTAACATACCGCCCACCAAAATTTGTACAAATTTTCAGGAACTCTCTTTCTCTGGAATTAAAGGGGATAGACGGGAGACAGTTCTGGTGAGTTCTGCTTCCCCGATATTTAATCTGACCACCCTAACCACTCCATCCTTTGCAGGATATACTTCTGTCACCCTGGCAGTGGGCCATTGTAAGGGGGGTACGTTGGGATCCCTTAGCAGAACTAAACTACCCAGTTCAATAATATTGCTCGGCTTTTTCCCCTTAACCTTTTGCTGAGTGTACTTCAGCTAATCCAGTGTCCAATGGTTTCAGAAATCAGCAACACAGCCGGCGGTGCTACAAGAGGTGCTCCGACCAGAAAATGCCCAGGGGTGAAAACTTGGCCCCAAATAGTGTCGGGGTTCTTTGATGAGGAACGGACCGTAGAAACCAATCCCAACATTGAGAAATGACCATAATCTGCCGCCCACCCTAACAAAACCAACGGGATCCACGAAAGGGTTTAATGGCTCAAACGACTTCAGGTGGTTTAGATTGCCTAACGGAATATGTTTTATTGCGCGCATTACATTAAAGGGAAGCACCATGGATTGAATGAAGTCTATGGGATACATACACCTTCCGAGCTTTTGGGGTTTGCAGAATACTAAGTCGACCTCGTATATATCACGCAGTAATTTTGGGCTAGTGAGGAGATAATCACTTTAGGTCCCTGCATTAGCGTCGAAAATGAATCTAGGTTTTGTAGATACGCTGTTTTTGACAACAGCATGGCGAGGAGAGGAATCACTTTCAAATTTGTTTTCTAAAATTTTCAATTGGTGAGGATTTTTCACTGAGAAGTGACCAGCTTCATTGCGCGGGTGAGTAATTAAACAATGCTTCGCGCATTTAGCATTCACAAGGTTGCTAGAAACCTTGTTACCTTTAGAAATAGATTTTGTTTCGCTCGCGACCTTTCCGGTTTCACAAAATTTATTTAATTTTCGCGGAGGATAATCAAAATGGGACCTGGACATTGTTGAGGTATGAAGAACGGTGGTGGAACAAACTTTGTCCGGTGAGATTTTAGCAATAGGCCCCATTACAATCCAACCGAAAATAGTTTCAACTGCACCAGGAGCACCATGCTCCGGTTTGATGTTACCTGCACAGAGTATGTGTGCAAACATATCTGCACCTAGAAGGAAGTCTACAGGTCGTGGTTGATGAAAGTATGGATCAGCTAGGTCCAGACCTCGAAAATGTTCTGCAATATTTTTCGGAACAGGGTTGGTGGGCATGTCTTCACATATCCGTTCTGTTACAACAGCCTCGGTGTTTAATTTGGAAAATGAAGTCTTCCTTGGTGCTATAATGCAGGGCGTTTCACATTTGACCCTAGGAATTGTTTGATTACCGAAACCAACTAATTGATTTTTGCAACGCATAGGTGTCAAATTTAACTTGCGGACACATTCCTCAGTTATAAAGGAACGTTGCGGCCCACCGTCAATCAGGATTCGCAAATCGTGCCAATGTCCCCGATAGTCCTGAATCCTAGCTAATGCGGTGCCAAGCAAGACGTTCGTCCTACCAGCGGACACAGGCAATATAGAGTTCCTCGGTAAGGAAGTAACCGACGGTTCAGAGGGCTTCGTGGAAGCATTAGCACTGCAACCTGGAGGATCAACGTTGATAATAGGGTTAGTTGCCCCTTTATCGGAGCAAAATAGCGTAGGGCTCGGGTGTGGTAACTCGAAGTTTTGAATCTTCCGAGGGAAAAAATGTAGTAGGTTATGATGTCTCCTACCGCAATGCCGGCAAGATACTTTAGATGGACATTGATTTGCTAAATGCCCGGAAGCTAAACAATTTATGCATCGTCTCAAATTCTTGATTCGGTCGGTGCGTTGTTGTGGTGTGAGCCGTTTAAAACTAGAGCAGTCATACACGCGGTGATCATTTTTACATACCTGGCATTTAACAGGGTTCCCTGAAGACACAGAGGTCATCAATACTTGTCGGGAAGTTTTACTGTAGCCGGGGTTGGGCTGTACTGAAACTGTTTCAGAATTGGTGAGGAGGGACTCTGACTGTAGTTTGACCGACTGCCTTTGAATGAAATCAGCGAATTCTTCCCAAGAGGGAAGCTCAGTTTTTGAGCCATATTCTGCCTCAAAGCCTTCCCTAGTCTTGGCATCTAAAAGCCTTAGAGCCAAAGTGCTCAATATGAATCCCGGAAGGTCTTTAATTCCCAATTTTAGAAGTGCAGAGGCTCTTTCTATAACAACCGCCGAGAAGGTGTCGAGATTGGAAAGGTTACCTTTAGAAATAGGCCTAAAGTTTAAGATCTTCATAAGGAAGAAGGTAGCCTGAATTCTCTCGCTATCATATTTTTTGGTGAGTGATTCCCAGGCTTGGTTATAGCCGGCGGGCGATATTGAAATCGCGGAAATAATTTGCAAAGCTGACCCCTTTAAAGCTGATTTTAAATAATGAAATTTATGAATATTGTCCAAATCATCCCTATTATGAACTAATGACTGAAAGGTTTCTTTGAATTCTTGCCATTTAACTATGTCTCCTAAAAATGACGGTATATTTATAGCTGGCAATCGGTAGTGGGGATATACATCTACAACTTGATTCGTAATAGACGGGTGAGATCGATTTATATCGTCAGCGGGGACATTTTTGAGTGACAATGCCTGGTAATAAGAGGACCGAATTTCATCTTTTAATTCTTTAAATCTTTCCCCAGGGACATTTAATTTCCCTGCAATAGATTTAGCTTCAAAAGGGGCTGATTCAAAGCGCTCATATGTGGCATCGATACGTGAAAGACGAGCCAAAAATAAGGGTTCGCGCGATGAATCAGTGGGTAGGCTTAATCCTATTGAAGTCGTCGTCCTAATGTCCGCGGCTAAATCGTCAATCTGGTCCTCTAAATCTTCTAAGGTAGCTCGAAGCTCCTCATTATTAATTTTTGGAGGCATAATTGGAAGAGTTTAAAAATAGTTTTAGAGACAAAATTTTTAAAAATTAAATCAAATAATTCGACCGATGTGATATGAACAGCTGATTAAAAACAATGAAATAAACTTCCAATATCAACAGGTGATTGGAAAAAATGAAATAAGAATATTTTGAAAGACTAAAAAATGATTTAATAGAAACGGAAAAATGCTTGATTAGTAACAAAATAATTTAATAGAGCTGGAATCCGGCCCGGATTGGACCAAATGTTGTTGGGGCCAGGGGCGTTTCGCAATTGAAACGCCAACCTTCCCCGTTGAGATTTTAAGTCTTCCCCTCTTAGCGGGAAAAGACGAGTAAGTGGACTGTATGAAATATGTGGTGGGTAAGGTGGGTGCCTATATACCTATAGGAATAAATTCAATAAAGGTAAAAGGAAAGTAAAAGACCCTTCCAAATGTTAACAAATACATATATATTGAGGAAGAATAAAACTTAAAAATAACATTAAACCCATAAAATTATAATATAACTTAATTATGAAAGTAAAGAAAAAAGTAAATTAAATAAACTTAAATTTCTAGGAATTAAAATTAAAAGGGGATAAACAAACTTCAAAAAAAATCTTTGAACACGTTAGGTATTTACAGAAAAATAAATAAAATAATTGTTCATCAGTGAAAGAAAAAAAAGATGAGGTTCTTCTGTCTTGTAGACTCAGATGGTGAAAGTATATATATATATATATATATATATATATAAGGTACCTTATATCAGTGTGTAGCTGAAAATCAACCTTCCTTACATATCATCAGCTGTCATCATGAGATGCATCGAAATAATAGTATTTTCCAGGCTATGGTGTTATAGTTGAGATGAGGTGGGTGAGGGAACGGTTGGTAACAGTGGTGAGTCATTCCCCGAGCGGCTACCAAAACACTAATGACCCCGGCCTATCGCCGTGTTCGTCGTTCACTTGTTTTTTATTTACAGCTGATATAAATGTCATATGATTCTTGTAACCATACTTAAAGAATAAAAATATGATATTTACAATTTAATTTACATTACACATAAATAAAAAATGTCTTAACCTACAAAAAACTATACATAAAGAAGATAAAGATAATACAAATTAAAGAAGAATAAATACAACCAATAAAAAATAAAAGGGCCTGGTTCAAACAGTGGAAAAATGACATAAGAGAAAAAAATAATAATACACTAGGGCTTTAACACTTAGCGTCCCTCGAATCTTTAAGAAAAACGAGATTGTTTTATAACTATTATTTTTTTTAAATATCGCAATGTAATGTAAATGCATAGAACTCTTCAGATATTGTTTATATGTGCTCTTAGCTATATAGTATGACTTTTAGTTTCACTAGAACTCCGCGAATCGCTTAGCATCCCTCGAATGTTTAAGGAAAACGAGATTGTTTTATAACTATTATTTTTTTTAAATATCGCAAAGTATTGTAAATGCATAGGACTCTTCAGATATTGTTCATATGTGCTCTTAGGTATATATTATGAGTTTTAGTTTCACCAGAACTCCGCGAATCGCTTAGCGTCCCTCGAAGCTTTGAGAAAAACGAGATTGTTTTATAACTATTATTTTTTTTAAATATCGCAAAATATTGTAAATGCATAGAACTCTTCAGATATTGTTTTTTTGTGGTCCTAACTATATATTATGAGTTTTAGTTTCACCAGAACTCCGCGAATCGCTTAGCGTCCCTCGAATCTTTGAGAAAAACGAGATTTTTTTATAACTATTTTTTTTTTTTAAATATCGCAAAGTATTGTAAATGCATAGAACTCTTCATATATTGTTTATATGTGTTCTTAGCTGTATAGTATAAGTTTTAGTTTTTCCAGAACTCCGCGAATTGCTTAGCGTCCCTCGAATCATTGAGAAAAACAAGATTGTTTTATAACTATTATTTTTTTTAAATAATAATAATAACAGCTTTTATTTACATCCTTTACAGAACAAAAAGCCTCTCCCTTGGGAGGTAGTAGTCTGGTTTAATAAACAAATTATATAATTTCTTCTTCTTAATTAATTTTTTTTTTTAAACATAAATTTGAAGTACAATTATTAACAATTTGCTTTAAATAAAAATAAAAAACTTTATGCTGAATTGTTTTTACAAGTTCTTTATAACTTTGGTCCATGTGCCCCTATTCCTAGCCACAGTAGCCCAGCAGTCTCCTACTCTTTAAACGACTTCATCTCGCTATCTTGAAACTGGTCTTCCTTTCCTTCTCTTATGGTCTCTTGGTATCCATTCTGTTGCTATTTTTGACCATCTTCTCGTATCAAGCCTAGCAACATGTCCGGCCCACCTCCATTTCAATTGTTTTGCTTCCTTTGTTAGGCTTTTAACCTTAATCTTGGACTGTACCTTTCTGTTACTGATGCGGTCTTTTCTTTTGATACCAATCATGCTTCTTGAAAATTGCATCTGTGTCCTCTCTAATTTTTTGTAGCAGTTTTCCGTTGCTGACCATGTCTGGGAGCCGTACAGTATTACCGGGTATACATATGTTTCCAGCACCTTTGCCTTTAATCCTGGAGGTAGTTGACTTTTAAAAATGTGTTTCAAAGACCAGTATTTTTTCCATCCCATGTTGATTCTTTTGTTTATTTCTTCTTTTCTATCTCTAAATGAGATGGATTGCCCTAAATAATTATATTGCTCGACGAAGCTGATTTTCTTGTTCTCAACTTTTATTTCTCCTTTCTGTGAATTAGTCATAATCTTAGTTTTATCCATATTAATGTTCAGCCCCATGAATTCGCATTGTTCTAGAAGTTCGCTGATCATTTGTTTCGTCTCTGTTAATGAATTGGCCAAAATGACTAAATCGTCTGCAAATCTCAAATTCGATAGCTTGTATCCATTTATGCTTATGCCCTTTTCTTCCCAGTTTAGCTTTTTAAAGGCATAATTAAGGAGACAATTAAATAAGATTGGGGATAATGGACAGCCCTGTTTGACGCCTCTTCGGATTTCAAATGTTCTCTTATTTCCCTCCAAGACTAGGTAAGCCCTATTGTTTTGATATATAGTTTTTAGTATATTTATATATATACGATCGATGCCATGCTCTTGTAATGCCTGCCATAGTTTGCTGTGATAGATGGAATCAAAAGCTTTTCTGAAGTCCATGAATACCAAGTATAGCGGCACATTATATTCCATAGTTTTTTCCAGAATCTGATTAATTGTATGCAGGTGTTCAATAGTGGAGAATTGAGGTCTGAATCCAGCTTGTTCGTAAGGATGATTATCATAAATAACCGAAATTAGCCTATTTTTAATAATTGTTGCAAATACTTTGTATAATGAAGAAGAAAGTGTTATTGGTCTGTAATTTTCGATGTCCTTGGGATCTCCTTTTTTATACAATAAGATTATTTTGCTGGTAGACCACTGATGAGGTACAAATCCTTCCTGTAGCATTTTGTCAAATAAGAGCTTCAGAGGTTTAACAAGACATTTCTTTCCTAGAATAAGGATATCATTAGTAATGTCATCTGGACCAGGTGATTTCCGTTTTTTTAATGTATTAAATACTTTTGTTATCTCCTCTTCCAGAATGCTTTCTTTGAACTGGCTTGCTTCTTGTGGCTCCTTTTGATAGCAGTACGTTGATGGGATGTGGTGATATAAAGATTCAAAGAATTTGCTAAGAGATATATTTATTTCTTCTCTATTGGTAGTTATTTTTCCAGAGTCAATTCTAAGTTTGGGAATCCATTTTCTCTTTAGCTCCGATAGCTCTTTACTTATGCGCCTTGTAGATCCAGTGGATTGTAAAATTTCCGTAATTCTCTTTTTTTCAAATTCCTTTAGCTCACACCTAATCCTCCTTCTTACCATTTTTCTTATTTCGCAGTGTTCAATCTTCTCTTTTGGGGACTTGTTTTGAATTCTGTTTAATTCTTCCTTTCTATTGATCATGCTTATAGTGATGGTAGAGAGCTTATAATTCTTTTCTTTTTTTGTTGTTTGTATATCTCTCTGCGCTATTTTTGAAGATTCTTTAATAGCGGCATCCAGTCGGTTGTAGAGTTGTTGTATAGTTTTTTCAGTGCTAATGTTTGAAATATCAAATAGATTTTTAAAAGTTTCTTTAAATTGGTTTTCCTGCCCTTCATTTACTTTAATTATTTTCTGCTTTATGTAGAAACGTCTTAAAGGTAACTTCATTTTCCCAATTATTAATCTATGATCCGAATCAAAATTAAAATTTGGTTGAATATTGATGTTCTCTTCAAAAAGGTTCCTTCTGGCCAGTACATAATCTATTTCATGTTTTGAATCGTTAGGAGAACACCATGTCCATTTATTTGCTGGTCTTGAATTATTGTATGTATTTAATATGCATAAATTTTTTCTATTGGCAAAATTGATCAATATTTCACCTCTTTGATTCCTTGTCCCAACTCCATTAGGTCCCATAGCATCAAAATCTCCCCATTTCTTTCGACCGACCTTTGCATTATAGTCTCCAATAATTGTTAGAAATTTTTTATCTTTAACAAGGGAAATTTCTTCCTCTATTTTATCATCATCATGATATTTATTATCATCACGTAAGAATGATATTTTTTATCTTTATTTTCAGGCATGCGAGTCTTTTGGAAACTGGTTTAAATTCTACAATTGTGCTGCTTAGGTACTGTTTGGCTATGAATCCAACTCCAAATTGGCTACTTTCCGCACTCGAATGCATTAAAATATTGCCCTTAGATGTTTCTGCTATTGTTTCACTATTACGTCTGATTATTTTTTTTAAATATCGCAAAGTATTGTAAATGCATAGAACTCTTCAGATGTTGTTTATTTGTGCTCTTAGCTGTATAGTATGAGTTTTAGTTTCACCAGAACTCCGCGAATCGCTTAGCGTCCCTCGAATCTTTGAGAAAAACGAGATTGTTTTATAACTATTATTTTTTTTAAATATCGCAAAATATTGTAAATGCATAGAACTCTTCAGATATTGTTTATATGTGCTCTTAGCTATATAGTATGTGTTTTAGTTTCACCAGCGAATTGCTTAGTGTCCCGCCCTTATTTGATTTGGATGTGTGCACTTAGTTATAGTTTTTATTTTATTTAAACTTTATATGGTTTATAATTATATTTTGTGTGTTTCCTCACTTACTATGTACGCATTATAATTTAAAAATTATCTTAGGTATCGTGGTTGTCTGTGTTTTCGGTTTTTAATTTAATTTATTTTATAAAAAATAATCGCGGTGTGGCTTTTTTTTATATTAAAATATTATTTTTTGTTTGTTTTATCGATTTTAAATTATTGTAGAACTCTTAAGGAGGTACAAATCTAACACCTAGTGGGTTTTCCTCCCCGAAAATAAGTTAATTTAGTAAATGATATGCTAGCGTGAAGTTGGCGTATCACTTTTTACAACGGTTTCTTTGTACCTTAATGTCCGATTTTTTTTATTTTATTATCAGGAACTCTAGAACTATTCAGTAGGAAACCAGAACTCTCAAAAGTTTTTGAGTTTAAACCAAATGATTTTCCAACTTCACACCGACAGGTCCAACGAGCTTCTGATAGCTCGTATAAATGTAATGTTATTACTGTTTCCAGACTTTTTTGTGTGTATTTCCGTTTGTTGTTAAATAATACTAGACTCTAATGTTTTTATAAAATGTTTAAATAAAAGTTTAATGTTTATTGTGTAAAAGAAGCGTATTTTTACTATTAAAAACTACCCAGCGTGTTCAGGAAAAGCATAAGTTTAAAACATTGGCAAGTGTTTCCAGACTTTTTTTGCCCAGTGTAAATATTCACTTTTTTTGTGAATATTCACAATTTTCCCTGTGAATTTTTTTTTATTTTCAGAAAAAATTGTATATATGAATAAATTCGTATTCACACCTGTGAATATGAATTTATTTATATTCACACTTGTAAATACGAATTTATTTATATTCATACACAAATATTGTGATATAAATAAATTTATGTTCATATTCACATTAAAATTAAGATAAAAATAAATTCATATTCGTATTTATAAATATAAATATGCCCAACTCTGACTACAAAACACTCATACTTTAGCACCTACCCTTCTCCCATTTTAAAAAAGAAAGCAATGATGAGCACTTTAACAGCTATGTGATTTACTCCACGATGATTTCTTTTATAAGTTTCTATTCAGTTGTTATGAAAACTTCTAATAGTTTCCATGGAAACAATTCATTTTCATTAATATTTCAACAAGAACTTAAAATACATACGTTAACAACCCTTTCGCATGCACAGTAAGCTTTTGCTAATTAGTAATGTGCTTTTAGTGTCGTCGGTACCTATCTAATATAGAAGTATAAATTATGAATATGTATATTTAATAATTTGCAAATATTAATCTTTCGGAAGTTTTCAGTTTTTCACCGATATATTATACACATATATTATTGCACTCATTTGGAAAATAGAGATTTCAAACTTGGCGGAACATTATATTTTTCTTCTCCAGTATATGTCAATCAAATGTTTTCATATTTCTAATTTAGCCATTTCTTATTACCATGCAAAATGAGAGCCAGTTATATAAACAAAGCCAAACTAAACAAAAAGGAAGAAATTTTTCCTTCTCCATTTAAGCACCAAGAATATTGTAAAACCTACCTGAAACTAAACAATATTTTTTAATTTCACTGACCTAGGTATATTTATCCCCTTCCTCGCTTTACAGGCTGTACGAGGATTCCCTGGCCAGGGGAGATGGTATGGGTTTAACGCACAATATTATTAAATGTTCTCTGCCTACGTGTTTTGAACTGAATATCTTCGATTTCCCAATCCATGGGCAACGGGTATTTTTAAACGCGTTAGCCCCCTGGGCCATCCAGTAAGCCCACTTATATATACATATATGAAATAAATAGTGAGGGAAAGTATTGTGATCTTGAAAAATTTTGACTTTCGGTTTTCAACGGGGTCTCTTGAGGCCAAATAACCAAGTCCTGCGAAATGAAAAATATTCGTTGCCCATGGCAACGTATTATTGAGAACCGAAAGATAGCAAGTTCAAAACCCGGAGCCAGGGGAAACTTAATAATCGGCATCAATCCCCCACCCCCCTCCCCTGGCCCGGGAAACCCCGTATAGCTTATCAGGCGAGGAAGGGGAGGAGAAATAAAAAATAAAAGAAAGTCCTCCGAAATGATGTAAGTGTGAACAGCCTTGCTCAAAAACCTTAAATAGTCCGAACCTGAAATTGGGTAGTTGATGCATGTATATTCCCACGATGTGAACTTGTCATATTTACTGACAATCAAGCATTCTATAATATAATTTAATGGGTAGTTTTTATCATCATAGAAATGTTACGAGTGGGCTTAAATGGTGAACGAAATTTTTTGTTTCCTACAGTATGTGCCTCAGATTTTATTTGTATTGAGAGTAGTTAATTAATTAACTGTCCCTCATTATGCTTAAATATCAGAAATGTATAATTATGTAAAAAAAAAAAAAAAAAAGGGGGAAACAAATACAAAGGAAAGGAAGCTGGCAACAACTAAATAGAGGATTGCAAAATGAGACGCAATGAAATATTACGCTTGCGTGCCTGTACTATCAAAAAAAAAAAAAATTATTTAACAACAATAAAAATTGATTGTACTTAAGTACAATTGTGAGAGTAAATACTTGATGCTAAAATTAATCAAAGCACTTTCGGAAGTTTAATACATATATTACAAGATAATCTTTCATTATCTTTAATTATATTTCAGTATACAAACTTCAGTTCCCCAACTAGATTTCCGAATGAAATAAAAGTGGTTTTAGAGGAGTAGTAATCGTTCTCAGTTTCTGGAAAAGCATAAAGGACAGACATTTGAAAATTAAGTTTTAATTTACGACGAAACGTTAATACACTTTCAACAGGAGAAAGCATTAGCAATATTTGTTTTTGTTAATTAATTACAGATGACAAAGCAAACAACTGAATTAGTTCATCTATCATTGATATCATTTGCTACCTCTCTATGACAGATGTTACATAAATCGTAAATGAACCAACAACAGAAGTAGCATTGACAAACTTAGGATTATCACCTACAAAAAAACCGGATAAAGTATGAGTCATAGTCCTTACAACAATAATCAGTAATTCACAACAAAAATTGCTGCAGGAATGTACTTCTCTCGAACCATAATAGAGCTTGTTAGGTGTAGAAGTCATCAAGGCAAATAAAGATAAAAGAGTACCCGACCCTGTATCATAAAATCATTTATGATCCATAGTATTAAATTAGAGACATTGAGTGTATAAGGTATTGAGAATATCGTCTTGAATGGCTTATAAGAATATCTTCTTGAATGGCTTGCATATTTTTTTTTAAATATGCGGATGTTGGGAGATATAGTTTAGGAGCCGGCCAGAATAAATGGGTTTGGTGTACCAATCAGTGTATATGAAGTTGTCAGGGTTTCAGTGATGGAAGGGAACAATTGGTTTCTAATTCAATAGTGAAATGAAGACGTGGATGGTAGGAGTTAAAGGCGGTGAGAATTAGTTTAGGATTGAGTAGGAGGTCGGCTACATATTTTTTAATAAAAGAATATCATTGGGGGATTTAGGTAACACAGAATCAATTAGACTAATACAGGTAGATAAATAGTTAAGACCCATTGCAAGGCTAGAAGTTTGGGAAAAATATTCATTTTGAATACAAAAATATTCATTTTGAAAACAAAAATATCAGCAATTACAGCATAATGCAAGGGAGTCAATATGAGCTGATCTATTTAGTTTAGTATGGGATTTAAAATGTTCCATTTTTCTTCAACGATTTGGAGGGCACGATCCGTCGGGATGTTTGTGAAAAGACTCTCGGCGGCGAAAGAGGCTAAGATAAAATTATTTGAAATTTTGAATGTTTTAAGTTGTTCTAAAAGATGGAGGAATTTTTTTTACGTCATGTGGATTGTTATGGCTAAGCGATTGTAATGGAGAGAGAAGGAATTTTGCTGAGCTTGGTGGAGGGAGAATTACTATTAGAAATGATGGGACGGAAGGGATTACTGGGTTTAAGGATTTTTGGTAGTCCATAGCAACGAGGAGCAATCGAATTGTAGGAGATAAGGCATCTGTAAGTATGGGTACTTATTAGTTTTGTATGAAGGAAATATTTGAGCTGTTGATTGAATTTCGTAGTGAGAGATGGTGTGGGGTCACGTTTGATGGGGCGATATGTGTCGGGTCAGAGAGGGAGTGTTTATCATTGTAATCTGCGCGGTCCATGACAACAGTTTTGTTTACTTCATCGGCACGGGTTACAATGATTTGATTATGTATTTAGTAAATTAGGAATGAACGGTTTAAGGATAGGTCATTATAGTATTGGGCCGAGAAAGGAGATAAATGGGTGGGTTGCTGTAAAAGATAATTGGTAATAATATTGCACACCCTGGTACTCGACATCTCTCTGACATCGTCCTCACGGGTTATGTTATCGTTCAGTATATCGCATTATTAAAATCCGTCATCCAAAAACTTCATACCCATGCTAAAATATAAAAAAAAAAATCCCTTAGTTAAAAGTTCACCCAACATATTAGTTTTTCAAATGCAATTCGAAAATGTATATTACCGGTAATGAAGAGTGGGATCACAACATATCCTTTACATACATTCCTCCAAACGTTAGTTAAATTCTTAGTCTAGGACACAATTTCACCACCCCTAATTCCAATCCCGAACACCAAACCCCCTCATTCATCACAGACATTGAACACATACATACACAGAGACAATACCATAACCCGTGAGGATGATGTCAGAGAGATTTCGCGTACCAGGGTGTGCAATATTATTACCAATTATCTTTTACAGCAACGCACCCTTTTATCTCCTTTCTCGGCCCAATACTATAATGACCTATCCTTAACCTGTTCATTCCTAAATGACTAAATACATAATCAAATCATTGTAACCTGTGCCGATGAAGTAAACAAATCTGTTGTCATGGACCGCGCAGATTACAATGATAAAATAAACACTTCCTCTCTGACCCGGACACATATCGCCCCATCAAACGTGACCCCTCACCATCTCTCACTACGAAATTCAATCAACAGCTCAAATATTTCCTTCATACAAAACAAATAAATACCCCTACTTACAGATGCCTTATCTCCTACAATTCGATTGCTCCTCGTTGCTATGGACTACCAAAAATCCTTAAACCCAGTAATCCCATCCGTCCCATCATTTCTAATATTAATTCTCCCTCCACCAAACTCAGCAAATTCCTTCTACCTCCATTACAATCACTTAGCCATAAAAATCCATACGACATAAAAAATTTTCTCCACCTTTTAGAAAAATTAAAAACATTCAAAATTCCTAATAATTTTATCTGAGCCTCTTTCGACGCCAAGAGTCTTTTCACTAACATCCCAACATGGCGACGAACGTAATGGAAATAGAAACTGTTATTAAAACATTAAAAGAAATAGCCGCATTTAGAAGACTATGAACAGATAATCTGAACCAGTCCTCTGAAACTCATCACTCTAGTAAAGATAACTCCCAATCATATTGAGAAACCGTTGTTCCCCGTTCAAAACTTAAGTTATCTACATCTACCTATGATATTGTAATAAAATGTAAAAACAAAATGTTTAGGAATTGAAAAAAGAATTTAAATCAATCATACAGCTGAAATACTTAAAAATTGGTATAATAAAAGTAACCTCTAAAAATGATTTTGTAATCATAGAAACCAGCTCCGAAAAAGAACGAGGGATTATTCACAAAAAGCTAGAAGGAAAAGGCAACTTTATAATAAGGACTAAAAGGAGAAATAATTACTATAATCTGTTATGGCTGATTTGTCTGTTTGTATTTTCTTAACTGCGGCAATAAGTTCTTTCAGTCGTGTGCTGATGTTTCTTCCCGTCTGTCCTATTGTCCTATTGTTTACTGCATGAGCAAGCGATAGTGTAAAGTCCAGGTCTCTTGAGTCCAAGATTGTCCTTTGGATTGGGCAGGATCTCTCCAATTTTCCTGTCTGTGGTGAAAATTGTTTTGATGTTGTTTTTTGTAAGTGTTCTGGGTATTTTTTCCGAGGTGCCTTTTACGTAGGGGATGACGGTTGTGGGCTTCTTTTCTGTTTCATTTTCTTCAAGGTGATTGTTGTTTTTGAATTCTCGTTTAATGAATTCGGAAGTTATGATTTCGTCTGAGTATCCGTTCTTTTTGAGGGCTGTCCGGAGTTTTCCTTTTTCTTTTGGAATTTTTGTGGGTTCGTTTATGGTCAATGCTCTGTGTATGAGTGTAACAATGATCCCTCTCTTTTGTGATGGATGGTGGTGAGACTCTGCGTGTAAGTATCTGTGTGGGTATGTTGTCTATAAACTGAGTGTCCTTGAGTGAGTTCTACCTTCTTTTCTACTAGTATGTCCAGAAAAGGTAGCTTGTTGTCCTCCTCGATCTCCATTGTAAACTATATGTTGGTGTTTATGTGGATGATATGTTCAAGAAACTCTTTTAGCAATTTTTCTCCGTGCTCCTATATTATGAAGGTGTCATCTACGTAGCCATAAAAATCCAAACAGCTTGTTTGAACTTGGCTCTTCTCAGGGCTTCTTCTTCAAAATGTTCCATGTATAGATCTACTATGACAGGACTTAGTGGGTTGCCCATGCCTGCTCCTTCTTTTTGTTTGTGTAATACTTCTTGAAGAGGAAGTACGAGCTTCCTCGTATGCTGTCTTCAGACATATCTTGGTCAGGTCCAAATCCTCCGTTGTAAGTATCTTCTAAAGTAACGGTATAGATTCATCAATAGGAACCATAGTGAACAATGATTTTACATCAAAGCTCACCAAGATACTATTTTCTGAAATTTTGAGGTTCTTAATTTTCTTGATGAAGTGCTTAGAGTTCTTGATGTGGTGTTCTGAGTTTCCTACGTGTGGTTTGATGATTTGTCTGAGGTTTTTTGCAATTTAGTAGGTGGGTGATCCTAATCCGTAGGTAGTCCGTAAAGTCTGGGTGGAATTGGGTCGGATCTGGTAAGTTTCTTAACCCTTTCATTGCTCCAGACGAGATATATCGCGAAACAAAGCTCCCCACAAGCTAATGACGAGATAACTCGTCAAAGGCTGTCGTTCCCCACACCCTATCGACGAGATATCTCGCAATTGGTTTTTCTCTTATTTACCTCCCCAGAAGAGGTAAGTTGTCGTGACTGAGGCACATCCTAGCGGATCCATAGAGATCCATATAAATAGATCTAGCTGCCGCTAGGCTACAGGGGTATCTCTATTGCGGAAATATTTGTGTCGGCCCGGTAGCTGCCTGTCATCTGGGTCGGCCGTTCGGGAAAGCCCGGCTCACCCCTTTTTACCTGCTATTTTTTTTTCCGTCCCTTATCACTCCCGAGTTCTAGACGCTCTGAGGGATAGTCCTCTGTGTTTTTTTGGTGATAATCCCTATTTTATTTCGCTATTATTTATTAATTAAAAATATTACATATTAAAAATTTAATAATTAATAAATTTAATTAATCCTGGGTAGGTCGCCGCTGATCTGACAGGCACAGGCTTGGGTTTTCCCGGTGTAGCTCTCTTCAAGGGGTCGAGGAGAATCCGCTACGGCCTTTAGTCGGGTATCTTTATGCAGTGAATCTAATACCCTCAGTCAGTTTGTCAACAGGCATCAGAGAGTTGTGAAATAGCCATCTTGATCTGACAAGCTCACCGCGCCCAATTACGTTTATAAACGTTTATAATTACTTAAGTAAATCTTAAACTATGTTAGTTGTTTTTTCCATTTCAATGTAACCTTTTTGTATTATATTCTATTTCATTTTTTGCGTCGTTTGTATTTCCCTTGGTTTGTTTTTGTTTAGAGAAATAAATACTCATAATATTTTTATATTTTATTTTTCCCTTTTTGTTGGCATTATAAAGATTATTGGTAAATTTTGGTTTAATTGAATACGGTGTTTTATGGATATTATGTATTTTTTGTAAAATGTGCCTGTCAGGCTCAGCGCGACCCGATCTTGAGGATTCTTCACCGCGCCCTACCCAGGGTTAAATTTTAAAAAAAATGTATATAAAGTATTAACATTATTAAATTATTGTTCATTATTACCCTCTTATATCACGTAATCTCTTATTACAATCGGTAAACTAGCATTTTAATTTATTGAAATAATGATAAAGGTATTATAGAATCATAAAAAATAAATAAAACATTAATAAATAGTCGGTGAATGTTATGAGGAGTTGAAACAGTCAGCGGCGGAGAGGGGCCTGCAGGCCTTAGCGTGGTAAGTGAAATGTCTGCAGACCCGCTCAGCGTCTCAGTGCAACTCTCGTACCGAGTGATTAGCGGTTAAAGGGTTAAGTGACTGGTTGTTTTCAGGCAATTTTTTCATTATGTCTGTCAGTTGCTTGTTCACGTCTTTGGTTGGGTCCTTGTTTAGTTCTTCATATGTCCCGTCAGTGAGGATATTTAACATTTTACAAATGTAATCTTCTTTGGACATTATAACTGTGGAATTCCCCCTTGTCCGCTGGTAAAATAACAAGGTCTTCGCGGCTCTAGAGTTTGCTGAGGACTCTTCTTTCTTCTTTTCGTAGGTTGTGATTAGGTGGTCTGGCTTCTCGAAGGATCATGCTCACGTCTTGACGAATTGCTTCTGCTGTGGGTTCTTCCATGCCCTTTACTATCGCTTCGACGCTGTTGATGATTTTCTCAACTGGTGTGCGTTTGGGAGCTACAGCAAAGTTGAAACCTCTTTGAAGAACTGAAACAGCTTCTGGAGGAAGTTCTACCGACGTGAGGTTAATGACGATGTTCCCAAGCGATTCGCGGTAAGGATCGAGTTTGTTTCTCTCCGCGGAAAGCTTCATGAATTTCCGTTTCGATATGGAAGTGTGGGTTCTTCTGATGTTCTCTGCTGAAGACCAGATGGCTCTGTAGGTTTTGGTCCAGTCTTGAGGGGTAAGTTTGTTGCTCATAAACAGGTATTCCTGTAGCAATGACCGTTCCAGATGGGAAAGTCCTCTCCTGGTGTCATGTATCACGGTTCTTAGAATCATAATACTGCACCTGTCAGAAGTTCTCTGCATCTTCTTGGATTTTTCTCTTCTAAAGATCTTGGTACAGTCAGGTGTTACTCTGTTGTCCCGGCAACGTTTCAGAAATACTAATTGCCTCTCCAATATTCTCACTCTTCTAGCAACATCCTCCACGTACAGGTTTAGTTAATGTTGTTTCAGGCTTCTATGGTCTGAATCCATTATATGCATTTTTTTTTCAGGGTTTGACCATGTAACCCTCTCTTTACATTTGAAGTATTTAAGTAAAACTCTGGATCTTCCTGACTCGAGATGGCCCAAAATTATAGCCAAGACAATTATAATGAAAAAAAAAACTATTGGCTTAAAGAACACTCAAATATTATCAACTCCATATCTGGTATTGAACAAATTATTTATAAAAGTAGCTCGAACATTAAGAACCAGATAGCAATAATTATAGACAAATTAAAACATAATTTTAAATCTTATATGATTTAGTCATCACGTACATCCAAATTCCACCAGTTATATAAAGAATTAAGCATTAATCTGGAAGAAAACAGCTCAGATAAAAATAATTTTCATTTTATTAAAACTATTTTAAAGTACGGGGTCAGTTATTGAATTTAAACTATTCTGTTGGGCGTTCAGAAGAAAGCCATAAATGCACATAATGTAACCTGGGGCTAAATGAGGACTTATACCATTTCCTAGCAATGTGTCCTATTTTGTTGGAGTTCAGGATTAAGTAGTTCAAAAAAAGCATTCTTGATAGTATAATGTTGTTGAATATCTTAAGGGAAATAACTGGATACAATTATATTGGTTTACCACACAAGTTAACAGGACAGGAGCGGCACCTGGAAAACGGTTCCCTTCATCTTGAGCTAAATGATGAAGTGTCCGAATGGCTAGATATGGAGAGGAACTAACCCCGTAGGTGACTGTGCGGAGGCGATAAGAGCGGACAGGATCCTCTGGTGAGAATCTGCAGATGATTCGTTGGAGGTCTTGGTGTTCAGAGGGAACTCAAAATACATAGGCGATACATTTGCCTAATATCAGCGGTGAAAATATATCGGTACGTGCGAGAGCGGGTGATCAAGGTAACAATATCCGCTTGCATTTGGGACACGGTGTAAGAAATGTCATTGAGGGATTTTCCATTGGATGACTGAGATGATGCATTGAAAACTACTTTAATTTTAGAAGGAGGAGCGTCATCAGGCTCCGGAACTAAGGACATATGGCCAAGGTCCAAGTATTCGCGCATGAAGGCGATGTAGGCTTTCTGAAAAATGTGTTCACGTTGGAGTTGAACTTTAAGTCGGTGAAATTGTTTAAGAGCCCGGTAATACGATTCCCCAAGGTCAACTAATTTCCAGGGCAACGGCGTGATGTAGCGACCAGAAGAGTCGCGTGTAACTGACAATCAGGCTATTAGCCTTTGGCTCAGGCGGAGGATTATGGCTTAATTGTCGATAACCTCATTTGACCAGGTGATACGGCGTTTGCTGGCTGTGGGGGCGACAACTACCCATGATACCCCAGCCAAATACAGTTTCGAAGACGATGGGTCGGCCCGGAGATACGGAAGCAATCCCCAGGATGATGAGGGGAAGTGTATCTATCCCGAACAGGAGGTCAACCTTACCTGGTTGACATAGAGATAGGTCGGCGAGTGGTAATTGGGTAATTTGTGACCTGGGCGACAAATCCGCATAGGATGTGGGAAGAGCATCAGTGATTTTCTTAATTAGAAATAGTCGTACCCTAAATGACGAAGAGTTCGGGACTTCTACGGAAGCGATGATATATCCCGGGCAGGAAATATTTGATGGTCCCCTAAGAACATTGATGCCGACGGGGGAGGGTGTGATAGGCAGACCTAGTTGGGAGGCTTACCTTGCTGGACTTACCTGGCTCCACGAGTCAAGAAGGGCCTGAAGCGGCTTGGATGGATAGATAGGACGTCGAACAGGGACCTGCGCATCGGAAGAAGGGCTGGTGAAAATTTTCCAAAAGAACCTAATAAAGTTAGCGGCGGATAAGATTCTTTAATTACATCTTTGAACGGCGAGCAAGTTCTTATACCCGAAGGGTGATTTTGGGGGATCGAATAAGGAGTGTGGCGATGGTGGCGAATTTTCTCGAGACCTCTATGAATTATCATGTTAGATAATAACGCGCGGGGAGGCAATGGTGGTGACGCGTGGAACACCGACATAAGCGGTACTATGTATCAGATTCAGAAGTAGCCAAAATATTTATATATAATTGTCATAGCTCATGATAGAGCCACTTACCAATTAGAAAACTTAATAAGTAATCAAATAAAATATATCTTGTTGGATATCAAAATTTTTCATTATTAATAAGGAGTATAAATTTAAAATCAGCAGATCAATATTTTAATTAATAACTTAATTAGTAGAAGGACTAGGTGCTGACCGGATGCTTAAAGAAACTTAATTTCCTTCCAAGTTCCTTTTTAGGAAGGTAATGTGCTAAAATTCTGTTAACCGAGCCCATTTATGGTACATGAAGACGAGGACGACCCCGACTTCGATGGAGAGACGGAGTTACATCCGATGCCAGAAATCTTCTGGGCACAGGGAACTGGATGGCAGCCGCACAGAACCGCGACGAGTGGCGGAAGCTGCTGGTGGAGGCCAAGACCCGTCAACGGGTTGTAGAGCCGCATTAAGTAAGTAAGTAAGTAATGTACTAAATTCAAGACATCCTGTTTTTGTTTACCAGAGTAGAGCCGTTTCGACCGCTAATATAAAGCCGTTAAAATAGAATATAGTCCCCACCCTATCCTTTTTTCATTAATTACTACCTTAATAACAAGAACCATGCAAAGTTTACAGGTGTTTTCCCTGGTAGAGAACCTACAAATATATCATTTTTGTTTTCATTTAAATCCCTTTTTAATAATAAGTGACTCTGGAATGTGACTTCGTCCTCTCAACATGTACTCTTGAATGTGACTCGTACAGTCAACATGTACTTTTGATTATAACTTTGGACAGTCCTGATGTGGAGAGATAGGGTGTCCCTTGAGGACATAGAAAGTATCATTAGTGACTTTTTAATTAACATGGTAATCCATGGTGAGCTTAAAAGAGTATTTGAGAATTTTTAAAAAAGTGTTTCAAGTTAGTGTTGTAACGATGATTGTCAAGTTGACAAGACTCCAAACTACCCTCATCATTGATCGATTGATCAGAGGCTGCAATAGTGGAGAGAACTGAGATCCTGGATATATCTAGATGAGTACCCAATATATATATGTGTTTGATTATTTTGTAATAAGGTAGTTTTAGTATATTGTTGCATTTCGATTAATCATATTTGGTTTATTTGTCTTTTTTATAATATTTGTAATGGTTGTGAGCTATGACAGTGTTAATCATCAATTTAATAAAAATCTTATTTAATTATTTTAAAGATGCATAATATAAAATGTTTCTTACTTCGCTTTGATATTAATAAACAAATATTTAATACATTTCTTTACTTTCACGTACCTGTGTAGTGTATCTATATAGTACCTGTATAGTAAGTGGAAGTATTGCGATCGTGAAAAATTTCGACTTCCGGTTTTCAACGGAAATACACGTTTTGGGGTCCCCCGAGTCGAAATAACCAAGTCCCGCGGAATGGTCATTGTGTGTGTGTGTGAACAGAATAGCTCAAAAACTATAAACCGTGTGAACCTGAAATTAGGTATTTAGTGTAAGTATATGCCCGCGATGTGACAGCAAAAATTTCATCAAAATTGGTCTAAGGGAGGGGGTACTTTATTTAATAACTTTTTACGTTTTTTTTTTTTCGATTTACTCAAAAACGGCTCTAACGATTTTGATTAAACTGAGTATTTGATGTATTAATATGCCCAAGATATGACTGTAAAAATTTCATCAAAATTGATCAACCGGAGGACTTTACTTAATAAATTTTGTATTATTTTCACGTGTTTTTTTTTATTTACTCAAAAACGGCTTTAGCGATTTTGATCAAACTGGGTATTTGATGTATGTATATGCCAAAGATGTGATACCCAGCATTTCATCAAAATTGGTCAAACGGAGGGGGGACTTTACTTAATAAATTTTGTATTATTTTCACGTGTTTTTTTTTATTTACTCAAAAACGGCTTTAGCGATTTTGATCAAACTGGGTATTTGATGTATGTATATGCCAAAGATGTGATACCCAGCATTTCATCAAAATTGGTCAAACGGAGAGGGCACTTTATTTCATAACTTACCGATTTTTAACTTTTTTTCGATTATCTCAAAAACGGCTTTAACGATTTTGATTAAATTCGTAGTGTTTTTTAATATCAGGTAAGATTTATTATTATTAAAATGTCCTGAGGGGGCTTAAATGGGGAAGGGGCCTTTTTTGTTTTCCTATAAAGTACCTTTGTATTTGTTTATATGGAGAAATTATCTGTCTCTCGTTATCTGCCTAAAATTAAGAAATGGCTAAATATGAGATATGATAAAAACAAAGTAAATATATAGAGGAGAAAAAAAAATATTCAGTCAACTCATAAAACACGTTGAGCCAACGCATGCGGAGTACACCTTTGATGACAGGCCATTGTTCATATTTAATGCCGATCTGTTGATTTAATGGAAATTATTTGTCATTTAATGGTAAATGACATAGAGAATTATAAAATCGTACGACTTGAAGTATTATGCTTTCTAATATTGTCTTTATATTCTCGTAAGTCTCTTTCATATGTACAGAATGGGCTGCAGGAATGGACTGTAAAATATTACCATTGTGTAATAATACAGCTTTTAAACTTGATTTTGAAGCGTCAATAAATAGTCTCCAGTGGTCTGGACTATGTTTTATATTAATAAAATTCATAAGCTCCTCAACGTCGGAACAATAAACTAAGTTGTCTTTCATTGCGAAAAATGCTTCTATGCCTTTTTGTCTATTTCGGTAAACAGATATTTTTGCATCAGGCGCCAACCATTTCCATTGGCTTAATCGAGATGCAAGTAATTCAGCCTTTGATTTGCTTAAGTCCAAATCCCTAACTAAATCATTAAGTTCATCCTGGCAGATTTTGTGAGGGGAACTAGATCCACTAGATGCTTCAAAATCAGAATCTTCACTTTTAGGATCGCATATTTCTAAGGCGCAAGCTTCACCTGGGTCAGAATCTTCATTTCCAGTAAAGTGTTGCAAATATTTCGGTGGTATTGGCACTGGCAAATTGCTACTATGATGAACAGGGCGATCTACTGATGACACATTAGGATATACAACAGAGTGTTTCTTATTTTTATTAAACCCTTTTTTAAACACATTTGGAAACTGACAAAAATAGCAATCGTTCAAGTGGTTTGACTGTTCTCTCCAAATCATAGGAATAGCAAATGGCATTGAAGGTCTATCTCCAGAAAACCATTTCATTAGGTTCGTCACGCATTTTAAACAAAATACATGAGGAGCCCAAGGTTTATCTTGATGACTCACTTTTAAACCAAAATATAAAAAATATATTTCTTTTAATTTAGGGGTAATGTTTCTTCGTTGTGGCACAAATGTAAGCTCACCACACACATAACAAAAAGCATCTGGGCCATTTAAACACTGCTTACGAGGCATTTCAAGACTGTCAATAGAATACAAAACCGACTTACAGTTCAGCGTGATCCTTTTACTACTACTGTGTGGTTCTGTCTTGTTCCGTATAACTAATGAACACTACCTTTAGTTTTAACATATACACTTATTGATGAGCTTCCACTCAGAACATAACACTATACATAACTAGAAACATCAGACTAACTACATATAATCCCTACATTAACAGCTGTTTTATTACAACAGAATACTTACATTATCAGATGTTTTATCTAATATAACTCCATACACCTACTGTCTGTTAATGTTGTCGATTTATCTTAAACCTTGTTATACCAAGAATACAGCTTATTATTGCCAAGGTAATCACATTTTGTCCTTTTTAATTCCAAGTAGGGTGAGAAAAATGCAAACAATAAGATAAGAATAGGATTATTTTTATTCAAGTAAACAAATCTTAACAGAAGAAGGGTAAATATAAAATAACGAAAAATCTTGAAAACTAGCGCTAACATTTAAGAATGTTGCTTATGTACTTCAATGCTAGGTCAATACTAATTACTTTTTGCCAAGAAAACCTTTGTGGCAAAATTGTTGTTGACCAGTGTTATCAAAAGGGGAAGGTATGGTATGTAATCAGGGGAAGTAAATATTTTATTAGTTTGGGCATTTCCTATAAGATCCTCTGGCATCCCATTAAATCATTAATCACTTCTTAATTAAAAACAATAATAAATTAACCCCCATTACATGGCAATAAATTTGTGTGGGGAACTGAAATGCTTGATCCGAAATGCTTAATTAATTTAAAAGTTAAGTAAAATTATTAATTAGGAATTTTAATTAGTGCAAGTTTGTGATCTTTTTATATCCGGACACATAAATAAAATTTTGTGATTAAATATAAGTGTTCTACTTCATAATTTATTTTATAAATGGTTGAAATTTCCTGTTCTGTTAAGAGATTTTACCTTCACTTCACTTTTGGTTAGTTGAGTTGTGTTGGTTCATTGTCCATATTTTTTGCTTTACTTACACCTAAATCTAGTTTTAATAATAATAATAATAATGTCTTTATTTGAATACAAAATACAAAACAAAAAAAATTAATTAGACACATACTTTTGGCATTAGGCCATTAGAGGAGAGTCGTGGCTTGTTTACAAAATAAATATGTACATTTATATCTTCAGCATTAAGTCAGTAAACTGTTGCTTATTTACATTAGGGATGCGACATCGATGTCGATGTTTCTGAAACATCGATGTTACGTAGCCGATGTTTTCGGACCATTTTTATTTTTTTTTTTATTTTTTTTTTATTTTTAGCATTTACAATGTTGTTAACAAAAAATAATATGATCTTAACATCGATGTTTAAACTATCAAGCTGTTTTTAACATTAGTATTTTTGTCCAAAACATTGATGTTAAAACAGATTTGTTTTTGCAGAAGACATCGATGTTTTCGACAAATATAAATATGTTTTAACATCGATGTTTTGGACAAAAAACATCAATACATATGCTCTTAACATCGATGTTTTAGACAACATCAAATATTATTTAACAATGTAATATAGTCAGGGAGACCCTAAGAGTATTTTGTAAAATGAAACTGTAAATAGTACTTGTATAGGCTTGATTCTAACAAAGAAGTTTATTTTTTTAATAATTCATAGTTCTTATAAGTGATAATATAGTAATCTTGTTAACTTTGAATATTGATTCAGTTAGGTAAACCTTTTTATTGGAATAATGTTATTATTTCTTTATTTTTTAATCTCATTACTTTTATTTATTTGTTTAAATGTTTAATTAAGATAAGGTAATGTCATTTAATAATATCTAATAGCAAAAGAAATTAACTACTACTTGTTTTCATTTAAAGTTAGGTATATGGTTATCAATAACCACAACCTTCTTGTTCTTTAGTTTTTATTACTTAGTTGTTTATTCACTGTAAATAGTTAAATATTTTTTTTAATTTGTTTAATTGTATTTATAATGCTGTGCAGTAATGTAAAAGATTGACATTATAATTGAAAAACAGATGTGAAAGAAAACATAACCTATTCTAATCAGCTGTGAGCCAATGCCTCCATAAGTGTGTATATAACAAACACATGCGCCATCTGTGGCCGATTCGGCAACTACATTTTCAAACATTACGAACTTATTTAATTTAAAATCTATTTTAAAAGAGAAATTCTTTTGTATTTTGTTATCTTTTTGAAAATAATGGCTTGTAAAAACATAAAAACAATAAAATAAAGCCTAAAGATACCAGGTCCTATCCTCTCAACTATACAGTGCAGGGCTGTGATTGGTCAATTGTTTGTCCCTTGAGGTATAAATAGGGCCGTTTTGCCCAACATTAATCAGTCTTAATTTGTCAGTCTTAGACACCTCTCTCCCTGCCCGATAGCTCCTGGTGTCTCTAGGATCTTTATACCTATATGTCTTATTTAATTTAATCCCTACCTTAATTTTACCCTTCCTATAGAATCCTGGGGGTTGTCCTCCCAGGGCTTGGACATTGGTTGGCCCTCTGTCCAGGTGGCCTTGCTTAGATCAGCACCCTAGAACTGTCAAAGCCCACGTCTCTCCCGTGGAATCAGCTTTGATCAGTTTTACCTTTCGGAGTAAAAGGGTAGCGTTGCTCTGGCAAGGATCTTCAGTCCTTCTTTACCTTCACCCTACCTATAGAATCGTGGGGGTTGTCCTCCCAGGGCTTGGACATTGGTTGGCCCTCTGTCCAGGTGGCCTTGCTTAGATCAACACACTAGAACTGTCAAAGCCCACGTCTCTCCCGTGGAATTAGCTTTGATCAGTTTTACCTTTCGGGGTAAAAGGGTAGCGTTGCTCTGGCAAGGATCTTCGTTATTCCTCACACCTTAAGCTGGACATTGGTTGGCCCTCTGTTCTGGCTCCTTTATCTCTCTCTTTTCCCTCCCCTTTCTCTCTCTCCAATAAATAATTTTATTAAAGACACTGTGGTGGGGACATCCGAGGAGAGATTAGGAGCTTATTAAATTTTTGAGCCCCCAGAAGTTAACAAATATTACATTTTGACATCCCTTGTGGGGATAGAAGACATTGAGCACTGAGCAAATATTACATTTTGACATCCCTTGTGGGGATAGAAGACACTGAGCTCAGAAAAAATATTACATTTTGGCATCCCTTGTGGGGATAGAATACACTGAGCTCAGAACAAATATTACAATAGATGATAAACCAGATTTGTTTTTGCAGAAGATATCGATGTTTTAGACAACATCAAATATTTAACATCGATGTTTTAACAATAACCAAGTTCTTTTTAACATCGATGTTTTGACAATAACCAAGTTCTTAATAACATCGATGTTTTGACAATAACCAAGTTCTTAATAACATCGCTATTAAATAAAAAAACAAATATGTTCTTAATATCGATATTTTTAACTATAACAGGGCTGTTTTTAACATCGATGTTTTTGTCCAAAACATCGATGAATACAATTAAAAATTCGATGTCAAGATCACATTTGTTTTTGTATATAACATTGATGTTAAATCATTTTAGTTTTTGCAGAAAACATCGATGTTTTTGTCAAAAACCAAAAAGGTTTTAACATCGATGTTTTCGGCAAAAACAAAGATGTTTTAACAATAACCAAGTTCTTTTTAACATCGATGTTATATACAAAAACAAATATACTCTTAACATCGATTTTTGACTATAACAAAGGTGTTTTTAACATCGATGTTTTTTGTCCCAAACTACGATGTTAAAATATATTTGTTTTTGTAATTTATGTTAAAAACCACTTTTTATTGTTAAAACATCGATGTTTTATAATTGTGGTTGCATGATGTTTTTAACATCGATGTTAAGAGCATACTAATTGATGTTTTTTGTCCAAAACATCGATGTTTAAAACAACTTTTTTTAAAACATCGATGTTTTCTGCAAAAAATAAATATGTTAAAATATATTTGATGTTGTCCAAAACATCGATGTTAAGAGCATATGTATTCATGTTTTTTGTCCAAAACATCGATGTTAAAACATATTTATACTTGTCAAAAACATCGATGTTAAAATAACTTCTTATAACATGTTATATGTTAACTTTTTATAGCATGATATATATATGTTGATATTAATAACTTAAAACATGTTTCAACATCAATGAGATTAAGGGAATATATATTGATGTTTTTTGTCCAAAACATCGATGTTAAAACATTTTGGTTTTTGGAAGGCCAGTCAGAAATAAATAGATGGCCAGTCAGAAAAAATAGATAAGCAAAGAAAAGAATTCAAAGAAATGGAAAGTATAATCGATGGAAAGATAGATCAACAGGTAGGAGTGGATATTTGGAATACTTCCGTTCCATCTATGGGAGGTAAAACTATTACCAGTAAATGCTCATTTGCTTATAATAAGTCAGACATACCAACTGATTTTATTAAGCGTTAGAAGTGGAGTACCAAGTATATGGTAGGAATATGATTCTAGAGAATTTCTTAATGGATCATTTAAAAGAACAGGCACCTGCATGGTTTCCTATATATAAAGAAGAAATTATGAGTTTTGAAGATTTTAAAGTTAAATTTTTTAATAAATTCTATGAAACTTCATATCAATCTCAAGTCCAGGATGAACTTAATCATGGCAATTATAGTAAGAATCTCAACCAAACTCCTACAGAATATTTTTGTAACATGCTGGTGAGATGGTGAATGCTTGTCCTACCAGACTAGAAGATGAGTACATATGCAGATTCATGGGTACTCACTTTAGACAGCAGGTTGGAGATATCATTAAATTCCAAGGAGTCACAAATATTGAAAGATTTATCCAGTTGTTGGAAGATGTAGGGAGAGAGAAAATCATCAGTCAAGTGAAAAGACCTGTGTATAATAAGAAAGAAACTGTAGTTCAAGAGAAGAGAAAGTTTGCAGATGAAAAACCCAAGCAACAGGAGTTCAAAAGGTCATTTTTTCAGCAAAGACCACAAGAAGAGTGAAGAAAAAATTAAAAATAACCCAAATTGACAGAGGAGACCAGAGTTTAATCAGCCATACCAAAAGTAAGATTATCATCAAGAACCCAAGGTAAACGCTATAAAGAAAGAAGTAGATAGCCATAATTTCAAAGGGAAATATCGAAGAAATAATTACTATAATAATAATAATAATAACAATAACAGCTAGAACAACAAATGAAGAGACAATAAATAATGAGGAATCCGTCAATCAAGCAATCGCTGATAAAAAACAGGAGTTTGATTCTGACCTTGAAAATAGACTCCATTAGTCACTTCTGACTGAACATATCTTGTTAGACGGAATACCGCTTTGGGGACAATTACAATAGACGACGTCATGGAAGCTGTAAAGAACCTGAAAAATTGGAGCGCCAGGTCCAGGTGGAATTCAAAATTACTGGATCAAAAGATTCAGTAGTTTTCATGAACTGCTGGCCAATTGCTACCAGGATATACTCGGCAACAAGCAAACCCCCCTTCCTGGTTTCTTTGAGGGAATCACTGATATGCTTCACAAAAAGGACGGCTTAAACTTACTTCCTGAAGATTTTAGGCCAATAACTTGTCTGAATGGCATTTATAAGATTCTTACCTTATAAGATTCTTACTTCTTTTCAGACTAGGAAGATATATGAGCATCTGGAATCTGTACCTCATAGTTGGCTACTCAAAGTATTGGACATGTATAAAGTTGAACCTAAAGTAAACAAACTACTTTCAAGTTTAATGGCTGGATGGTCAACTACGCTAAAAATTGAAGCAACTAGTATCAGAGACCAAATTGAAATCCTTAGAGGTATTTATCAGGGTGACTGTCTTAGCCCCTTATGATAGTACAGGAGCCAGATGCAAAAAATCTCACCCATAGATTATACACCTACAAATTTCAGCATAGTTAGAAACAACAGAGTTAAGTGCGAAATCGACCGTCTGGCAGCGATAAAATTCTTACTAATACCTTAAAAATTGATTTGAATAATTTATAAATTTATCAGATTGTTGTTACATCTTTTAGAATATGCCTTCGGTATGATCTTGTTGCAATAACTTGGTCTTGAATTGCAACCACAAACCCTTCTGTTTCGGAGAACAACTTCCCTGCCACTAACCATTCGACCGATCTTTCTTTATCTATGGACGCCTCATTTCATTGGTTACAGAATCTCCAATGAAGAGCTTTGTTTTTCCATTCCGACAGCCTTTCATTTTCTGATTCAGCAGTAGGAGTGCAATAATTAACATTGTTTAGATCAAGTGCAGTCAGGCCTTTATCCAAATTTCTGATAGTGAGATGAAGTTCCGTAGTTTTTGACTGCAAATATTGGCGTAGAACCAACACTTGTTTGCGACAGGCTTCTTCGATATGAATATTATCTGATGAATATTATGTAGCTTTGAATTGTTGGTATGCATATATCTCATTGTTATTGTTTTTTTTTTTCCTCCAAATTATATATGTATATTTGTGTGTATATATTTTAGCCTCTTATATAGTTTTAATTCTTAATCATTTATACCTTTTTTTTTTTTTTTTTTTTTTTTTTTTTTTTTTTTTTAATCTTTTAGACTGTTAGGTATTTCTCATTATAGTGATACCAACTGATTTATATGGTTTAAATTTTTAATCTCTAATTTTATTTAGTTTTGGTTCTTTTTTTCAGTCTGAATTTTTTTTTTTTTTTTTTTTTTTTTTTCCACCTTTATATTAATATTTTTTTTAGATACTTTATTATTTTTTTTTTAATGGTTACCATCTTATATATATGTGTGTATATATATATATATATATATATATATATTTCTTTTCTTTTTTTTTCTAATTTTTAAACCTTTTATGTATTTTTCATATTATAGTTTTACCAACTGATTTAAAAATTTTAACCTTTAATTTTATTTATGGTTTTTAGTATTTATTTATTTTTTTTTTTTCCTTGCTTTTATACTAATATATATTATTGTTATCTTATAAACATGAATAATTAGATTGCATATATTTTATTTTTTATTTTTGTTGTTTTCTGTTGAATTATTATATAAATTTTTAGCTATTTATCTATTTTAAAGATTATTTATTCATATATATATATATATTATTTTATAATATATTTTATTTTTGTTGTTTTCTGTTTAATTATTACATGAATGTTTAGCTATTTATCTATTTTAATATATTTTAAAGATTATTTATTTATGTATATATTATTCTAAACAATATTTTATTCATTAAGGTTAGTACAGAATTAGTTTTCAGTATCTACTGTTAAAGTAAAGAGATATGGATTATAATGAAGGTAATTCTGGGAAAGTTGAAATAGGACAGAGAGTATGGGTTTTGAGGTCGGCGGGGCCCGTACAGGAAGCAGAAGTTGTCTCCTTTATGTCCGTGGCCACCGCGGGAGGAGGCGAAAAAAAGTTTGCGAAGGTAGAATGGCAAGAAAATGGGAATGGCCCAATATTAGGCAAAACTGTGCCCATCGAAGACGTCTTGCCAAAGAGGCCCAAACAGCCGCCGAGGACCGCTATAACTAATAAAGATGTAGATGAAATAGAGCGCAGCCAGGCGGATCTTGCATCAGGTGCAAATGAAAGAGTCTGTCCTGTCTGTGGTCTGTCATTTAAGGGCGATAGAGGCCTCAGAACCCATATAGCCAAGAAGCATCCCAGGGAGGCAAACAGCGCAAAACTAAGGGGTATACTTGGTAACAATATAAAAGAAAATATTGGAGAGGATGAGGCTGATGATGTTAAAAAAGAAATAAACAGATGGTCGGCTGTCTTTGAAGACTTTACGAAGGGCAATATATTCAAGGCTGAGGATTTCGATGAAGCAGTGGGCAGTTTCTTGAATTTTCTGAAAAATATAAATGCCCAACTGCCTGGCCCACAGCATCCTGCTATAAAATTCTACAAAATTAGGAACAAAAATAAAACCGATATGGCTAGCAAGGGTGCTGGAAAAACATCAAATCGTCAGCGAGCCAACAAGAAAGAGAGGAGCCGTCGGCAAGAACAGTACCAGTTCGAAGTAGCCCAATACAACTACTATAATAGGCGGAAAAAAGTGGTACAGACCATTATGAATGCCGACGCTCCCAAGCATTGCCCCCTGAAGGTAGCCGACATCGAGAGCCATTTTAGAGGCCTCTTTGAGAAAGAGAATCTCTGCAAACGTGCGGATTACGAGAAATGCGCTCCGGTGCCAAATGTAGTGTCAATCGACGCAAAATTAGTAAGGAAGGCAATTAAATCAACTTCATTGGACACATCACCGGGGCCGGATGGAGTCTTGATCCGCACGATAAAATATTTTGACGTATCTCATATAATAAAGAATATTGCAGAGATAATGCTGAAGGTGGGTTATGTGCCAGAGCCTCTTCGTCAAGGGCGCACAATATTGGTATATAAAGGAAAAGGTGAGGTCAGAAGCATATCTTCATGGAGACCAATCACGATATACTCCATAGTGCGCCGAATCATAGAGAAGGTTCTGGACCACGAACTGAGGAAACAGGTCACCTTCAGCAAAAATCAAAGAGGCTTCATCAGGGGCTTACCGGGAGCACATGTGAGCGCGAGGATTATCGATGCGATTTTAAAAGATTCCAAGCATAAAAAAAACGACTGCGCTGTGGCATTCCTCGATGTAGTAGGTGCATTTGACAACGTTGGCCACAATCACATCGTTAGCTCTCTAGAGGCAAGAGGGGTGTCACCGGACCTCAAAAATATAATAGCAGCTCTCCTTACCACTAATAAAATTAAGATTAGTGTAGGAGCGCACTCGACCAGCCAGATCAGTGTGCTCAGAGGAGTGCCTCAGGGCGGGCCCTTGTCGCCTTCGCTATTCAACCTGGCCATAGACCACCTCTACCGGGACCTATGTGACCAAGAATTTGCCAAAAAGTTTGGCTACCAATTAAGTGACCAAGAATGTGTGGTCCTTACAGGATTCGCGGACGACCAGGCGGTCTCGGCACGCGACAAGGGTGCAGCCGAGAGAATTATTAACAGCACTCAGAGGGTGCTAGCAGAGATAGGTCTGGCTATAAATCCGCTAAAAAGCGTGGGAATTGTTATAGAAAAAGGAGAGCTGCAGACGACGACACTCTCCCTGGAGAACGGAGACAGCATTCAGACTGTAGATAAGAATGAGAGAATAAAATATTTGGGATGCTTGTTCTCGGGAGAGATTGTCTTTAATGATGAGGCGGTGACAATAGTGAACGCTAATCTCGACAAATTGGTAAGCTCGTGTTTGTTAAAACCAGAGCAGAAGGTCAACGTTGTGAATCAATACGTGTTCCCGGGGCTTACTTATCCTCTCCAGACAGCACCCCTAACTAAAATACGTCCTGCAGTATTGGATGGTATTGACACCAATATTCGCAGGAGTATCAAAGCCATAATTGGGCTCCCAGCCAACACCTCGACAGCGATGTTCTACGCACCAAGGAGGTATAGAGGACTGGGATTGATCCGTTGCCAATGGGAGGCTCCTTTGCAGCATTGGTCCATTGCTCAGCGGCTGTCAAATGTGCCGGATGCCCTGTTTCAGTCTATATTTAATTACCAAGAAGAGCTGGCGGAATGCGCCGAGAGACTGGGTGTTGATCAGGGCTACCGAAGTGCGAGAGCTCTACGTCAGTCGCTGCGTGAAAATGCTTTTGAGGAATGGGCCAATTATAAATGGCAGGGAATTGGAGTTCGACATTTTAAAGAGACCCCGAAGGCTAACAGATACATCTACGACAAGCAGGTTCTTTCGGGGTCAGAATGGTCGAACTCCTTAAAACTCAACATTAATTATGCCCCTCTGCGAGGAGTCCCAGGAGCCAGCGGACAACCGAGAGAAGTTGGGTCCCTCTGTCGTAAATGCGGCAGAGAGTCTGAAACACCAGCCCACGTGCTGGGAAAATGCCCCAACAACTCCCTCCTCATAACTCGCCGGCACCATAGGGTTAAGTATGAACTTATAAGACTCCTTAAAGAGAGGAACTTCGCCTGCTTTGACGAGGTCTATTGCATTGACACAGATGGATCCACGAGGTATGCAGACATTGTCGCATTCCCTAAGACCGGGAATAAAGCACTGGTGGTGGATCCGACAATTAGATTTGAAAACAATGACCTTGACCAGGCGGGTGAGGTGGAAAGGGAAAAGAGAGATATCTACGAAAAGTGCATCCCTTTCCTTAAAGAGAAGTTCCGCGAGACCTTTGGAGAGAGAGAGTTCTCCGTGACAGGCCTCTGGTTCGGATCTCGCGGAACGATCCCAAAAAGAACAAGGAGTTTTTTAGAAGACCTAGGTGTCGAGATGAGAGAAATTTCGGTGTTGGCTGAAAATATAATCTTGGACTCCCTGGGCATTATCCACTATCATCTATATGGCCACTAATTATGTGTGGCTGTTCTGTCTGTCAAAGATTTTTTTTTTTTTTTTTTTTTTTTTTTTTTTTTTTTTTTTTTTTTTTTTTTTTTTTTTTATATATATATATTTGTGTACATTTTTTATTTATTTATTAATTGTGTATTTATTTATGTCTATTCACTTATTTATTCATATATTTATATATTCGTTTAGTTATTTATCTGTAAGCTATTTTGTTTTTTGCTCTGTATGCGTGCCATGATAGGACGGGGAGAAAAATGAGAGAGAATGTTGAAAGATTTGCTCAAGAGTGATGTAAACTATAACGGGGGAAGAAAAAAGTAAGAAAAATAATGGTTTAAGGGAGAAAAAGAGAAAAAAGAAAGGAAAAAAAGAATAAACAAATAAAAAGTAAATAAAATATTGGAAAAGAAAAAAAAAAAATGTAAGATTTTGAACCGTAGGTTTATATGCATGAAAAATTATAATGTAATTTTAGTTTAATTAATGTACGTAATTGTATTGATAAGTATGCTGTGTATTGTAGCAACCCAATGTAATTGGGCAGCACTGTTTTGTTTTGTTTTAAAAAATAAAGCATTTCTCCTAGTCCGCGCCCTCCTTGTTTTCTAGGTAAATAAAGTCGAACTTTGGAGGATGTTGGATGATGGGCACGCTCTTGAATCAGTGACGTTCGCACTATACGGTCTATCTCCTGCAAGCTGGTGCTTGACCACTGGAGAATACCAAAGCTGTAACTCAAAGCTGGTATAGCCCATGTGTTAATTGCTTTGATTTTGTTCTTTCCAGATAAGTGAGTCTTAAGAACTTGCCGCAATCTGATTTTGAACCTAGCTACTATTTCCTGCTTCACATCCTGGCTGGCTATTTTGAAGTTCTGTTGCATTCCCAAGTACCTGTAGTATTGGTTGGCTTCCAATTCCTTGATGTGCTCACTTTCATTTACCTTAATGTTCTGGGTATTAACCACTCTTTTTTTACTTGGGGTACTGCACACTTATCAAGCCCAAATGACATGCCAATATCGCTTGTAAACGATCACATAGTTTCAACAATCTCTTGTAGTTGTCGGTTATTCTTTGCATACAATTTGAGGTCATCCATATACCAACTGTGGCTTATCATGCTTGCTTCTTCCTTAATGTTGAACTTACAGCCCACCTTATTCCTACGAAGTAATCGGCTCAAAGGGAACAGCGCCATACAAAATCATAGTACAGGAGCCAGATGCGAAAAATCTCACCCATAGAACATACACCTACAAATTTCAGCATAGTTAGACACAACAGAGTTAAGTGCGAAATCGACCGTCTGGCAGCGATAAAATTCTTACTAATGCCTTAAAAATTAATTTGAATAATTAATTTTTTCACAAAAATTCACCCATAAAACATTCAGCTGGAATATGGCTTAATCGTATTATTAGGTTTTTATTTCTATAGAAATGGAAAAATCGTCTGGCAGCGATAAAACTCTTACTAGTGCCTGCCAGTCGCGCAACTGATCACGAAACAACAATCCAGCAACTGAAGGACATTGGTCCTATAGACTACATGTTCTACACAATAGAAGTAATGAAGAACATTGCTGGCCCCAGGCAGTGCCATAACTGCCAGGAATTCGGCCATACGCAAGCATACTGTGGTCGTAGACACGTATGTGTAAAATATGGTGAAAACCACGAATCATCCACATGTCCTAGGACATCCCCCCCCCCAAATGCGCAAATTGCGGAGGCCCTCATGTGGCCTCATTTCGCAATTGCGAATTTAGGCTAAATCTTATAAAAAATAAGACCAATAAAAAGGTGGAAAAAGCACCTGTAACCAGCAACCCTCCCAGGGAGACTCCTCGAGCTCCCCCTACCACCTCAGCCCCGAACTCATACGCCGGGGTCACGGTCAGTGGACCACCTCCACTCAACCCCTCAACCCTCTCCACCATCCTCTCAACCTCCGTCCTCTGAACCCCCCCCCCCATGGGTCGCTGAACTTGTGGGAATGTTCAGGGACATGAAAGAAATGTTTACTACGTTACTGACTACAGTAAACATTATTTTACAAAGAAATATCAATGGATAGACATACTATCCTAAACTATAACATAACAGGGCTCATGCATCGTAAGCTTGAGCTAGAAACCCTCCTGGCTTCTTATAAGCCATCCATAATTTCACTCACAGACACACAAATCAACAAACAGAGGTACGTATATTTCCCCGGATACAAAACCTATAGACTTGACTCACCCACACACGGCGGCGTAGCACTCCTGGTGCGTTCAGACGTCCCCTCCAGACTAATGAACGGCACAACACTAAACGACGACAAACACTCAGCCATCACTATACAAGTAAGACTAAAACATTCATACAAAATCACATGTGTCCATCAGGCAAACTAGACACATTCAAGACCTTTTTGAAAAACATTGAGACTCACAGACAACACATTATTGTAGGTGACTTAAACGCCAAACACCACACTTGAAACTGTACAAAACCAAACGCATTAGGAAACCACTTGACCAAATGCAAATACACTATTATACACCCTAATGCGTTCACATACAGACACCACGCCAACCCATCTATCACATCCACACTAGATCTATTGCTCACACAACAGCCACACAGATTCACAGACTGTACAACAATCGAGTTTAGCGACAACGACCACATCCCGGTTTTATACAAACTAGGACAAGACAACAAACCAACCCAGCATACAGACTACAAATATAAATTCCGGAACGGAGACTGGAAACTATACAAAAACATAGCTTACGAAAACACACCCTACATCACCACCATACACACTACAAATGACATCGACACGGCCATTGCTACACTAAACAACATCATACACAAAGCAGCCCAAACATCTATCCCCACATTCACCTCCACACCGATACACCTACGCGAACCCCCTAAACATAACACTCATAAAACAACGCAACAACATCAAAAACTGTTGGTATAGGACGAAAGGCCATACCTACAAACCTATCATTAACAATCTCACAAAACAAATCACATCCCTAATGTCGCAGTGGAAAACGTCCCTCTGGCATGAACAGTTACGCCTCACACATAACGACCATAGGAAATTCTGGAAGCTTACCAGAAGCCATAACACCAAATCAAAACCGGTGAAAATTCAACGAGGCGATGAGCTCCTCACCCCCGCAGATCAGGCTGACATTCTCTCTAACTATTACGTAGAAAGGGACAACTCACGCAAAAATAACACATACCACCACAACCCCTCCACCAATAACACACAGAATTCAATATTCTCTACATATAAAGACCTGACTGCAATCCTGATGAAAACTAAGGGAAACAAATCACCCGGGAAAGACAATATTCCATACGTCCTTCTCAAACAACTACCCAGAAAAACCCTAATGTTTCTCCTTAATATTTTTAATTCCTGCTCACGCCTCAGATACTTCCCTACGGAGTGGAAACATGCTATCGTCGTTCCACTCCTCAAACCCCGTAAAAGAGGAGCGGTTTCGGAAGAATTAGTCTCCTCAACCACATCTCAAAAATATATGAGAAACTACTTATCCACATCCGAAAACACTGCGATACACACGACATCATACCCCCGGAACAAACGGGGTTCTCGCGTGGAGTTAGCTGTTATCACCACGTAGCCAAGCTGCAATACGATATAGCTAACAATCTCCATAAAAAACCTGCCACAGCAATGATTTCACTCGATTGCACACAGGCTTTCGACTCTGTGTCCTACCCCATCCTTATCAATAAACTCACTCACTATCAATTCCCGGACCAAATGGTCGACATAATTGGTTCATACCTCACTGACTGGTACTTTGTAGTCAGGGTCAGAAATGCAGTTTCAGCCCCCCGCCAGATTACATGCGGCGTTCCCCAGGGCTCTGTCTTTGCGCCTATACTATTCAACATATATACTACCCAAGTAGTAGGGACAAAGATTGAAAATACCACAATCGCCGCATATGCTGATGACATTGCTATTTATACAGCCAGCATGAATGCGAAACATGCAATGCGCAAGGCACAGATAGTAGCTCAACAAACCACCACAGACCAATTAAAAGACATCAACATACTCATTAACACGCAGAAAACAGATGCTATCACATTCTCATACAACAAAACACCCGATAAAACACCAACATTAAACGGCCAAACTATCACCACAAAAAAGCACCTCACATACCTAGGTATTAAACTCGAATCACACCTATCATTCACAGCACACATACAGAACAGAATTCACACTGTCAGATCAACATCAAAACAACTACAGCACCTACTCTACTCACCAGGGCTGTCACTCAGACTCAAACTACTCAAATACTAATCTATTCTCAGACCATCTCTTTTCTTTCTTCTTACTTCTTTACTTTCTCTACCCAACAGCCCTGAAGAAACTACAGCAATATCAAAACAGCATACTCAAGAAGATATGTAGAGGCACCACATTAGAAAGACGGAACATGAATCACATTCACGATACATTACAACTCGACACAATACAAAAACACATATCACGAAGGCACATTAAATTCTTTGACAATCTACCCTCATCATTCAATCCCCTATTCCGCACTCTCACACCATCCTTACTCCCAGCCAGATGGCAAGGACTTAAGGGTTCAATCAACCCACATCATCATATAAACCCGCCTTACGGTTTTCCCCCCACTAACTACATCCTCCTCCAACCCTGACCCCTATCGTATTATCCCTCCCCCTCCCTTTAATTTTATTATTTTATGTTTTTTCTATAATAACACGCGGAGGCCCCTCAACTCCTAGCACATCACGATGAGCTGCATCACAGCGAAAATACCATAAATAAACAACTCAACGCACCTTAAAATACCACAGGAAGTATAAGGTAATGAGGTAAATCAGCATCGTTCCATTAGTATTAATGGTTCGAATTTCACATTTTAATCCAGTTTTTCTGTTTTAGAGGGATAAGAAAAAAAAAGAGGCCCACGTTTCTCCCGTGGAATGAGCTTTGGTCAGCTTTACCTTTCGAGGTAAAAGGGTAGCGTCGCTCTAGCAAGGATATTCCTTTCATTTATTACATCTTACGCCTGTTATAATTTTATTCAGGGTTCCCTGCTTAGATAAGCACCTGTTAAAGCCCACGTTCTCCCGTGGAATCAGCTTTACCTTTCGGGGTAAGAGGGTAGCGTCGCTCTGGCAAGGATATTCCTTCATTCCTTACACCTTAAGCTGAAAATTGGTTGACCCTCTGTTCCGGCTCCCTTCTCTCTCTTGCTTTGATAGCGCCCTAAAATCACCGAGTTCCATGCTTATCCCTTGGGTTTTACCTTGGTGATTCTCTCATAGAAGTAAATGGCTGCGTGGCTCTAGCATGATTACCTTTATTATAGACACTGTGGTGGAGACATCCGCAGAGAGAGTAGGGCTTATTAAATTTTAAAGATCCTAAATAAATAGCCCCTCAGGAGATATATTACACAGCTTTGTAGAAAAACTTAGTAAAGTCTATTATTATATTGTTAATGGTCTAAATTTGAAAAAGAAAAAAGCATTGAAAGTTCATAATTTCTTCTTCTTTGTGTATTATTACAATTCCAAGTAATGTTTTCTTTTTCTTAAATTTCTGTTTATTTATTTTTTTTACAGCTCTCATTTTCCTACTATTATTTATTTGCTTTAATTGTACTGTAAATACCATACTCACTACAATAAGCTTGTAGCTTAAATGTATGTAAAATAAATAAATAATAAAAACTGCAAAAAAAAAAAAAACTTGATATCACCCAGATAACAACCTTTATGAGTGTCCACTCAGCAAAAATTTTTCAGCCTTAAAATGATTGAGGTTCCCCATTAGAATTGAAGCAACTGTGTTTAGCAATTTATTTTCTGAATACTTTTTTATTACGAAGGATATTATTCTTAGTTCTTCGTTATTAAGTTTAGTCTAAAATTCATCGAAAGGAATTACGAACATAGTTGACTCAGCCTAAAAATATTTTTGAATTAGCCAAACCCTGTTGCTTCTATCCTAGCGGGGCATTCTTTTTGATATCAATCAATTTTATGGCCTTGTTTTTGCTGAGGGGACTTCTATCCAATGATAAATAATAAGTGATAAATAAACACTTTTCCAGCGATAGATTTAAATAAAGAAATATTAACGGTACCAAGAGTAGTATATAAAATTGACATAGTTTTCAGAAGGATTCTCAAGCGATCATAATTCCAAAATTACTTTCCAATTTATTATAGACTGTATAACCATCATCGTTGACCTCCATCTACAATATCTTGTCGAAAAACTGCCAAAATCTCGAATTTTCAGTGACGCACCTATGTACTTCATCTTGGAAGGTAATTATTGCCTACTTTTCAGTGCATTTATTTTTACTCGTTCCAAGGGTACGAAGTCGGTTTAATATTTTTTTTTATGTGTTTTTAATCAACTAATATTGAAAAATAAAACGCAATATTTTTTTATTGCAATAATTAAAATACATATCAGTAGTCTATGTGATAACTATATTAAGACAGCCAACGGTGTCTTGGTTTTAGTGACAATCCGCGTGTTTGAATGCATTTAATGCTGCACTCCATTAAAATGTATATTTGACACGCTTTGGAAAAAAAAAAAAGAAACATAAATTTTAAATTCACAAATAATAAGTATATTGTATGGATACTAAAATAATTATTGGGATGTGTGGGCTATTCGTTCTGCACTCATATCATAAAGTAATAATATTATTCTTATAATATTTGTCACAAAGAATTTTTCACAGTTGTTCCAATTGGGTCTTTACTTTTACTTTTATAGGCGTTCCAACGCGGGTTGCCTTCTTACACCTGGGCTGAGCTCCAGAGATCGCGGTCCAGCCAGACTCTATCATGAAGGCCTCGGGTGGCCATTTCCCCTTCCACTTCACTAATCCATCTTTTTCTGGGTCGTCCTCTTCTCCGTCTTCCTGGCGGCTGCCAATCCAAGACTCGTTTCGGCCATCGCTCACTGGACATTCTTCTTACATGGCCGTACCATCTTAGCCTTCGCTGTCCGATTCTGTGGTTGATAGACAAAGGGACCTCCATCCTGTTCCGAATGACGTCAATACTTATTATGTCCATTCTTGTTACTTTTAGGCATTTCCTCCAAAAGTCCATCTCCACAGCTTGAACCCTTGAGTAAAGCTGGGATGCCATGGTCCAGGTTTCAGATGCATACGTTAGGATGGGCTCGACGATGGCGTGGAAGATCCTTCGCTTATTTTCCTTTGTAATTGTTCCGTTCCACAAAACCGGATGCAGCATGCGTGTGGCTTTTCGAGCTTGCTCCACTTTTTTCCGTACATCTGTTTCTGAGGATCCTGATGAGTTGAGGTAAGATCCCAAATATTTAAAAACATCCACCTTCGTACATTTTTCAGAGTCAACGAGGAGATAATCGTCATTACCAGCGCAAATAGCCATGTACTCAGTCTTTCCGAAGTTTATTTTAAGCCCCATAGACTCATAGCAGTCCCACAGTGAGCACATCATCATTTCCAGATAAATCATCCTCCGCGCAAATACAACTTGGTCATCCGCAAAAAATAGGGATATCAGTTGGTCGTCGTCGAAATATGGCCCTATATCTCCACACCGACCATACCACTGCCTTACAATCGCGTGGAGGTAAATCTTGAAAAGGGTGGGTGCCATGCTGCAGCCCTGTTTCAGACCCTTAGTGCCTGCGAAAGTTTCCGACAGCCGATTTCATATTTTGATTCGGTAAATGTCGTCGCGGTAGAGGTGCCTTACTGCAGATACCAAGCTGCCGTCTATGCCCACCTTCGTCAGTGCCGACCACATTCTGGTTCTTGGGACGCTGTCATATGTCTGCTCAAGGTCCGCGAATGCCATATGGAGTTCCTGGTACATCTCCTGGGATTTCTCAATTAGCTGTCTTAGGACAAAGATGTTGTCATTGCAGGAGCGCCCTGCCGTGAAGCCCGCTTGCTCTTCTGGAGTTAGGAACTCATCCTCTAGTTTGTCGCGGAGCAGTCTTCCAATAATTCTACTTACAGAGCTCTGCACACAGATACCTCTGTAGTTCCTGCATACTTTTCGGTCTCCTTTCTTGAATATAGGTGATATAAAGCCATTTCGGAGATCCTCTGGTATCCTGTCTCCCTTCAATATCAGCCTAATTCATGAAGGATGGTCCTCATCTTATCCCCTCCAGACTTCAGCAGCTCCATCGGAATCCCGCCTGGTCCCGGGGCCTTTCCGTTTTTAGAGATCTTTAGAGCCTAAGCCAATTCCTCCATGGTCACCTCCAATCCAGCATCCTGTGTTCGGGTAGCTCTCTCCTCTGCCATGAACTGGGGGCGGCTCTCTCTAAGGTGATCTTTACAGTGCCTTTTCCAATCATAGTCACTAATTGGTGAGAGTACATTTCCTCTTCTGGGTGCACGCAGCTTTTTTAAGATACCCCAGGACTCCCTGACTCTGTTGTATCCTAACGTGCTATCTATGCGCCGGCAGCATCTTTCCCATGTAGCATTTTTCTCGTTAGCTACTACGATCTACCAATAGGGTCAAAACCCTAAAAAATGAAGGTGTTCCCACCAGAACTTTGTAGATATTTTTTGAAACCTAAATACCTGAAGAGCAAGGATCCATACTAATTTTTTAAGTTTAATCTTCATTAAACCTTTGAAAACAAGGTAGTTTTTGGCATCTTTTAGGAATGACACAAAAACACTTTTGTTAAAGCCCTATTTCAAAGTGATCTTAGGGAAGCCCAAATTTGTCCGGGGCCAAAATTAATTTTGCAAAAATATCTTATAAAGAAATCCTGAAAAAAGGTATTTCATCCTAGATTTCGCAGAACAAATAGTTTTGGGTGGGGGGGGGGGGGTGGGGTTTAGACCAACCAATGATTTTTCTAAATGTAACCGGAAATCTCGAAGATCAGCGATCGAGAATGAATTGAATTTTATGTTGGTGTCATCTGACCCATGCATCAGTCACTTGAGACCTAATTTGGAAAAAAAGAAAATATCTCTAGATGTCGATGAGACTGCTTTAATGTTAGAAGATTAATATCGTTTAATAAATATGTATATAAATGAATGATTTATATATATACTAATCTTATATTGTGCTGAAGATGGTGTAACAACCGGAACCTGTCTGCAATTGTTTTATGTATGTTGGAAATTGAATATACATATATAATTATGTATAATCAATTTGAAATTCTGTGGGATCCCTTAATATTTTTTTACTTTCACTTACCTCTATATGAAATATAGTAAGTGGAAGTATTGCGATCGTGAAAAATTTCAACTTCCGGTTTTCAACGGAAATACACGTTTTGGGACTCCCTGAGTCGAAATAACCAAGTCCCGCGAAATGGTCTGTGTGTGTGTTTGAACAGACTAGCTCAAAAACTATAAGCCGTGGGAACCTGAAATTGGGTATTTAGTGTAGGTATATGCCCGGGAATTTCATCAAAATTGCTCAAAGATAGGGGGAACTTTATTTAATAACTTTTTACGTTTTTTTTCGATTTTCTCAAAAACGGCTCTAACGATTTTGATTAAACTGAGTATTTGATCTATTTATATGCCCGAAATATGACTGTAAAAATTTCATCAAAATTGATTAACTGGAGGGGGGACTTTACTTAATAAATTTTTATCATTTTCACGTGTTTTTTTTATTTACTCAAAAACGGCTTTAACGATTTTGATCAAACAGGGTATATGATGTATGTATATGCCCGAGATACGACTGTAAAAATTTGATCAAAATTTATAAACCGGATGGGGGACTTATCTTACTTAATAAATTTTGTACCAATTTCACTTATACAAATTTTTATTTACTTAAAAACGGCTTTAACGATTTTTTAGAAGTGTTCCAACACTGTTCATTTGAGAAGTGGCGATTAACAAAACGCATTAATTTTTAATCCGAGTCCAATTTGCAAAATTATCATAATATATTACTCTCGACCAATGCACATAAGAAAGGTTACAGTGAGGAACAGGGAGTGTTGGGAACCAGATCTGAGAAATACAGAAATATAATATCCAAGTTATTTCCACCACAAAGCTTAAAACCCCGTCCCCCTTCCTCAGCTTCGAGCAGGAACCTACGTTCTCACACTTACAAACGGGGCACTGGTCTTATGAATGTCAATAAACCCTTGTATGAATATTGGAGCGAACTTGTCGATCGTCTTAGACTATTAATGTCATCGACTTATGCCGGTCATGAAGGACACCAAAACGAAATTGAATCAATAATCGAAGAGCTACGAGAAGAAAATATAATATATTAACATACACACATTGGTTCAGTATAAAAATGACGGTAAATAAGTTTGGATCTCACATCTCACTAAAACATTCCAAGTATAAGAAACGTTACTTTCCATTTAGTTTTTGAAATCTGAAAAGGATATCGACGCTCGTAATTTACGAATAATCAATGTTGCAAACCCGATTGCCGCTCGCGACGTTGCAAATGAAATATATTGTGATACTTTGGCAATGAGCTACACTGATTTAAAAAATTGGCCGAGGAACTATATAGATGGGAAAAGGAAAAGACTTGTCAATTTCTCTCCACCTATAAACAACTATGATGTTGTTACAAAAGAATTCTTCAACAAAGTTGCTTTGACTTTGGTTGACAATATGTATGACGCCCCCAGTAAGAGAATAACAAACGTTGGCGAGCCTGTGGAGGAATCTGATGCAGTCGCACTCGGTTATCTTAACAGAGTACTTAAAAGAAAATTATAATCACTAATAAAGAAAACTATTGTAAATGAATTACATAAGCCAGCTCGCAAGGTATATCCTAGAAGAAAGACTGTTCTGAAAGTGATAAATGACTTGTGGCAAATTGATCTAGTAGAAATGATACCTTATGCTCGAGAAAGTAAAGGATATAAATATTTATTAACAGTTATAGGTTGTTTTACTAAATATGCATGGGCTGTACCAGTAAAGAAGAAATCTGCGGATGATGTAACTAAGGCGATGAAGAGGGTACTTCGTTCAAGCAAACAAACACCGAGAAATATTCAAAGCGATCAAGGAAAAGAATTTTATAATTCCAAGTTTAAATCTCTAATGAAACAATACTCTATTAATCATTATTCCACCTTTTCCAATATGAAAGCTGCCATCGTAGAAAGGTTTAATAGAACATTAAAAAGTAAAATGTGGAAAGCATTCAGCTTGAGAGGAAATTACAAGTTTTTAGATATTTTTCCTCAGATTCTACAAGAATATAACTCCTCATTTCATAAAACCATAGGTATGAGACCAATTGATGCTTGTAATAAAAAATCGGAAAAATACTTGTTAAACAATGTGTATTCTACTGTTCGAACTAAAGTGGGAAAGAAGAAGTTTTAAGAGGTCAATTTTGTAAGAATATCTAAACAAAAAACAGCATTTTCAAAAGGTTACAAGCCAAACTGGTCAAGTGAAATATTTAAAGTAATCAAGATTCAGAAGACGAATCCATATACTTATTTACTTGAAGATTTAAAAGGCCAACCTATCAGCGGATCCTTTTATACTGAAGAGCTTCAAAAAGGAAAACATCCGGATGTTTATCTTATTGAAAAGATTTTGAAAAGGAAAGGAAATAAGTTGTATGTGAAATGGTGGGGACTAAGAGAAGGAAGTTGGATTTAAAAAAAGTGACATTGTTTGAATATATATATGTATTTTCTTACACTAATAAATTTTTTTTACAATAATAGTATTTGTATTCATTTCCAAGCACCATACAAATTAATACAATACAAAACAATACATAATTGATGTCAATGTTGAGGTTAATTGATTAAATTACAAATTGATAATTGGAGATTATTCTTCTTTACATAAATGATGTCCATATGGAACAGTGTCAATACCATTTTCTAAAATAAAACGTTTATCATCTAATGAATTTAAAGACATTTTGTTAATTAATACTGTTTGTACACAATGTTTTTTCGATTGAATAGCTTGAAAAGATGAATACATAATTTCATTGGAATGTAATATTTGTTTGTAATTTTCAAAAGTAAATTAATTTACAACACACTTTTTTATTCCTTTTGCCTTTTTTAACTCAAAACAATTATTCGTAACATAGGAATACATCTTCGGTCTCAAACCTATGAACTTTACTATTGGATCACCTGCGCTTTCATCCTTTAATAATCCTACAACCTTTTTATTTTCACAGGAATAGCAATGATGTGAACTAGGGTAATTGCTAGTATCAAAATAATTGTGCAAGTCATATTTAATACCATTGTAAATATCGTTAGTATTTATTTGATATATGAAAGAATCTGTTTCAGTGTAACATAATTTTAGATTTTCAACACCATATTTCTTTATAAATATATTATAATGTTAATCATACATCAAAGTTTTACTCAATTCTAATATTGTAAAACCAACATAAATTGGTTTGTTAAAAACAATTTTTTCTTCTTCTAAATGAACTGCTATAACATTTTCAGGGAATATTTGTCTATCTTTAAAATTTGGTTTCTTAACAAGTTTATTTAATTTAGACTCATTTGTTACAATTTGTATGTTTACGCGATTGCGAATGTTTTCCATACTCTTACCAAACACGCTGTTAACCATAAGTTTATAAAAATCAGACTCAAAGGTTGTTTTAGCATGAGATCTATATCGCGAATTTACTTCAATATATGGTACTAGCCATTTCTTTTGTCTGAATTTTAAAATACGATTAATTTTCTCTACTTTCAATCCGAGTTTTACTGCCTGTTTTAAATTTTCATCGTGTATAATATAATGTGATTTTGAGAGTAGTCATTAATTTATCATATTTACTTCGAGGTGGAGTCCTCGATTCGGGTAGTAATGGGAACTGTGAATGAGAATCATGAAGTTCCGGAGGATATGAGATGTCAACATCAAGTATATAACCAAATTCAGAGTTTTCGGGGACTTCTAATACATTAATATCATCTTCAACCCACTCAAAATTATCATCTGGAAGAGATTTAGACATTGCATAACCATACAAATTGTTTACATCTACATAAGTTAAATAACTATTAGCTTTTTCTGAATTATAACCATTAATATAGGGATTGTTTGCTTTAGCATGTCGAGTAACAACTTGAACAAGACCACCTCGTAGCCCCCTTTCAATAAAGAGAATCATGTCCAAATCTTTTAACAACATAAGTTTTATTTTCGTCATTCGCAACATTGCATTCCATGCTTGTGGGAGTGTATAACACCAAGCCGGATCTAATCCGTATATTTTTAAAGAAAGATTTCGAAAAGTTTCGAACACTTCACAAAGCAAAATTACATCGGTCTTAATGTAAAGTTCTGTATATTCTCTCATATTTTTAATGTGAAATGTTGACCAAACTAATTGCGCATGTGTGTAATCTTTATCACTAATGTGCTTGTTAGTCAGTGAATTATAAAAACTATCTTTTTGAGGTAATTGTGTTTCCTCAAGTTTATCATAGTTATCCATATAATTATAAGGATTGATACCTTTTTGACTAATTAATGAAAGTTTGTATTCATCGTTTATGAACTGTTTTAAATGTGGAAATGAGTGGCAGAGATTTATAGAATCAGATTTCATATTGTTAACTAAAGTTTCTAAACTAGATGATCTGATTTTAGTTTTACAGCCATCAAAGGTTTTAGTTATAGACATATATTTTTCATTATTGCTCGGAATTATTTCAACATCACCCTGATCTACAGAGGGTCAAAAAAGTATTGGCACACCCAACTTTTTGCACAAATCTCAATAGGATTAAGACATTTTCCAGAAATAACATTTAATTTAAAAGAGGCTCTTGAAAATTAGATTTTAGAAATGATGAATGTTTGGAATTCAAATTTCTATTGGAATTTAAAGTAAACATAAAAGATTAAATTTTGATGGCCAAAAAAGTATTGGCACAGTTTACTAGTAAATGTTTACTATTAGCTACAGTCAAAACAAATAAATCCCTTTTCTTTCAATAGATTATAAATGAAGATTGACACTAATTCTATATCAACATTAAGATGCAGTCTTTGTTCTATATTTGCCCTAGCAACATGGCCAAATCCGGAGAGTATTTCCTTACTTTCAAAAATAGAATAATTAAATTATATTTAAAAGGACTTAGCTACCGACAAATAGCCAACAGGCTAGAAATTAGTTTTAATTCAGTTAAAAATATCGTAAAGAAGTATATTAAGACGGGTTCGGTTTTAAACAAACCTCGTTCGGGGCGACCAACGAAATTCAATGAAAGGGAACAAAGGAGCATACGCCGGATTGTTGAACGAGATCCAACTTCATCAGCAGTCATGATAGCACAAGAGGTCCCAGTACCTTCTAACACCACCTTCTGTTTACAGACAGTAAGAAATGTCATTCACAAATTTAATTATTATGGCAGGGTCCAAAGGAGAAAACCGTTTATTTCGGAGGTCAACCGCAAAAAAAGGCTTGAGTTTGCTAAAAATTACATTAACAACGACCTAGAGTTCTGGAAAAATAATTTTTTCAGATGAGAGCAAATTTAATATTTTCGGCTCTGATGGCCGCAAGTATGTTTGGCGAAAACCCAATACTGAATTCCAAGCTCGACATGTGAGGCCCACTGTGAAACATGGGGGTGGAGGTGTTCTACTTTGGCGATACATGTCGTGGAACGGTACAGGTAATTTGACCTTCATTGAAAATATTATGAATGCCGAAAAATATATCGACCTTTTGCGCCATAACTTGAAAACCAGTGCTGAAAAATTGGGGATCAAGGAGACATATATATTTCAGCATGACAACGACCCCAAACACACAGCAAAGAAAACAAAAGAGTGGATACTCTACAATGTTTCCAGGCAATTAAAAACGCCACCACAATCTCCGGTCATAAATCCCATAGGACACCTATGGTCTCTATTGGACCAGAAAGTAAAGAAAAATAAAATTTCTTCAAAGAATATGTTAAAAGAAATTTTGGGTGAAGAATGGCGTAAAATCTGTCAAGAACTAACCCAAAATCTTGTTGCATCAATGCCGAGAAGACTTCAAGCTATTATAGATGCCGACGGAATGATGACCAAATATTAGTTCCTAAAAAACATTAAATTAAAAACATCACACATTTGTGTAATTCATAGTGTGCCAATACTTTTTTTAGTGTCTAAAAGTGAACTTTTTTTAAAATTAGTTGTTATGTTATGTAATTTTTCAATATTTCCTTTCCAATTATGTATTTTTCTCAATTGTATATTAAATAAAAATAATTTTTTGAGTTTTTCACAATGAAACCAACAAAAATTTGAGTGTGCCAATACTTTTTTGACCCAATGTATTCCAAGATATTTAACTATAAAGTGAGAATCAAAATTAGAAAAATTATGTATAAACACACGTATAAAATTCGGTTTAGCAGCACGTAAATTACATGAATTGTGTGCAGCTCCAATAAACTTAGATGTAATATGACAATGGTGTTTTGCTCTATCCCCCCCACTCAATCCGTTCTGACATAAAACACATACATTGGTAGTAGCAAACAGATGTTCTTGCTCATCACTCAATGTTTTAATATGAATTATATTAGAATATATTTCATCAGCTTTATGAGCTAAAGATTCTAAGGTTTTTAAAAAATTGATCATACAATCGCTACCAGTATAAACAACTGGTTCCCTCTCAAATTCGGGGATGGAAGATTTTACCATCAGAGCTGCACAGAAAACATCATGGTTTTGTAAAGAACGTGTCCAAGATGTTTTAGGATTTGGATTCGAACCTGCAATTGGCACTAATAATGTTTCAAAATCAGCATATACTACAATTTTAATATGTTGTGTAAATTCAACATTTGTAAATGTAATATAATTTTCTTTAGGAAAATCAGATCTAACAGGCTTATGTTGTTTACAAAATAGTTTATGATCTTTTAAGCGTTCATAAGCATTTTGTCCTTTACGCGTAATGTAGTCTTTCGGATAACATTTAAAACATCTGCGACAAATGAGAAAAGTATGATGACCGCAAGAGATTTGTGAGTAAACTAGTCTCGGTAAGTTGACTATTAAACAGTAATGGCTATTATCACCTTTTTGTAACAACAAACATCCAAAGATCGAAACATTCCTTATAAATTTCTTTTTTACTGATTCGTAAAGGATAAATTTTGTTATTATCATCTAAAGCAAATACATTAATAGATACATTGTTAACCTTTTTAAATTTTGAGATGTCTTTAAAAGAAGTAGGATATGAAATGTCATCAAAGGAATAAATACCTTGTATGTTCTTATAAGAGTTTGGATCGTTGGAACCGATAACTTTACTTTGAATTGCTAGTCGGAAACAATCATCGCTATCTTTATTTTTTACATTAATTACTGCATGTTTATTCTGAATACTTTTTGGAAGTGCAATGAATCTGTTGGCATTTAAGGGTATATATTTTGTTAGACGTAAACATAGATAATTTGTAGATACGGAAATCCATCCTGATCCCTTCACCATAAATTCATCTATTTCTAATTGGATTTTACTAAACGAGTCTATTATAAATTCTTCTAAGTTAGTAGTGTTTCGTACTTTATTTTGGTACTTATCTCTAAGCCACTGCTTGCGGGCCTTATCTTAAGCCCGGGCATAGTACGGACCAGAGTGCGCTTAGCCTTAGTGAGTGATAGATGTACCGCGACGAACTTGGACAAAATCGCCTACCTCATATCTCTCCGCGAACTGTCAGGGCGTCGAGAGGATCCAGAGAAGCTACCTACCGCTCCGCCAGCCCAGAGAACCAGCGAACGGTGAGTACCAGATTTAGTACGATACGTTTTACCACCACCTTAATTACAGTCCACACTTTATTAATTTATTTAATAATAACCATTTTATATTGGTCCTCCGGGCCGGATGTGTTTTTTTTTTTTTTGGGCATATTTGTATACGGTAAAGGAAGGAAGGCAGTTTCGTTAAACATATTTGGCGATTTTGTGGTTTTTTGGTCAGATTTGGTTTTTTCATATTGTATTGAAGCCTCATAAGCGCCAACTATTGCACCACAGCCTTATTTTAGTTTTAAGAAAGTATATTGTGAATGATTACTTTATTAGTGAATTTTAGGTTGCTTAAGACCCGCTACTGCTGCACCCAAGTGAGGAACCATTGAACTAATTGTACCTAAAACTTACTATAAATCTAATAGAGGGCGGTAGATTTCCTTCGAATATTCTGAAATATTATAATTGCAGCTATTTATAGAATATCATTATCAAATTGAAAGGAGCCTAATTATTTTGTTTTAAAATCAAACATTTTTTATTTAAAACGTTTAATAATTTAAAATATATATATATTTTTTCTATAATTAAATTTTTAACTTTTAACATTAAGAAAATAAATTACCAACATAATGTCACCTAAGCAAATAGAAGTTATTAAAACGCTTAACAATAAAAAGGAAAGAATTTTTCGTCGGGTTCAAACCACTTTTGACCTTATAAAAAATTTACCAGAGAAAAAAGAGATTTTTATGACCAGAGCCACAGATTTAAAAACCCAATTTGAAGAATTTGACACAGTCTTAAACCAAATTTCCGAATTAAATAATTCTGTTAAGAAGGAGCATAGAATTGAAGTGGACCAAGCAGCTTTGGCTTTCGATGAAATTTATTATGATATTAAAGCCACATATGAAAAATATCGGGAGCACCTTACCACCGTTAATTCTAATCCTCAAGTCAATGATGACTTCTTTGTTCAACCTAAGCTTCCTGATATTCAAATAACCCCATTTTCGGGACAGTATGAACAATTTCCATCTTTCAAATCCTTATTTGATACTCTGATTCACGAAAGAAATTATAGTGATATTGTAAAATTCTCTTATCTTAAATCATTACTGATATATCCAGCTTCGCAAACAATAGCTTCCATAGAATATAAAGCTGAAAATTATAATGAAGCGTATAAAAAACTTGTGGACAGATACTCCAATAAGAGAATAGTAGCGGCTTACCACATTAATAAAATTCTGCAGTTCAAGCCATTTTCCAATGATAACGTAAGAAATTTTAGGGCATTCCTGGATACATTTGAAGATAATTTTAACGCATTAAAGGCCTTAGAGATAGAAAATCTGGCAGATTTCATTATGGTCCACCTTTCTTTTAATGTCATTGATAAAAATACCCGCAGACTTTTCGAAAGCCAACTAAAAGAACATGAAGTTCCTTCGTTTTTTGAACTTACTAAATTTATTAAAGCACAATCTAGAGTCGCTGAGCTTTGTAATGATTCTATAATTAAGAGCTGTAGCCCAAAAATTAGTAATTCAAGAACCGATTATATTCCTAAACCAAAAGCCTTTTTATCGAAGCCTAGTATTAAAAAACCGGAAAATAAACCGAGAAACTCAAATGAATGTCCACTTTGTAAAGGGGAACATAAAATTCTAACATGTCCTGAGTTCACTGGAGCTGATGTTGACTCTAGATATGCCATTCTGAAAAGGTTTAGATTATGTTTTGCCTGCAGCGGTCCTCATCTATTTACTAAATGTCAGAGTTCTGGACGCTGTCTTAACTGCGGTAGTCGTAAACATAATACTTTACTTCATAGAGATGATGCTACAGCTAATTTTTCTCATCTGAATTCTTCCGAGGCCGAATCTCCTCCTAAGATCGACAACACTGGTCCAGTTTTTGAACCTAAACCTCATCATGTCGTTTCTTGCCATACGGCAGCCAATTCTCAAGCATTACTGGGTACCGCTAGATGTTCTATTCGTTCTGATTCTGGTCAATGGTATCACTGCCGTATTGTGATTGATCCAGGCAGTCAGATTAATTTTATTACTTCTTCCCTAGTCAATAAACTTAATCTAAGGAAAACAAACAAACCATTAACAGTTTCTGGAGTTGGTGAAACCTCAATACCCATATCCCAGGCGGAAGTAAAGTTTCTTATTGCCCCTAAAGAAGGAAGTCCAACCTTTGAGATTTCGGCAAGAGTTGCTCACAATATTGTCGATCATCTGCCTACGCAACCCGTTTCCATGGATGTCCGGCAATTGTTCACATCCCTTAAGCTTTCGGATGCAGATTGGCATACTCCAGGCAAGGTTGACCTCCTGTTAGGTGTCCAGATGTATGGTGAGATCCTGAGCAATCCTCCCTTGTTCATCAAGGACAAACCTTGTGCTATCCACACCGTATTTGGTTGGATCATTTTTGGTGAAATCCCATCAACCATTGCGAACCCTTCTGTAACCTCTCTTCTTTCTGTCGACACATTACACGAAGATATGAAACTGTTTTTGGAATCCGAAGAAGCAGCAGTTCCTATACCACCAAATCCAGAAGATGTCTATTGCGAGGAACATTTCAAGAAAACATTCACAAGAGATCAATCTGGCCGCTACATAGTAAGTTTACCATTCCGCCCAGACGTCCCTCATGACTTGAGCTGCACCAAACAGTTAGCCAATCAACGTTTCCAGAAGCTTGAAACAAGGTTTTCTAAAGATCCATCGTATTTTTCAGCCTACTCAGCACAGATCCAGGAATGCATACAGCTTGGTCATGTACACCTAGCCACAACCACATCGGATTACATCATGACTCATCACGGTGTTTCCAAAGAAGAATCAACTATCAATCAGCTTCAACTAAGCTCAGAATAGTTTTCAACGGTTCTGAAAGGACACCAGGTGGAAACTCCTTGAATGACCTCCTTCTTACTGGTCCACAATTGCAGACCAACATCGGAGAGTTGATAGACAACTTCCGAACCTATAAGATAGCTCTGACTTGTGACATCAAAATGATGTTTCGATGTATAGGCTTAAATGAAAGGGATAGAAAGTTTGTTCATTTCTTTTGGAGAGCACACCCTTCCGTACCTATCACAGAATATGAGCTAACTACGCTTCCCTTTGGTCTTAAATGTTCACCCTTTAATGCCCAGAGAGTAATTGTCCAATTATACCATGACGAAGCTCACCGGTTTCCGCTGGCTCAGAAGTGCTTAAAGAAACCTATGTCGACAACGTTGTCAGTGGTGCAGATAATGTCCAACAAGCCCTCGTGCTGTATAGAGAATTAATTGCCTTACACCAAGCTGGTAGATTCACCCTTCGGAAGTTTTCTAGTAACTGCCGTGAGCTGCTTTCCATGATTCCACAAGAATTGCAAGATCAGCCACTTCTAGATCTTAACGAACCCACTTCGTCCTTAACAGTTAAGGTCTTGGGCCTAAAGTGGAATCCTCAGCTAGATGTGTTATGTTACTCCATTAATCTCCAAGATCCCGTTTTTACTAAGAGAAGAATTCTTTCAGTCATAGCCCGAATTTTCGATATCAATGGGTACCTGAGCCCTGTCACATTTTGGGCTAAGTATTTGATTCAACGCCTTTGGCTCCGCAAGATTGGTTGGGACGAAGAGCTTCCCGAAGACATCAGGAATCATTGGAGAAATTTCCTAGAAGAGTTACCATGCCTACAAGAAGTTCACCTTCCTCGTTATATTGGGAACCAGGTGGAATGTTCTGCCCAGTTGATAGCCTTTGGAGACGCTTCTGAGAGAGGATATGGATGCGTGGTCTACCTTAGAACGGAAAACACATTTGGTGAAGTTCATGTCCACCTAATCAGGGCCAAGAGTAAGGTTGCTCCTCCCAAACCTATAAGTATTAATCGTCTCGAGCTGAATGCAGCCTTGTTAGTGGCCAGGGTCATTGATTCATTAGCCAACCTAATAAAGAAACTTAAGATAGAATCCATTTTTTGTTTTTCCGACTCAAGAGATGTTCTTTTCTGGCTTCAGACGCCTCCACACCAGCTTAAAACTTATGTAGCCAATAGGGTCGTACAGATTCTGAATATTAACCAGCCTAGTTGGTGGAATCACATACCTTCTGGAGCAAACCCAAGCGACTGTGTATCAAGAGGACTTACCCCTATGAAACTTCTAACCCATAACCTGTATTGGAAAGGCCCCGATTTTCTTTTGTCAAACCCATCCTTATGGCCTATCAATCGACCTGAGCCTCCTGATGAACCACAAGAAATAAAGCAATTATCTTTGCTTGCTAAAGAAGAGCATAATTATCTTATTGAACATTTAAATAAATTCTCATCGTTGCTAAAGTTGACCCGAGTCCTAGCCTTCTGCCTGCGCTTCATCAAAAGATGTAAGAATCACAAGCAATCGGATGCAAGCCAGCCAGGCCTCCAGCCATCGACTTCAACTGAACTGGACGATTCCCTCAACACCTACGTTCGCCTCAGCCAGCGGGAGCACTATAGGGACATATTTGCCTACCTTGAAAACGAACAAGTTCCTGATGGTCCCATTGCCAAGCTCTCTCCCTTTTTGACAAATGAAGGTACACTCAGGGTGGGGGGAAGATTGAGGAATGCCCCCATACCGTACTCAGCCAGGCATCCTTTTTTAGTCCACCAAAACTCACATTTAGCCAAGCATATTTGTGATCACTATCACATTTACTCTTTGCATGGAGGTCCTCAGCTGGTGCAGTCCTTGATTCATAGAAAATATTGGATACCATGTTTGAGAAACCTAGTTAGAAAGAGAATATTTCGTTGTATAAGATGTTTCAAATCTAAGCTTAAGCCCAAACCTCCGCTGATAGGTGACCTTCCCGATTTTCGTTTAACTCCTGCCAGAGCCTTTCAGCGCGTCGGAGTCGACTATGGCGGCCCCTTTCTAATGAAATCATCATCTCGGCGCAACGCTCCCCGCATGAAATGTTGGATAGCCGTGTTTGTATGCCCTTGTACTCACGCCGTGCACCTTGAAGCGGTAACAGATTTGACCACTTCTTCCTTCATGGCTACCCTGGATCGATTTATTGCTAGGAGAGGCTTGCAATCAGATATTTATAGCGATTGTGGTAGCAACTTCCTCGGAGCAGCTAGGATACTCAAGGAGTTATATCTTTTCCTTAGAGATCACCATCATGATATTACCGACTTTCTTAGCCAAAGAAGCATCAAATGGCACTTTATTCCTCCAGCATCACCTCACATGGGAGGACTTTGGGAATCAGCCGTCAAAGCTGCCAAGCGACACCTCCTCGCTGTTCTCAATGGCCAGGCTTTAACCTACGAAGAATTCTCTACGCTCCTGAGCCGAGTAGAGTCTGCTTTGAACTCTCGACCCTTGCGTGCAGCATCAAATGAGCCGTCAGATAACCTTAACTACTTGTCTCCGGGTCATTTCCTTATTGGACAACCCCTCCTTGCTCGTCCTGAAGAAGCAAACACTCGCATAGTTTCTTTCAACAGACGCTGGGAAATGCTTTCTCGTTCCTTGTGTCACTTCTGGAGAAGATGGTACCACGAATACTTGCACACCTTGACTCCTCGCTCAAAGTGGTACACTCCTGGTGAAAACATTAAAGAAGGACAGCTTGTTATACTCCACGAACGAGATGTACCATTACAGCAATGGATCCTGGCACGAGTGGTCAAGATACTCCCGGGGCCAGATGGCGTTGTTAGGGTAGTCCGTCTCAAAACCCCCACTTCTGAGCTGGTTCGACCTGCACACAAGATCGTACCACTCCCTTCCGGAGATTCAACCTTTTGATTTCCTTTATTCTTTTGTATATATTGTATATAGTGTTTAGAAGTCTTAGAAGCCATATACTTTGTATTTTATGTACCTTTAGAATATTTTGATTTTTTAAAGAATATCGTAGTTGTTTCTATTGTTTTCGGGGGTCGAGACTGCTTTCCTTCCTGGCCTGTACTACAAATTTCCAAGTAGTGTTTTGTTTAATTTTTTGTTGGTGAAATGAGATCATTTCACGGGTGGGGGTATGTTTCGTACTTTATTTTGGTACTTATCTCTAAGCCACTGCTTGCGGGCCTTATCTTAAGCCCGGGCATAATACGGACCAGAGTGCGCTTAGCCTTAGTGAGTGATAGATGTACCGCGACGAACTTGGACAAAATCGCCTACCTCATATCTCTCCGCGAACTGTCAGGGCGTCGAGAGGATCCAGAGAAGCTACCTACCGCTCCGCCAGCCCAGAGAACCAGCGAACGGTGAGTACCAGATTTAGTACGATACGTTTTACCACCACCTTAATTACAGTCCACACTTTATTGAAGTATTATTAATTTATTTAATAATAACCAAGTAGATTTGTCTAAAGTTTCCATTTTTGTTTTAAAATTAATATCAGTGCGTTCAATTTGTTTTCCCTCAACACCTTTTTTGTAAGTACATTCTAATAAAATCATAATTTTTATAGTATTCCAACTAATGATATATTCATTTAAAATATTAATTAAATAATTTTAACATCTTCAAGAAATTGGTTTGGTGTATAATTAACATCATTATTTTTAATATAAATGTCTACAACCGACTCGCTGATAGCTGTTTTAATAATACTATTTTCATCTATTAATGATTGATCCCGTAAATATCTTTAGAATTTCTTCTATTTTTTAAATTTAAAATATTCATCTCTTTAGGAAGTTCTTGGTTCTAAAATTTAAATAATAGAAAATCTAAAATAAAAATCTAAAATTTAAAAAATAGAAGAAATTCTAAAGATATAGTAAAAAATGGTCGGGGTGATAGATTTCTGGAAATGTGTGAAAATAACAAACTAATTATATTGAACGGAAGAACACCTGGAGATAGTTTGGGAGAATATACTTTTGTTGGTGCCCAAGGTAATTCTGTCATTGACCTCTGCTGTGTTTCTCTAGATTTAATAAAAAAGATTCAGGATTTTAAAGTAGTCCCGAAGATTTTTTCTAATCACATGCCGATAAATGTCAACCTCTATATCAGTAATGATAATAGACAGGAATTATTGCCTCTCTTACCGAAAATAGGATGGACAAAGGAAGATTCTAAATTCTATAAAATTAAATTACAAAAATATACAGAGTGTCCAATTGATCTGAAAGATACAATTGAAGAAAAAGTGCATTGTCTTACAGACTTAATTAAAAACTGCGCGTTCTTAAGCCAGAAGAAAAACGTTGAACTTAGTGGCTTCCAGAAAACTGAGTGGTTTGATAATCGCTGTAAGCAAAAAAGGAAAAAATCTTTTGCTCTACTGAAGCTTTTCAGAACTACGAACCTAGATTGGATTCATCGCCTCTACATTAAAGAAAATAGTGAATATAAAACTATATGCAAAAGAAAAAAAGATGAATATTATAATTCATTAAAAGAAAGATTTCGTAATGTTAGAGACTCAAAAGACTTCTGGAATATAGTTAAGACATACAAGAAAAAAATCGGAATTACTAGTAATGCAATCTCAGCGACTGACTGGGTAAATTATTACGATGAACTATTAAATCCTGTTAGAGAAACATTTCCTTTCCTATATGCACCACCTCTTATTAAGGTTGATACTTTAGATAAGCCTTTTCACTTTAATGAGTTGAAAATAGTTATTTCGAAACTGAAGACTGGCAAAGCACCGGGGCTGGACCGAATCCCTGCTGAATTTTATAAAAATTCTCCAGAAAGTTTTTTAGAGATAATGCTCAATGTTTTTAATAGTATTTATGAAACAGGAGAAGTTCCTAAATCTTTCACCCGAGCGATAATATTTCCATTATTAAAGAAAGGTGACCCAAATGTAGTTGATAATTATAGGGGAATAAGTTTCCAGGATGCGATTTTAAAAATTTTTACAGGTCTCTTATTGGAAAGATTGCAAAATTGGGCAGAAGATAATAAAATATTGTCTGAATATCAAGCAGGATTCCGGAAGGGATACTCCACGATAGATAATTTGTTCAATCTTATAAGTATAATCACCTTGAAAACAAAATTGAAAAGACGAAAATTGTATTGTTTCTTTGTTGATTTTAAGAGTGCGTTTGATTCCCCCGACAGAAACGCCTTATTTTATAAACTTTACAACTTAGGCTTATCAACTAAATTCATAAATGTCCTACAAGGCCTCTATAACAATACGAAGTCCAATGTTTGGACCAAGAATGGTTTAACTGCTCCATTTGAAACAAAAGTAGGATTAAAACAGGGTTGTTTATTGTCCCCGAGCCTCTTTGCATACTTTATCAACGACATTTCGGAATTTGTGGAAGGTGGGATGGTCATTGAAAATATCAAAATAAACTGTTTGAAATATGCCGATGATATCGTGTTCTTGGCAACGGAACCTCGTGCATTACAAAAAATGATTGATAAACTAAGTGAATATTGTTATATGTGGAATCTCAATGTAAATTTACAAAAATCAAAAATTATGATTTTTCGTAAAGGCGGAAAACTCTCAAAGAAGGAGAAATGGGAATTTAGGTCAGAAGAAATAGAAATTGTTAATTATTATAAGTATTTAGGTATAGGACTTACACCTCAGTTGTCATTGAAACAGCACTGGAAAGAAAAAAATACTGCTGCAAAATTCGGAATTCTTTCAACATGGAATAAACTAATTGGTAATAAAGACATTCCGCTATCGACAAAATATACAGTCTTCGATTCCGCGGTGAGATCAATCATGACGTATGGTGGGCAGTTCTGGGGCTATAATTATTATAATGATATTGAGCTCCTCCAAAAGTTCTTCATTAAAAAATTGTTTACACTTCCGTCCAATTGTCCGGACTATGTGGTATATCTTGAAACAAATAGAGACCCATTATATTTCTACACTCTCTCTTTGTTTTTAAAGTATTTAAATAAAATTTTCAAAATGCAGGCTAGTAGGTTACCGCGTATATTAGCTTCATGTATTATAAAAGAGAGACTGAGTTGGTACGAGAAACTACAAGAAATTACAAGGGACGCTAATTATGAAAACATAAACTGGATTAAAGAGGGAAACATAAAAACAAGGGTTAAATTTATAATAGATAATTTAAAAAATGATTTTAGGATAAATCTCATGAAAAAAGTTGCAAATGCTAAATTCCATTTAATATACAAACAATTAGAGTTCGAATTAGATAAAAAACACTATTTGAATGATGTTAATAATTTAAACCTGATGCGTGTTATAATGAAAGTACGCTCCGAGTCATTAAATTTAAATTATGCAATAAACCGACAAGAACAACAGCTGATATGTTCACTCTGTAATATGAATGAGATTGAGGACGTATATCACTTTGTTGGGGTTTGTCCTGTTTTAAGAGAAATTAGGATAAAGAGTTTTGGCTGTGGTCATTTAGATTATGAGTTATTTTTAAATTATTTGAATGGACTCAATTGGAATAAACTATATGTTTACGTAGTACAGGCAAACCGTTATAGGAATGAACTGATAACGGAATTTAATCATTAAAGCTAAATAGATAAATATGAATAATATTTATAGTTAGAATGTTTAGGTAGTTTTGTTTTTGTGTATATTTATGGTTAAAATTATCTACAGTCTATGATCTACAGATAATAATTTCAATAGATAATGGAAATCATAATGTATAATAATGTATTTTTTTTTTTATTTTATCATATTTTAGTCAACATTTTCATTTTATTTCAACTTTTGTTCTCTTAGGCTGAGCTTAGCTGAAGGACCTAGTCCAAGCTTATGTGTATATTTGTGATAATTTAGTTATTTTGTATGTATAAAATATTTTAATAAATGCACATTATTATTATTATTATTATTATTATGATTGATCCCGTAAATACTTGTCAAAAACTGCATACTTTCTTTTCTTAAATGGAGGAATAAATACATCGGAATCGGACTGCATTTCTTTCGTTGTGTTCACTTCCCTCTCTATATTTAATTTGAGAGCATTACATGTTTCTATATGTCTTTTATAATTATTTACACTGTATTCTCTACCACACATTTTACAAAACACATATGACCATTTACATTTATGTTTCAAATTATTTAGTAGAAGTCCACATTTGGCACATAAATATGTTTTACTGTAATTACTCATTTTTACTAAAATTACTTAATTGTAAAAAAAAATTCTTACTTAGGTTGGTTTGTGGAATCTGACAATGTTGCTTTTATTTTCTACACCCTGGAATGATAGAAAGGCATCACCTAAAATAATTGTTAGAGTTAATTTTTTTTTAAAACTTTTTTATTATTATATTTTGATTACTTAACACTCTTATATTGTTGTATATCCTCATCGGATATGTATTCCAGATAGCGTTCAGAGAGAAAAACTTTGTATAAAATACCATTCTCGTTTGAGTCTTATATATCCACTAGGCAATCACCATGCTCAGTTGTTGTTTTTGATAAATGTGTTATCGCATATTTTTTACCTTTTTTCAATTCTCCAATTCTTTTATAAATGGGTAAAGTGTTTAATTTTTCGACTAGCGACATCTGAAAAGGTAATTCAGAAAAGTAAGTACAAAATCAAATTAATTCAATAGTTAAATTGTAATCTCTTACCAATCATGTTATATAATATTTACAATATGGTATACTGTACTTATTAAGAGCTAAGTACAGCATACTGTTTTCTATTGTCAACAGTAAATATTGACATTAGACCCGGTGCTCGAAAATTTCTCAGTGCCGATATCATAAATGATGGTAGAGCAGTCTCATATATTGTTTCATCTATTTGGATTGTGGCTATTCCTCGTTCTATTTTAATAATATTATAGAGCCCCTCTCCTAAAGTATTAAATTCGATGAATAGAGGCATCTAAAATATAAAGTAATTTTTGAGAAACACTATACTAACTCAATGTGACAGTTTACTTCATTAATGTTTACCTCATGAATCTAAATTATAGAAAAGATTGAATAGCTTCATACAGTATCTACATTCAGATAAATTCCTTGTATATGAAAGGCTATTTTCACAAATTATACACCGATCTCTATAAGTTAAGCCAATGGCTTCACTTCTTAAAAGTGTATAATGGTTTGATGTTTATATACCTTTCTCTAATTCTTCCGCCTCTAAATCATTATGCGCACAGTTTAAACACACACTGACTAAACATGAATTGTTCTCAGACGGTTCTTCTCTTAACGCGATAAAAGCATTAACACTTATAAAGATAGTCTTTACACAATGATATCGAGATATATTATTATTATGACCTCTATTCACAATCGGCATTATCTAAGAAAAAGCAAATAGAATACTTACGATTGTTCTGTAAAAGACTTGACTATGGTGGGGTGTAGATTTTCTTACAGCTTTTATATTCTGTTCCTGAGGTGGGGGAGAGGTAGGTTGGGGAGTGGTTTTCTCCTATTATGGTGCTAATCTTAATGAGAAATAAAGAAATGTTCCATTAGCTCCAATATACAGCGATCTCCATAAATACTTATAATTTTTACTTATATGCCTTTGCTTAGCGAACTGGAAATATCAAAGTTTAAATCACATTCTTATTCTCTATATACAGAAATGTACCATTAGCTCAGAGCGGAGATATCCATAAATACTTATACTTAACGAAGCGGAATTGTTTAAGACCGAGGTTGAGGAGGGATAATGCTATTTCATAAATACGGAAATATACCATTAACTCATAGCGGAGATATTCATAAATACTTGCATACATTTACTTAATGAGGTGAGGAGTTTAAATGACCTTCCCACATCTCTTCTCACAGTCTCCATATACGTTTTACATCCAATTAACGCATGCCCGCATTCGTTTTGCATAAATTTACATCCACTTAGCGTCTGTGTTGCGGGTTTAGCAAGCCTTCTGCGCCGTCGTGCCGACAAAGGAAACCAGTATGATAATGAGCCCAGAGGCCTCACTCCTCTCTCAAAGCCCGTATTATACCTACTATAGTGGTGTGTTAATTTAGCTAGCAAGTGAGCACCCATTCTCTCAAGACGAGGAATAGTCACCGGTTTTATCGGAGCTACCTTGGTTTTACTTGTAAGTAATCTAACATGTATGTCTTTGCTGCCTGACCGTAGGTAAAGGACCGCAGCTTATCCCAACTGAAAAGCGTCACAGAACCCATGTAATTGTAGGTTTGTAAAATCAACACAAAATAGTCGAGGAATAGTGATCCTTTATAATTTCTTGAACGAGGAGTACAAGGATACCAATATGACTTCTTATCATCATTCAGGGGGGAGTCCCAGTCAATTCGTAACTTCCACAAATCTTGGAGGAACCTTTTGGCTCTAAAGATTACCGGGGATATAAACACACATGGGTCAAACAATTTAGCTGAACAAGACAGAACAGCTCTTTTAGTGAACACACCAGTAGTATCACTTAGCATTTCTAAAATCGGATACGATAAAACATCCATAGTTGGGTCCCAATTAAGACCTAGCATGTTTATAGAACCTTGCAACATGACATCTTCCTCAGGAAGATCGGAAATCAATTCTCCAAAATTTGCCGCCCACTTCTTTAATGAAAAACCAGCAGATTTCAATAATTCAATTAGTTGATCACGAAGCTGAACAGCTTCCCTTAGATTGGATGCCCCACCATGAAAGTCATCTACAAAAGAATTTTTTAATATTAACTGGCTTGCAAGAGGATATCGTTCTTTATCTAAAGACGCCAGTTCCTGTAGGGTACGCGGGGCGTCCCATGGGACAGACCCGGTACCATAAGTAACCGTGGTAAGTGCATAAACTTTAACAGGCTGATTCACGTCCTCTCGCCATATGCACTGATATGGATAATCATGAGGATGAACTAAGATTTGTCGAAACATTTGTTCGATATCACAAACAAAAACATATCAAAATGATCTGAACAGTGTTATTACATCTGGTAACAATGTATTTAGAGGAGTGCCGATATGAAGAATATCGTTTAACGAATATCCTGTGGATGTTTTTGCACTGGCGTCAAACACCACTCTGAGTTTTGAATTATCCCCATGGCTCTTTAAAAAGCCCTGATGGGGTATTATATATTTCGGAGGGCAATGGTAACGAATCATATGTCCCTCGCTCTCACAGTCCTGCATAAATTGGACATAAAGCCTCTTGAACTGAGGATCCCGTTCAAACTTGCGCTCTAAGTCGCTGGTAAACCTGGTCATGGCATTGCGATATGAATCGCCTAACGGCATTGAAGGATCAACCTTAAGCGGCAATCTCACCTGAAACCGTCCAGAGCTTAACCTTACGGTAGTAGCCTGAAAGAACTTCTTCTTCGTTCTTCCCTTAGATGGCCAAGTCGGGAATCAAAGTAAAGAATTGGGCGGTCCTCCTGAGGTCCTCCAGGCTGCCGTAGAGCTTTTTTTGCATATCAGTCGGGGTGGGCCAGATCTGACTCCTTAGTTTGGAAAAGAGCCAGCATGTTTGTAGGATGTGGTCAGCATGTTGTTCACCCTCTCCACAATCGCAAAAGGGATTGGAGCCAATGTGAAACTTTTTAAACAGGTGGGCTCTGAGCCGATTTTATTCCGTACGTAGTCTGAATATAAGGACCTGTTCTCGTCGAGTGAGTTTATGGATGGCATCCCCAGGGTCATGATTTGGATGAGTCCTGATCCAAGGGTCACTAATTGCAGCTTTATTTATGGTTTTTTGTTCCCCCAGACTAAGAGAACATTCGAACTGCGGGCTCAAGGCCCCCTCTTTGGGCAGTTGGTCAGACCTCTCGTTACCAGCGAGGCCGCAGTGTCCAGGAATCCATTGTAGGGTACCTTCCTTGTGCATGGCCATCAAGCTTTCCAGTTCTTTGGCCAGTTTCCTCAAGCCTGCACCCCACTTTGACTTTAGGAATTGCAAGACTAATCTGGCATCCGTCAGGAAAACGATTTTTGAGCTTTAGGGTCTTTTCAGTGACTTAAGAAGTCCCGAAGCTACAGATGGCTTCCTGTTCAGCCCGATAATTTGTAGATATAGAGCCAGTTGGCAAAGCCTTCTCAATAATGTTGCCTCCGGGCAATTGTATGTGGATACCAGCCACTCCGTTAGTTCTTGCATCTGTGGCCGATCCGTCGGTATATATTCGGATCCACAGATCTTTTGGGTACATGGTGTTTATATGCATAACAGCTAATGATTTCATTTTGTCAGCGGGCATGTTCTCCTTGCTTGTGATGTCAGGTATCGTGAGTAATATTTGTGGTTTTGGAGATTCAAACCAGGGAGGATTGTCCTCCTTCACTGTTTAAAGTTCTGTGGTCACCTGTCTTCCGTGGATTTCTGCCACTAGCTTTGATTTGATGTGGAGAAGACTTTGACGTTTGATTCTACTCGTGTTTGCTATTCCTATCCTTTTTTGGAAGGGATGATTTGGAGTAGATTTTGCTTTCACTTCCAGATGAAGGAGTTTATGATCTTGCCTGTCTTCTATTGGAGGGATTTTTGCTAGAGACTCCATTTTTCCAATCGGTGTGGATTTCATAGCTCCTGTCATAATCCTTAGCCCCTGATATTTCACAGATGAGACCTTTTGAAGATTAGAGGCAGCAGCAGTCCCCCAGCTGGTATACCATACTCTATGGAGGGCCTGACATAGCCAGTGTACAGCGATCTTAGAGTTCTTAAATCTGCACCCCAGCTAGATCCCGCTATTTTCTTCATAAGCGCAGTTCTTGTCATCCCCTTTCTAATAGACTGCTCGATGTGAGGTTTCCAAATTAGTCTTGGGTCTAGCTGAATTCCAAGATACGTTGGATTTTCTTCTTTCAGTTGGTTGTCTTGTTGGAATTTAAGGTTTAGGGCTTCTGGCATATTCGTGGATAGGCTAAAGATTGAATATTTTGTTTTTATTGGATTGACAGTCATAGCCCATTTTTCAGTCCATTGGCTGAGACTATCCAGGGTCATCTGCATACTGTACTTCGCTGCAAGTATAGAGGTAGATCTGTTCCACAAGGCAATGTCGTCAGCAAAAAGAGACGCTTTGACATTATTTGGAAATTCTTGGGTTATGTCATTTATAAATATTAAGAAAAGTACTCCTCCCTGAGGAAAGTCATTTTCAAATTTCCTTGCCCGGCCTCTTACACTTCTTACATTGACTCTCCCTTTGCGATTCTTGAGATAGTCGCTAAGCCATCTGAGGGCTTTCCCATTTATGCCAATGTTGGCAGCTTTCAAAATTAAGCCTTCTGTCCACACTTTATCGAATGCCTTTTCCAAATCGACCCAGACTGCAAGAGGGTGCTACTTTTTTTGAAAACCGTCTTCTATTTCTTGGGCAATGTAAGCAACTTGATCTTCTGTAGAGCGAAATCTGCGGAAACCGGCCTGCTCAGGAACTATCACCTCATTTTTTTCGTACAAACCTGACCATACACCTAAGTAAGGTAATGGGACGATAGCTGTTTGGGTCGGTTTTTTGTTTACCTTCCTTCAGTATTGGGATGATAACTCCTTCCTTCCAGGTCTCTGGAACTTTGCCTATCTTCCAACTGGTATTGAAGAGCTTTAGGAGACGCTTTTTGATTTGGAGCCCCAAGTGAGAGAGAAACTCAGTTAGGATGCCATCGATTCCAGCACTCTTCGGTTTCAGGTTGTCGATGGCATTATTTAATTCTTGCAAAGTAAACGATTGATCCAGCACCCATTTCTTAGATTTTTCGCCCCTAAGCATTTTCTTTACTTTTTTTTTCATTTCCATTTTCCTTGCAGGACTTATATTGGTATTTCCACTTTGGCATATATTGTCGATCAGGACATCTCCTGCTGCTTTTCCGGAGATTAGCTTGCCATTTCTACTTTCACTTACCTATATATGTAATATATAGTAAGTGGAAGTATTGCGATCGTGAAAAATTTCGACTTCCGGTTTTCAACGGAAATACACGTTTTGGGGTCCCCTGAGTCGAAATGACCAAGTCCCGTGAAATGGTCTGTGTGTGTGTGTGTGTGTGTGTGTGTGAACAGACTAGCTCAAAAACTATAAACCGTGCGAACCTAAAATTAGGTATTTAGTGTAGGTATATCCCCGCGATGTGACAGCAAAAATTTCATCAAAATTGCTAAAAGGGAGGGGGTACTTTATATAATAACTTTTTAAGTTTTTTTCGATTTTCTCAAAAACGGCTCTAACGATTTTGATTAAACTGAGTATTTGATGTATTAATATGCCTGAGATATGACGGTGTGAATTTCATCAAAATTGATTAACCGGAGGGGGGACTTTACTTAATAAATTTTGTATCATTTTCACGTGTTTTTTTTATTTACTCAAAATCGGCTTTAACGATTTTGATCAAACTGGGTATTTGATGTATGTATATGCCAAAGATATGACTGTAAAAATTTCATCAAAATTGATCAACCGGAAGCGGGACTTCACTTAATACATTTTGTATCATTCTTACGTGTTTATTTATTTACTCAAAAACGGCTTTAACGATTTTGATCAAACAAGGTATTTGATGTATGTATATGCCAAAGATTTGATAGCCAACATTTCATCAAAATTGGTCAAACGGAGGGGACCTTTTTTTTTTAAACTTTTTTACCTCTTTTTCGATTATCGCAAAAACAGCTTTAACGATTTTCATCAAATTCGTCATGTTTAATGAAAATTAGGTGTTCTTTAATATCAGGTAAGCTTTATTATTAATGTTCTGATGGGGCCTTAAATGGGGAAGGGGCCTTTTTTGTTTTCCTTTAAAGTACCTTTGTATTTGTTTATTTGGAGAAATTATCTGTCTCTCGTTTCGCCTAAAAATAAGAAATGGCTAAATATGAAATATGAAAAAATCAAGTAAACATATATAGGAGAAAAATATTCCGTCAACTCATAAAACATGTTGTGGAGTACGCCTTTAATGAAAGACCATTGTTCATAATTAAAACCGTTCGGTTCATTTAATAGAAATTATTTGTTTCATGGTAACTAAATGAAATATTAAACAAGTACATAGAGAATTATAAAATCAGACGCCCTTGAGTATTATGCTTGCATTGCCGAATCATCACAAGTAAATACTTGTATTCAATAATAAAAGAAATTAGTGTTATTTTTTTTGAGCAAATGAAACCAAAAATAAGAAATGAGGAAAAATGTCTAACTTAGCGTAGTGGAAATTAACAAAACAAATTAATTTTTAATCTAATCTAAATAATTGAAAGTTGTGTGTTGCGCGCACGCACCAGATTACGGTTTGTTTTAAATTAGGATTCATCCCATTTTAAAATTAGACGTTTCTGTGCATTTTTTTCATCTCTGGTGTCGTTAATTTAAAAAAAAAAAACTTCCATTGTAACGAACTATGTACATATCAAAGTAGTTAGTAACACCAGTGAATTGCAAAATAATTTGATTATTAACTAAAAGAGAAGATAAGTAATCAAATTCAGACATAAAATAAAATGTTTAATATAAGAGTGATATAAATATTTAAGTATCGCTGTTAGAAAAAAAGATCACATATATTTTTAATGACAATGCAACAGCAATTAACAATAAACTTAGTTGGGTCTAATAACCCAAAATTCCGCGATTTGGATTAATTAGATATTTATAAAATGCTCTATTTCATAAAATGTAAACAGTAACCAAAAAGTATTATTATAAGGTGCTGGATACAATCACATATTGAATTAATTCATTTGTCTTAATACTTCTGATAATATCCGGTAGGGGCGCTTCACTCCCCTCGTTGTTGACTCATAATTCCGCAGAATGGAAGCTATTGTTGACCTGTAACCACATGTTTTTCTGTTCCGTCTTCAAGTCTATTATAATACTGTCATTGTTTGCATTTGTTATTGTTTATTGTTGTTATTGTTTAAATTGTTTTTACTTTCACTTACCTATATATGAAATATATAGTAATGGAAGTATTGCGATCGTGAAAAAATTCGACTTCCGGTTTTCAACGGAAATACACGTTTTGGGGTCCCCTGAGTCCAATTAACCAAGTCCCGCGAAATGGTCTGTGTGTGTGTCCGTGTGTGTGACTGTGTGTGTGTGAACAGACTAGCTCAAAAACTATAAACCGTGCGAACCTGAAATTGGGTATTTAGAGTATGTATATGCCCGCGATGTGACGGCAAAAATTTCATCAAGATTGCTCAAAGGGAGGGGTACTTTAATTAATAACTTTTTAGGTTTTTTTCGATTATCTCAAAAACGGCTCTAACGATTTTGATTAAACTGAGTATTTGATCTATTTATATGCCCGAAATATGACTGTAAAAATTTCATAAAAATTGATCAACCGGAGGGGGGACTTTACTTAATAAATTTTGTATCATTTTCACGTGTTTTTTTTTTTATTTACTCAAAAACGGTTTTAACGGTTTTGATCAAACTTGGTATTTGATGTATTTATATGCCCGAGATATGTCTGTAAAAATTTCATCAAAATTGATCAACCGCAGGGGGCACTTTACTTAATAAATTTTGTATCATTTTTACGGTTTTTTTTTTTATTTACTCAAAAACGGCTTTCACGATTGTGACCAAACTGGGTATTTGATGTATGTATATGCCAAATATGTGATAGCTAACATTTCATCAAAATTGATCAACCGAAGGGGGGACTTTACTTAATAAATTTTGTATCATTTTCACGGGGTTTTTTATTTACTCAAAAACGGCTTTAACGATTAATAAAAATAAGATATGAATGTAGAAAAATGTGTGACTTTGGGAAATGATATTTAACAAAACCGTCAATTTCTTATCTAAGTAAGTTGGTAAGTGAAAGTTGTGTGTTGCGCGCACGCACCAGATTTTTTTCCAAAGTCAATGGACTGTTTTGGTTTGAGTCTCCAGATAATGATTTTGCCAGTCTCCAAAGTTTCCTTCCCTCTCTACTGAAGTTGAGCCCCTCTGTTTTTTCGCGCCAGGCCTTCTTTTTAGATATCTGGGTCCCATAGCGCAGTTTCGCAGTAGCTTCTTTTAGCTTTATATTATTGTAAGAGGATGGGTGTTTTTCAGCCTCATCTCGCAGCTGCGAAACATTACTTTCTCACTTGTTTAGCTCCTCCGTCCAGTATGGCTTTTACTGCTTTCTGCAACCTCTGGGAATACTTTCCTTTGCTGCTTGTAATAGTACTGAGGCAAAGCGTTTGGCAGATAGGTTCAGCTTCTTGGATGTTACATTAATATCAGTGGTGTATCTGTTTGCAAGATCGGTATAGGTGTTCCAATTGGCTTTTTTGAAATTCCATCTTTGTAGGGGAGGTGCTTCAGGTGCTGGTTGATTTAAGTTGATTTCAAGTTTAATTGGCCTGTGGTCACTTCCTCCAAGCTGGTTTTCCACCGCTCGCTGTGTAGCATTGGTCAGGTTATTTGAAGCAAACGATAAGTCTGGAGTCGTAGTTGTTTGCCAGGTCCGTGAGTAGAATTAAGGAGGGTCTCCAGGATTGTTGATAAATTGGAGGGAGGCTTCGATGTGACATGTTTTAACTTCATCACCACGCTGGTCCAGATCTCGATATCCCCATGAGAGGGAGTGAGCATTGAAGTCGCCTATTACTATGCAGTCGTCTTCTGGAACATCCATGGCTTGAAGGGAAAGCATTTTATTGTTAAGTTGTTTTGATAAGAAAATGAGAAGACTCTTAACAAATAAAGCGTGTTCAAAAAGGGAAATTAAGAAAATAAATTATTTTCGTAAAATAAATTTCTTCTTTATTTACAAGGATTAAATGAGAACACAACAATAGAAAAAAAGAAAAAAAACTCACGTTAACAATGACTTGATAAAGTTTGAAAAATTTGGTCCAATTATATACAGCACAAAAAATAATTTCTTGGTTATGATAACCTTCTTCCAAAAGCAGCAATGAAGATAATAGTGATGACAGACTTCTAATACTAGTATTTACGAACAGTGTTAGCCGGTATACCTCACCAAGTATCAACATCCATGCAAGTAGTGGGTAATTGGTATCTTGGGATAACCTGAAAACCTAAAAATTACCGAGCAGCAACAAGGCAGAGCAGGCAGTGTCTTTTCGAGCCACATTTCAAATGATCGGTTACTGGCTGCTCGATCGATTTCGAAAATCGCAGTCGATGAACGGTTATGCCGCTACATCACTCCCCCCCTGGATGACGGAGTCACAACAGAAGAGCTGCTTCTTCTTTTCTAGTCTTCTCGAGCGGGTCCTGACTTGAGTTTTTCCTTGCGGTGTAGGTGGTTCGTCTTCTGCCGTTGCTGGTTCTTTGGCCGATGTTTCGAATGTGACCGATCTTGGTAAGGGTGTGGATGGTAGTTCATAGCTGGTAGGATCTACCTTGCGAGGATCGTCTTCAGCCAAGAGATATGCCGGCTTAATGCGGTCGATTGAGATGGTGAGTTCACTATCTCTCATTAAGATAGTAAAAAGCTTATCTCCACGACGTAAGATCTTATGCGGACCAGAATAAGGCTTCCTGACAGCATCTTCCCTCAAGAGGACATGAGAACAAGTGCTAAGGTCTTTATGCTGAAATGTGCGGCGGTGATGAATCTCCCGAGGGCTAGCAGGTGTTAAGCATGAGAGGTCTTCTTTAAGATGTTGGAGGGCGACAATGGGCTCTACCTCCTTCGTAGGTTCGTCAAAAAAATCGCAGGCAACCGTAACACCTGTCTATAAACTGCCTCAGCTACGCTGGCTTCCATGTCCTCACGGAAGGTCGAACGTAGGCCAAGGAGGACTGTAGGCAGAACTTGCGTCCAGCGAGTAGAGGCGAGATGAGCGATAAGTGCTGCCTTAAAACAGCGATGCAACCTCTCGACGCAACCGTTGCTTTGGGGAAGGTAGGCTGTCGTCCTGATCTTTTTAATCCCTAAGAAAGCGTTCAGCCGTTGAAAAAGCTCTGCTTCAAACTGTCATCCTTGATCGGTGGTGATTCGCTGAGGTGTTCCGAAACGGGCGACTCATGAGGCATAAAATGTTTGCGAAATTGTGGTTCCACTGATGTCGCTAATGGGTATAGCCTCGGGCCATCTTGTAGCTCGATCCACCATCATAAGTAGATACCTTATCCCGTCCGATGGGAAAAGAGGTCCTACAATATCTAGGTGCACGTGCTGAAACCTGTAAGCTGGTTTGAAAGTTCCTAGAGGAGAGATGGTGTGCTTGTGAATTTTGCTTCTCTGGCATGCAATACAAGTTTTAGCCCACCTACCAATGTCGATGTTCATCCCTGGCCAGAAATAGCACTGAGAGATGATCCTCCTTGATGATTTCACACCTGGGTGGTTGTGCAATCGGTCGAAAGCGAAACGTCGAATCGGCTGTGGTACATAAGGTCTTGCCCTGTTGGTTGACATCTCACAAAGAAGAGTTCGGTTGGTTCCGGGCAATTCGATCAGCTTCATCTGCAGACGTGGGTTCTTCCTGAGTTCTTCTACGCTCTGATCCTGCTTCTGTGCTTCTGCCAGCCCGCCGAGATCTTCGAGTTAGTTCGATTTGCTCGATTCGGATAGAGAGTCAGCAACTACATTTTCCTGACCTATAGGTGAGCTATATCAGTAGAAAACTGACTGATGTAGTAAAGTTGGCGAATTCGTCGAGGATTAGCTGTCTCCTGCTTTTGACTAAATGCATGGGTCAGAGGTGTATGATCCGTGACGATGCGGAGGTGCAATCCCTCCAAGAGTGGCCGGAAGTATTTGACCGCTTCATAAATGGCTAATAACTCCCGGTCATACGTCGAGTAGTTTTTCTGAGTCTCGGTGAGTGCCCTAGAAAAGAAACCGATAGGTTGCCAGGATCCATCTTCTTTCTTCTGCTGTAGAGCTGCACCTGTTGAGAACAATGTACTTAATCGAACATTGGAGATATCGATTACTTGTATATATTGTATTTATTTCATATGTTAAAAATATTCATGTGTTAAAATAGTTAAAAATATTTTAGTTGAAAATTAGATTTTGTAGAATAAAGAGCTACATCGTTTTGAATATCAATTCTTTCTTTTTCTCACCCAACGTAACATAGTGGCGACCGTGACAGGACTATTGTGTGAGTATTGAACTTTCTGATTGGTATCCTATAGTTCAATCAGACATATAGAATGGGTGAGAGATTAGAACCAGAGATCAAGTCCAGAGCACCGATTCGTCGAGAGTTCACTAAAATATGTAAACGTATTGAAGAGCTTATCATTAATAAAGCTGATCTCGATGATATAGACGTACAAGCAAAGCTACTGGGCATAAGGTTTGAAATTTTAGGCTCTAAAAACTTAATAATTTATGAATTAATGATTGCAGGAGCATCCACCGAAGAGGAACTCGATACTGAACTGGAAAGGGTAGACGAGTACATAGCAACTTATTACAGGACTAAAAATGCTATGAACAAACTGTTCAAGGTAATCAACGGAGAAGGTGGTAAAGTTTCCCAAATTGACATTGAATTTGTTTCAGATAAATCAGGTGTTGGGATCCGCCAAAAGTGCAACTATAAATTGCCTAAGTTAAAGTTTAAGGAATATAATCGCGATTTAAAAGATTGGTTATCGTTTTGGTCCCAGTTCAAGAATATAGACAGCGACTTGACGATAGATCCCGATGAAAAGGTACAATATTTAGTTATGGCTACTGCACCTAATTCTCCAGCTCGTGAAGTTGTTCAAAGTTATCCTGAAACTGGAGAAATGTACCCGGAAATTATAAAGGCTCTTAAAGACAGGTTTGGTAGATATGCTTACTGAGTATTATATTAGAGAACTCTTAAGTATTATTTTGGAAAATACTGTTAGTTCTAATTAGATGCCTCTATCTGCTTTGTACGATAAGTTGCAATATCACCTTAGGAATATATATACTCTTGGGGTTAAAACGGCGGAAAATTGTGCTCCAATCCTTTTGCCCTTAGTAGCTTCTTCTTTACCGGAAGAATATTCTTATATTGTGGGAGCGAACGCTTTCTATCACCGGAGGTAGCGCTAATTACAGGGGAGAAACCTCACAGAGTAAGCTAGATAAGCTCATGAATTTTTTGAGAACCGAAGTAGAAGGTGATCAAAAGGTAAGTTTAGCCATGGAAGGAATAAAACTATCTTCATCGGGCGATGCCAGAAAGATAAAGGTAAGCAAATTTTCTGCTCCTGCGGAAAAATCACAGCCACGTATACCTACAGCTACATCACTCGTTGCTGCATCTAATGATAAAGGGTGTATATTCTGTGGAGGTAATCACAAGCCTCAGGATTGCATTAAAGCCCAAAGTCTATCGTTGGATAACAGTAAAAAAATTTTAGTGCACAATAAAGTGTGTTTTTGTTGCCTAAAACGTGGTCACGGCGCTAAATTCTGCAGGAGGAAACCCAGATGCATAGTTTGTAAGAAAACCCATTTTGTTTTACTTTGTGATAATGTTTCAGGAGAGGAAAAGAAGATAGAGTCAGTTAGTTCAAAGTCATCACAATTTATCCCAAAGATAGAATCCCTCGCTAGTTTATCTGGTACTCGAAAGGTTATGATGCAAACGTTGAGAGTAGTTATGAAAAATAACAACTCCTATAAAGTGGAAAGATCTTTAATTGATACTGCTTCTCAACGATCCTATATTTTGTCTAGATCAGCGGAGAATATGCAATATTCAGCGATACGGCAAGAAATATTGCAACATACGTTTTTGGTGGTAATACGTCAGAACCCATCAACCATAGTGTTTTCACTGTCTATTTGTCAAATTTAAGCCATTCTTATAACTGCAAATTTGAAGTTTTAAAACAGAATGAAATTTGTGGGAACATCGCTCCAGTGGAAGACGGGCCTTGGATTCAGGAGCTCGCCGAAGAGATGATAACTCTTTCTGATTTGGGTGAAGGAGGTCCAATTGAATTGCTGATTGGAGCAGATGTAGCCGGGAAACTACTAACAGGTAAGAGAAAAATTCTTAACTCTGGTCTAGTAGCAATAGAGACTAAAATTGGATGGACTTTAATGAGGAAGGTGCCGTTACCCGAAGAGACTTCAGGAATCGCTGTGTTAGTTAATGATCTTAAACTTTCCGATCTTTGGACCTTAGATTCTCTGGGTATTAAAGATCCAGGGGAACAATTAAATAAAGAAGAAAGGCAGAAAGAGGTCGAGAAATATTTTTTGGAAACCACAACCATCAATGAAAATCAGAGGTATGTAGTTAATTTGCCTTGGATCGAGGACCACCCACCACTTAGGGATAACTACGAACGTGCGTTGCAGCAATTGAACTCTACTCTCGAGAAACTGAGAAAAGAAAACCTGATTCACGCATACGAGCAGGTGTTTCGCGAGTGGTTAGCTGAAGAAATTATCGAAGAAGTTCCAGCTTCAGATGTATCAAAACCAAGCCATTATCTTCCTTATCGTCATGTTGTAAAAGAAAATAGTTACAACTAGGAAACTAAGACCGGTTTTCGATGCCTCCGCCCACGAAAAAGGTTCACCTGCTCTTAACGACTGTATTGAAAAAGGACTGAATCTTATTGAACAAATTCCCTCCATTTTCACCCGATTTCGTGCTGATCGTATAGGGGTGTCTGCCGATATAAGGAAAGCTTTTCTTAAAATTCAATTGCGAGATTCGGACAAAGATTTCTTAAGATTTTTGTGGAAAGGAGATGACGGTGAGTTAAAAATCTATAGACATTGTCGAGTTGTATTTGGAGTCGTATGTAGTCCTTATCTGTTAGGGGCATCTATTCAACATTTACTTTCTAACTCTGATTTATGTCAGAGGCTAGAATTTCGAGATACCACGGCTAGGCTTAAGCGCAGTTTTTATGTAGACAATTGTTTAGCAAGCTTCCCGTGCTTGGAAGAGGCGGAATATTTCAGAGATCAAGCCAAGGCGATCATGAAGCAAAGGCAATTCGATCTGAGAGGGTGGGAGTTTTCTCATTCTCAAGAAGATAAGGTCTGTCAAGGTTTAGGTTTGTCTTGGAACACTAAAATGGATACTCTTAGCTTATGTATGGAAAATTTGGAATTTGAAGTGGAAAAGATAACAAAGAAGACGATGCTTTCATTGACAAATCGTCTTTTTGACCCTATTGGTTTTACATGTCCTGTTGTTTTACTTCCTAAATTATTACTTCAACAGACTTGGGAGAAAAAATTATCTCGGAAAGACGAAGTCTATAAAGAAACAGAGCAGCAATTTAGAAAATGGTTGACCGAATTAGAACACTTAAAATATGTAAAATTTCCCAGAAGTTTGATTGGATACACAGGATCTGTTTTATCAAAAAGTTTGCATGTTTTCTGTGATGCGAGTAAGTTGGCTTATGCTGCAGTGGTTTTCTTGCGAGACTGACAATGGTATTATTTTAAGTTTATTGCAGACCAAATCTAGAGTCGCACCCTTGAAGAAAATAACTATTCCAAGCTTGCAATTGCTCACAGCTATTGTGTGAGCTAGACTACATGCCAACGTTACACGTGAATTTGGTAGTAGCTTATCCCAATCCGTATTTTGGTCGAATTCAACCACAGCCCTTGCTTGGATTCATCGGAAAGCAAGAGGAAGATCAAGACCGTCAGAATATGGATGAGTGTATGGTAGCAAGAAGCGGAAGAAAAAGTTTCGTAGCCGAGAGGTTGATATTATAAACTTTTTTGTGTTTTATCTTTCCAGTGAACTTTTCTATGCCATTGTTCAATAGAAAATTAAATTATAACTGTGTTATAATTTAGGTGGGAGGATGTTGAGAACAATGTACTTAATCGAACATTGGAGATATCGATTACTTATATATATTGTATTTATTTCATATGTAAAAAATAATCATGTGTAAAAATAGTTAAAAATATTTCAGTTGAAAATTAGATTTTGTAGAATAAAGAGCTGCATCGTTTTGTCAATCAATTCTTTCTTTTTCTCACCCAACGTAACAGCACCAATTCCACGATCAGAGGCATCACAAACTAAGGAAAGATAACCTTTGGCTGATGGATGAGCGAGAATAGCCGCTTCCGCTAGGCTCTTCTTACTCTTCTCGAAAGCTACGATTGTTTCTTCATCCCAATGAATTGGGGTTTTGTCTTTACGCTTGGCGTTGTGTGTCAAGGCATGAAGTGGAGCTTGAATAGTTCCAGCATTAGGGAGACATCTCCTGTAAAAATTTAACATGCCCAAGAAGGTTTGCAGCTGTGAGATAGTTTCTGGGCGAGGATATTCAAGAAAAGCTTGAACTTTTGATGGGAGAGGTCTTATGCCATTGCAGTCCACGTGTTACCCAAGGAATTCAACTTCTGAACTTCCAAATACACATTTGGAAACGTTTAGAGAGAGACCTGCAGCGTTGAACCGGGTGAAAACTTCCGTCAGGTGCCTATATTGCTCTTCTTTGCTTCTGGATGCCACGATAAGATCGTCGATGTACGGAAAGGCCAATGGAAGGCCACGGAGAACGTCGTCAACAAAACGTTGAAACGTTTGAGCGGCATTGCGAAGTCCAAATGTACTCGTAGAGTCCGAAGGATGTTGTCACAGCAGTCTTCTTCACGTCCTTTTCTGCCATTGGAATTTGATGATAAGCCCGTATAACGTCTAAGGTTGAAAAATAGCTGCATCCATCGAGATGAGAAGTAAAATCGAGGAAGTTGGGAACGGGACACTTGTCTGCGGTAATCGCCACACACACGTATTCCTCCGTCCTTCTTGGTAACTACGTGTATCGGGTTTGACCAAGGGCTCTTGGAAGGTCGAATTATTCCTTCTTCTAGCATGAGCTCGAACTCTTTCTTCACAGCCTTTAGCTTTTCTGGAAGTAATCTTCTTGATTTAGTGGTAACGGGACGGCTTGTCGTCTCTATGTGATGTTCTACACGTGAGCGAGATACTCCTTTAATAGGGGATGGCCATGTTAGGTTAGGAAAATCCTTGAGCAGGTGAGCATACGGGCAATCACTAGGAATAGTAGAGATTGAGGGTGCTGAAACGGATGAAACCCTTCCTAGGCTCGTAAGTCCAGTATGCTGGTCGACTAAACGCTTACGACGAAGATCCACCATTAGGTTATAATAAAACAGGAAATCAGCACCGATTATTGCTCGTTCTACATCAGCTACAAGGAACGTCCACGTGAAAATGCGGCGAAGTCCCAAGTCCAGTTGAAGTTTCTTTTCACCGTAAGTTGAAATCGGAGAGTTGTTAGCTGCAATCAGTTTGTATTCTGCAGGCATCCGATGAACTTTGGGATTCCTCGGTAACAGAGATATCGAGGCGCCGGTACCGATGAGGAACCTTGACTGCTTATCTTCCATGAAAAGGCGGCGTTGAGGTTGAGTAGTGACGGCAGCCGCTTCATCCGACACCACATTTAGTTTTCCGCCAGCTCCCAGTCGCAAGGCTTGACGCATTTCTTTGCCTTAACCTTGAACCTGCGATGGTAGTAGCATAGATTTCTTCCCCCTGACGAAGATCTAGATGTTGAAGTTCCTTTGGAGTTCCGTCGCTCGGTGCTTCTTCCTCCGGTCCGCTGCTGTTTCAGCTCTGCTACTTCCTTTCGAAGTTTACGAAGTTTTTAAGTTTCTTCATGCAAAGAATCTAAAGATAGGCTCGGTGATGGATTATGTTGTACGGGCATTATCTCCGTTAGTGCTTCAACTTCTACTATCCTATCAGCCATAGCTGTCAAGGCATCGGAGTCCTCTTTCTGCGAAGAAACAGCGAGAATCTGCTGAACGCGAGGAGGTAAGTTCCTCAGCCATAACGTGCATACTACTTCTGCACTTACCTTTGTACCTGACAGCTGCAACATCTGTCGATACAGTTGTGAGAGTCGCTGATTACCTAGCTGCGTTTCCTCCAACAGTTTTCGAATTCTTCTGGTCTCTGATTCACCACAGAGCGAAACTAGGCGATCTTTAACCTTAGTACAGGGATCAGGGTGAGTCTAGAAGATCCTCAACTTGAGTAAGTACGTCAAGTTCGAGTACTCCTATAACGCACTGAAATTTAATTTGAGGCGAAGGAACACGAGAAGTTGTGAATATCGCATCGGCTTGCCTAAACCATAACGCTGGTTTGTCTTGTAGAACCCGGGAAGCCTACCTGCTGGACCGTTAAACGCTGAAATTTGCTCCATCTGCTGTAAAGACTGTTGTGCCGTAGAGTCAGTCATTACGTCGGGGTCACCAGTTGTTAAGATGTTTTGATAAGAAAATGAGAAGGCTCTTAACAAATAAAGCGTGTTCAAAAAGGGAAATTAAGTAAATAAATTATTTTCGTAAAATAAATTTTTTCTTAATTTACAAGGATTAAATGAGAACACAGCCATAGAAAAAAAGAAAAAAAACTCCCGTTAACAATGACTTGATAAACTTTGCAAAATTTGGTGCAATTATATACAGCACAAAAATAATTTCTTGGTAAGGATAATCTTCTTCCAAAAGCAGCAATGAAGATAATAGTGATAACAGATTTCTATTACTGGTATTTTATATAGTGTTAGCCGGTATAGCTCACCAAGTATCAACATCCATGCAAGTAGTGGGTAATTGGTATCTTGGGATAACCTGAAAACCTTAAAAATTACCGAGCAGCAACAAGGCAGAGCAGGCACTGTCTATTCGAGCCACATTTCAAATGATCTATTACTGACTGCTCGATCGATTTCGAAAAGCGCGGTCGATGAACGGTTATGCCGCTGCATTATCATTGAGGCAATAGTAGTTGTACACTTTCAGTTGTCTATCCCCAATTTGAACTAATGTGCAAAGGATCTCAGCTTCAATGTTTTCATATTGATTCTGCAAAGGTATATCTTTGGCTAGAGGCGATTTTTTTACCATTGTAATGATACCATCCTTATTACGGCCTACACGATCTTTCCTGAACTATGTCCATACCTTCTTCATGGATTCTGTTTATCAGGCTTAGTTTTTTGTTTAGCAAGCCTTCTGCATTCCATTGCATGCACGGAGGCTCTTTTTTTGGTCAGTAGCCAAGATCCCCTGTCCGACCCTGACTCCTCGACCGGGGGGGGGGGGGATTTTACCTTCGGTAGCATAGGCGCGGCCCCTCCGAGTAGGGCCAGATGCACTACTTGCCCGGCGGGAATTCGCAAGAGTAGCACCTCATTCCAAAATAATTCGTCCAGTTGTAGCCATGATGGGAAGTAGGTGGAGTCCTACTTTTTTCATCTGCCTCGAATGAGTGATGAGACTATTTGCACCTTGCGGTTGAACTTCTCCGACTTCAGCGGTCTTTAAAGGGTGAGGTCCCGTCGCAGTTCTTTAGCCGTATTATAGGTCTCCTACTCCGCCTGAAGATGTCTGTTCATGGGCCCATCCAAATCTTACTGTTTTCGGCCCCATGAGAGTACTGGTGAAGCTGCTGCCCATCACCAGGGATGTTTTTTATGACCTCCCGGTCGAGATCCCCCGTGTTTATTAAAAGCAGGGATGCGACTAAGGTCGCGCACGGACGGTCTTGGGTCTAGCGTCCTAGGAGATTTCGCTTTTCTCCTCAGCTGTTCCCCTGAAAGAACTCTTCACAGTATATTTCATCAGGGGATAGTTTGGTATATTGGGGAGGCTCCTCTAGGGCCCAAAACCTTTGAACAACAGAACTTAAAATATCATCTGCATCCATAGCAACTAGAGAGCTGCAGAAATTTACATCAACCTCACCTTGACGACCGTGGGAGCAGTGGGAGTATTTCCCATTGATACAAATCCAAATAAAGTGGAGACAGCAACTGGATAGCCATCCCCTAAGGATTGGATAGTTCCAGTGAGCACACATGCTGTGAGATCAGCTCCTAGCAAGCAATCGATGGAAGCGGGAGCATCAAAGGTAGGGTCAGCCAGAAGCAAGCTCTTAGCCTTATTTTTAATTTCCGGAGCCAAGGTAACCCGAGGTGAATCACTTGTAATTTTGGGCAAGATACTGAACAAATTGTTTGAAACTACCACATCCCCAGTTAGGGTAGCAACAGCTAAGCTGGTAGCACCATCAGAAGTGGTTGCTACTTGGCCAATGCCTCTTATGATTTTCCGCTTAGGCAATCGCCTACAATCAAGTAACTGAGCGCAATGCTCAGTTATGAATGACACATGGGAGGCGGTATCTAAGAGCGCACGTACAACAATATATTGTGTGGGACTAACTTGTAGTCTTACTAAACAAGTGGCCATTAAAACAGTTGAAGCCCTCCCACCGAGAGGCTATGAAGACAGGCATAACGAAGAAGGTGGATTTGCAAGATGGGATATCCCCTTCGTAGTTGACTCATTTCCTTGGTTAGACTGAACCTTGGGTAGGGTGGAAGAGAGACTAGGCAAATCCTCGGCCCTAAAATGCAACAGAGTATGATGACCCTTAGAATTACATTTACTACAAGCTGCCTTATTTAGACAAGTACCCTTGTGCCCAATCTGCAGGCATGATATGCATAATTTTTTATTTTTGGCAATTAAGTATCTCTCTCGGGGAGAATTGCTGAGAAAGCCTTTGCATTGTGAAAAGTGGTGATCAGTTGAATCACATGCACTACAGCGACGGCTAACGAGCTTAGTTCTGGTCCCTTCTTAAAAGTTTGATCAGGAGAAAAACGACCCTTAGGTTTGCTCCGTGCAACAGCAGGAGCTTTATTGTGGTTAGAATCCATATAAGATGATTCAAGAGATACATTTTCTAAAGTGGAGATACATTTTCTACAAACATGACGATCCAGAAACAAAATTAATATATCCGGAGTAGGAAATTCAGTCTCCGAATAACTATTCTCAACTCGAGTTCTCAAATTTGCAGAAAATCTAGACAGTAAAAACTGTGAAAATATAGTCATATAAACATTATTCTTGGGTTCAATATTTTCCAGAGACTTCATGTGGGCATTAAATGAATCTAAAAAGGCTCTAATAGACCTTACATCATCAGAAATGTTAGGCAAATTGAGAACACTGCTGGCTTGTAATACAGCAGCTCTGCGAGGCTTAGAATATCTCCCCTTCAATAATCTAAGTGCTTCTACATAATTATCTTCCTTAAACTGAAGATGAGATACCACTTGCAATGCAGATCCCTTTAGTTGACTTAACAGAAATTCAAACGTCTGTACAGTTGTGAAAGAGGAACTATCATTAACGAGGCTATTAAATCGAGTCCAGAAATTATCAAATTCACAATAATTCCCATCATAGGTGGGCAACTTAAACTTAGGCATACTTGTGGTATTAGACGCAAACATCACTCATGACCCATTTAAAGGAGTTCAAGACTCCGAGGGATTTGGAGGTGGTGGACCCCCCACAATAACACATCACATTTAGCTTTACACCTTGAGTAGAAGGATTGGATCTCACCTAAACCTGAATACACCATATCCTCAGTTAAGTCCTCTGGATATCCTGGGGGCTTCAAGATAAGGTTTCAGGAGCTTCAATGATGCATCATAATCATAGTCCAGTGTTTCTGAGAGTTCCGCAATAACAATCCTTCCCTCTGATGTTCGGACATCAACCTGGGACAGGCCATCAAAGGTTGTCTGCAATGATATCTTAGAAGTTCTAATGACACGATCAAAACAGGATGGCTTCAAAGTCATATTGACTAATATGACTAACTATGATAAACTAGAAAAAAAAAAAAACAATTTCAAAATAAAATACAATCAAGAGATAGATTAAAAGGTAAATCTAATATTTACTTATTAAACAAATATATACAACAAAAGGTATTAGGCAGTTATTAAACTTCGTTAACAATGAATAATTAACAATATTATAATGTATAGCAATATGAAAACTCTTTAACTTAAACCTATAAGCAATTAGTGAAAAAGATACATATGAAATGTAAACGAACGTAACTAAGGAAGGTTATATTACCCACAGTGCACTGTTCATGGATTACGTCACTCACCGTCACCATGGAAACTGACCAATAGGGGACTCCGGAAGTTATATACGCACTTGTTGAAACCAAACGTCCAACAGACAAGTCATAACAGGAGCATATGGTTATTACAAGAATACATAAGAAAATTACATAGATATACAATATTACAAAAGGATGATCTGTGCATAGAATGATAGAGAAAAAAAATCTTAATGGTAGGAAAAAACAACGAAATTTAATATCCTCTGGTAGGAACGTGAAGGCATATAATTTAGACTTCACGGCAATTGAATGAAAATAAAATTACGAGAAAATTATCAAGACACATACTAATTAATCTGGTAGTACTCAGACATAAGAAAACTAATGTGGACTGTAATTGAATTTTGTAAATACACATGAGAATATATAAAGCAATATAAGTAAAAATGTAATTATAAAGTACAAACATGGTAGACTTACGGAATTTATCTCCACCTTTCACTGCATCTTGTACAAGATTCTGATCTGAAGGGAGAATCAGGAATAAGAAATAAAAGGATTTTGGTGGACCAGAGTTACCTGCATTTAGAAACAGTCTTAACTTCGAAACCAGCGTACGAAGATATCCTTTACCAATGAAAAGATTATTCAAAACCATGTAACGGCACTGCTAATGGCGCTTATAGCACAACGATCTGAAGCCAGTGTTACACACGACATTAAGAAGCCAAGTGAGAGTTACACGCAGCCGGCTTGATCTTTCCCCCCACCACCAAGGCCTCCTACATTACACTGCCACTTCAATAATAATTGATTAAATACCGCACTATATATATATAATCGTCATTTGTATAATCGTAATAGTTTTAAAAAAGGCTAAGAACGGTAAAGCGCCTGGTTTTGATAGGGTACCCTACGAATTAATAAAAAATAGCCCTGAAATTTTTTTAAATATGTTGCTAAATGTTTATAATAACATTTTCGAAACTGGTAACGTGCCAAAATCATTCACCAGGTCTATAATTTATCCTTTATACAAGAAGGGTGACGTAAATGACGTGGGAAATTATAGAGGTATCTCATTTGCCGATACAGTATCTAAATTAATTACGGGTTTGTTGCTCCTTCGTTTACAAAATTGGGTAGAAACCAATGACGTTTTAAGCGAAAGTCAGGCATGGTTTAGAAAAGGATATAGTTGTATAGACAATATATTTAATTTAATAAATATAGCTCAAATAATAACAAATAAAAAAAAAGGTAAACTGTATTGTTTCTTTGTTGATTATAAAGCGGCATTTGATTCACCAGAAAGAGAAACATTATTTTACAAACTATAATCAATGGGAATCACTAGTCAAATGATCAAAGTTTCGAAAAGCTTGTATACCAACACAGAGTCATCAGTCTGGACAAAGCAGGGTCTGACAAAAGGTATCAAAACTAGAACAGGGCTGAAACAGGGATGTTTACTGTCACCTATACTTTTCTCACTCCTAATAAATGATTTGGAAGAAAATATAGGAGGAGGTCTTACAATTGGTGGTAAAAGAATTAACTGTTTATGCTATGCAGACGATATAGTTTTGATTGCTGAAAATAAGTTGGTTTTGCAGAACATGATAAACAAACTGTACAAGTACTCCACGATGTTAAATTTGGAAATCAATCTGAACAAATCTGAAGTAATGGTATTTCGCAAAGGCGGACGGTTGTCGAAACAAGATAATTGGCATTATAATAAAGAAAAAATAGAAGTTGTTAACTACTATAAATATTTAGGAATAGGACTGACACCCCAACTCTCCTTTGAGAAACATTTCGATGAAAAATTAAGAGCCTCCAAACTTGCAATCTCATCAACATGGAAAAACCTTCTTAACAATAAAAATATACCACTCAATGCAAAATTTAAAGTATTTAATTATGTACTTAGAACGGTGAAATGTTACGGGGCACAGATCTGGGGTTATAAAACGATTATACAGGTTGAAAAAAAAAATTAATATTTCATAAAAGGATTATATTCACTACCACCTAATTACCCGGACTATATAATATATCTTGAGACCGGAATTGAACAATTATATATCTATACTTTTAATATACATATGACATACAGAACAAAAATACTGAAATTTGAAGAAAATCGTTTACCCAAAATATTAACAAAATATGTTATACAAAAAAGTTGTCTTGGTATAAGGATTTACTAGCACATTGCAATGCATACAACATAACAAAACCAGAAACCATTTATTCTTGCAGTAAAAGTAAAGAAAGTCTTTTAAATAACTTAAACTTTGATTTTAAAAATAAACAAATAACAATCGCCAAAAGCGCCACATTTCATAAAATGTACACAAATTTAAACTATGACTTAGCAGAAGGGCATTATATAACTAATCAAAATAAGCTGTATTTTATAAGTAAAATTATGAAAGTCAGGGGTGAAATGTTAATGTTAAATTATAGCAGAAATAGAACAATTGAACAATTCAAATGTGCTATATGCCATTAGACGAAGATGAAGATATCTTTCACTTTTTAGCAATCTGTCCGACCCTAGCAAAGTATAGGAAAAAATGGCTTGGCAAAAATAAATTAAACCTCGGCGAAACATTAGAATATTTAAACGGTAAATGTTGGGAATCATTATTTAGATATGTTGTAGATGCTGAGAAAGGCAGGTATAATACATTAATAGAAGGTAATAAACAAACTGTTTACATTGTATAACTCTGTTTATAGTATAGGCTTTAAATGTTTGCCCGTAGGATGTCCCATAACCATATCACAATCTTATTATGTGTAAACTGAACCTCCTCAACTTATATATTATGTATAATTAGCATTTTATTTTATTTTTTTTACAGCGTTTGTACAAAGCATTTATTTTAAGTTGTTTTCATTAAAAAACCGCACACCCGGCTGATGGTCCATAGAGACCAAGTCTAACGTGTATTAAAATTGTATATAACCGTCTTTTTTTGTATATAGAAAAATATTATTTTTATACTTATATATGTAAACATTTATAAATTGTGAGAAATAAACACATCTATCTATCTATCTAATCGTCATTTGTGATCGGTTAAGGGTTTTGTCCCTAAATAGGTCATTTTGAACAACCGTGGGGCCCGAAGTGTACATCCGCTGTAGGACAACCGGTACTCAGGGCTATAGGGTAGTGACCGGCCACGCTTCCTTCAGAGCAGACATGAAAATTCAGGAGGTCTTTTGTCTGAAGGATACAGGGCCTCTAGCACTGGGAAAATCACCCATATGGATGGAGTAATAGGGATTCAGATAGGTTTAAATAGCATCGGATGAGGAGTGGCTGAATGGCCGAGTGGGATATCGTGTTAGAAAATACTCTGTACCCCTGACAACATGTGATTGATGAAGCGAAGACAGCCCGTTCAAAACTCGGTGGCAGATGACATTTAATAACACTCGGCATCAATCCATTTCATTTCTACAGCGGCTTATCGCTCGATTAAGGTTTGATTAAGATTTACTGGTAAGCCAGGGAACCGATTGTAAATATAAATTTTATTATATTTGTATTTGAAGATAATTTCTTTCGATTTCCGGCTACCCTTTTCTATTTAGCAAGATACACAGATGTTTACTTTTGGTTCGATATAAAAGTTCCATAATTTAAACGAGAATTGTGTTGGATGAAACATCAAACCTAAATAAATTTGACCGAAATAGAATGTTGGACATATAACAAATAACAATAATGATACGAAATCTTTAGTATCAGTCAAATCACTTTTCAATAGAGACTCAACCACTTCATTTATCAAAATGCCAATGAAGAAAGCTAATATGTTACTGCATAGCAGCCATGTAAACATTGGGGCTTTCATATACCATAAGTCTACATTTATTTATTCTTTGCTAAGAATGATAAAATAGAAAGAACTTGTATTGACAACAATGATAGCCGTTTAAACCTATAATATTTAATTTAAATAATGTATTTTTGAAGAGAAAAGATTTGGCCCCACCAGGAATCGAACCCGGGTCTTTCACGTGACATGCGCGGTGTGGTACTCGACATGCACCACCGAGTCGCTTCCAAACGGCGCCAAATCCTTTCTCTTCACTGACACCTCTCCCACGAACTCGAAAGTTTTGCGAGTATTTAAGGGAGGTGGACAATTTTTGTCCACTTTTGGGTATCTCTTGGCTTTCGTCAATTTTTAAATTATTTTATATGAATTTAATCATTATTGTGGATAACCACCCTTGTTTTTGTTGATCCAAATTTTTTCTCCTCAAAAATAAATTATTTAAAATAATTTGAAAACAAGGGTGGTTATCCACAATAATGATTAAATTAATATAAAAATATAATATAATTTAATCCTAATGTATCCTAATGTCTTCCTAATGTATCTGTTGAAAAAACAGCGATAAGAAATACAAACACACATTTATGCAAATGAAAAGTGAATGAACTCCTGGTGGGCCATAAAGCAGCCTCGCGCCCTTTAGTGCGAGTATCAAACGCGCGAACGCCGGAAGAATAACGATACCAAAAGTATATAATATAATATTTAATTAATCCAATCTTAAATTGTGGCTCACCACCAATTTTAAATTATTTTTAAATAATTTATTTTTTGAAGAGAAAAGATTTGGCTCCGCCGGGAGTCGAGCCCGGGTCTCCTGCGTTACATGCGAGGATGCTAACCGCTACACCACAGAGCTCGGCTCAAGGCAGAGCAAATCCTTCCTCTTCACTGATACCTACTCCCCCTATCTCACAAATTTTGTGAGTAGTAGCGGGAGGTGGTATCAGTGAAGAGGAAGGATTTGCTCTGCCTTGAGCCGAGCTCTGTGGTGTAGCGGTTAGCATCCTCGCATGTAACGCAGGAGACCCGGGTTCGACTCCCGGCGGAGCCAAATCTTTTCTCTTCAAAAAATAAATTATTTAAATATAATATTTAATGTAATGTATTTTATATATGCGTTCATTATTGTTACAGATTTATATTGAAATTTTAATTTTTAAAACAAATATTTTAAATTAATTTAATACATTATAATATTAATTAAAATAATAACAAAAAACATATTATAAAAAAAATTAAACCGACTTCGAAACCTACGAACGAGTAAAAATAAATGCACTGAAAAGTAAGTAATAATTACCTTCTGATTTTTATGAATACATAGCAAAATTGAAAATGGTATAAAAAGCGGGAAAATGCAATAAGACTAATAATTTTATTTTGATTTGTATAAATACTCACTAATTGTTAGTAAAAATTATTAAATTAAAATATTAAATACTAAGTTCAATACAACACAATCTTTTTGGAGGCAGCGAAAAATAGAAATGACATGTTACTGATACAATTTCATGAGCAGGCTGTTAAGGAATGTCTCCTAAACAATTATTCATTCGCACTTCAAGCGGACACGGCACGGTTCCAGAGGTGCTGCCACCTAGCGGCGGCAAGAAGAAGCAAAAGTCGGCAGGCGCTGACAAGGCGGGATTAAGCGCTTTTCAAAATAAGGCACCTCATGTTCGGCCAAACCAAGTTAATTTTATTGCCAATCATAAGTTTATTCAACATGAGTGAGTAATCACAACACCTCATTGACCCACCTGGAGCCAGAAGGAGGAGTGGAAGGGAGAATGAAAACAGAAGGATTAATAGAAAAAGAAGAAGCACCCAGATAAGCAAAACAGCTAGGATGAGTAAAACAGTTTAATTAAATACCAACATTACAATAGATCCATCAGTTCATATATTCACCATAATGCAATAGCCTATATCTAAATTAAATTAACTCACTAACATCAAATGTATCCTGAATTTGGCAAAACCCCCTTAATTTCTTTACATTTAACAATAGCATATTATATTCTGTTATTAATACAAATAGTTTTCATTCATACAGTCCACTCCACATAACCAGCCTAATTAAGTGTTATAAGGTAATATCTCCTCGTAAAGAGAATACCTTAAACAAATGGTCCTCCGTTGGCCAGATTATTGGCAACACATATAAAATAAAATTGGTAAAATATAACAAGCAAAATTAGTAACCTAATAAACAGCATTACAATTCTGTTAAGAGTCATCATTAAATTGATATGTCAATGATATTCAATGTCATAGTCATTATAATCAAAATGATATATGTCAATGCATACATCTCATATACAGCAATATGCAAGTATTAATCTTAACTGTAGTTAAACATTGTTAGAATGTTCTTTGCAAACCTAAGAGTTTATTTTATACAAATATTTTCAGGTGATATATGTATATCATTTAAGGTGTTTTATATGCATAGATTTATAAAACAATACAAATGCATGTTGCATGTATTAATAAACAGTAATCGCCCAGCATCAGATAAACATTTTGTTTATTAAAGATATAAAGCATATTTAATTATTTATTTAATGTTCAATGCTGGCATTCATATTGCATTCAAATGTTTTATCAATGCATTTCTAACAATTAGTTTAAAATATCTATTGCATTCCAGTTTACAATCATGTTATATTGAAATGCTCTCAATTATTTCATTTTCATCTTTTCATTTTAATATAATTTAATAGTTTTCTAAAATAAGAAATGCTGAACATTATTATTCATTTTAAAATGATAGTTGTAAAAACTGTATTGCTGAAATCATTTAATTTTTATAAGTCTAAATTAACATTTTTCTTTAATTGTAGTTATTGCAATAAGGCCAAGTCAAGCCATTTCAGTAAATAACCTAATTTAATTTTACCTTTTCTTTTATTTGCCTGTCTTGCTACAATTTTTCATTATAATTGTCATTCAAATTTGATTTAAATGTTCAACATAAATACTCCTTGGATTTATCTTGTTTACTTACTTTTATTTTATAAAATATAAAATCTTTAGGAAATGATTATCTACATTAATATATTGAAACTGTAAAAAAAAAAACACATTGAACAGATTTATGTTATTAAAACAATTATTTTGGATCAGAGGCAAAATAACAAAATGCTCATTCATAAATTAACTTCTTTATTACAACTTATATTTTAATTCAAACCCTTTGCCTTCCCTTAAATTTATTCACTTATTTTTGCATTTCATTCATAAAAAAAAAAGTTAGGCCTCTGAAAAAATAATTGTTAAGAATAATGGGTTGATATCAAAAACTAATTTTTTTTATAACTTTATTGTATTATTTCGTAATGTGTCACTAAACCACTGTAAACTGTTCACCTTAAATAGTTTACTCAATCAAATAACAAATTTAAACTCCAAATCAACCATTCTACTGAACTTATAAACATTCTATATTTTGATAGCATTACAATTAATAGTGATCACAAACACATCAATCATTTATTTCAGATATCCTTTAAAGGATAGCATATTATTCAATCAACTACTCCAAACTGACTAAAGCTAACTTAGCCCCGTTGCCATGCGGTACTGGCTAGGTTATACCACTGTTATTGCCCATAGAGATACAAACTTTTCAACTACAAAGAACATCAGTGAGATCTCATTCAAGTTAGGCAATAATTTTTTTTCACATGTTCACTACATACAGGGGTATCACTCTCAATTAGCATTAATAACCACATATCATTTCTTTAACTTTAAATAACAACTTCGTTGCTTATCTCATTTTAAAATTTTGGCATCATTTTCAATTGACAATATCAATTAGAAATCATTTTCTTTGAAGTTAAATATTAACTTCGCAGCATGTCCTCACTAATTACATGGGTACCAAACTCAACAGGATAAATATTTAGAGATCAATTCTCTTTATAATCTCATATTATAAACCCATTATTATTATTTTTTCATTTACTGAAATTCTGTATACCTCCGTGCTCTATTTATTTTAGTAAAAGCACACATTGCGTCAATCATTGACCGTGCTTATTCATTACTGATCTTTTTCTCCATCGATTGGCACTTATTAGGAGCACACTGCGTCAAACATTGACCGTGCTTATTCATTACTGATCATTTTCGCCATCGATTGGAATATATCAGAAGCACACATTGCGTCAATCATTGACCGTGCTTATTCATCACTGATCTTTTTCTCCATCGATTGGCACTTATTATGAGCAAACTGCGTCAAACAGTGACCATGCTTACAATGAATAATCATTTATGCCATCTATTGGTACTCATATTCATATAAGCACCAACAGGGTCAAGCATCGGCCATGCTTATTTATAATTGATGATTTTCACCATCTATTTGCACTATCATCAATACCATTTGGTTATCAAACCTATTTATTGTTTACATGTACCCATTTTGATTGGTTTTATTTTGCCCAGTGGGTGACATGATCTCTGTTGCCATTCCTTTAGTTATTATTAAAATTCAGATAGTTCATTTCTACTTGCTGCTCCTGAACTCATGTTTATTCCACGCTAACATCATGATGAGCTTTCATCGACACCAGGATCTGCACCAACACTTGTGCATCCCCGGTGTAGCATTACACCAAGGCACACTTGTGCTCAACCTCTCTCTTCATTATATCATAATTTATGTGTTGTGCTCCTGCAACATTTCATTTTGTGTCGCCCTCTCTCCTCTACTGCCTTCTCCTGCCATCCTCGCCCTTGAATCAATTCATTATGATGAAAAATGTATCATCAAACTTTGAGATTCAAGCTCAATCACTGGAGCAAAAACTGAGCCGTCTTCGCCGCGACATAATCGGCACTGCTGATGTCGGTAAAAATGCCATCACTGACATCAGCCTAAGATATTTCTTTGAGGCCACTTTAGAAACAGCCATCACTGAATGGCATGAGTTTAAAGGATACTTTTACATGCTTGTACAGCTCAAGCAAGGTCAAGGGGATACCTTTCCAAACGACCATTGGAAATCAATCTACGCAGAGCTTCTGAAGGAGATCTCAACCTCACTAGGTTATCTCGCACAGCTTCAGAAAGTAGATGAGACAGGTGAAGCTGTCGCAGTTCAGCAAACTGGTCAACACCACCTGGCCCATGAAAACAATAGCCTCTGCGCTGCTTCTGACGCTAACAAAGCGTATCCGCTGAAAACAACTCAGCATACATCACCAGATGTGGAAAAATCGCATCCCGATATCAATCATAAACGCGGCCCTCGAATCACAACTCCTACCATCAGATCGGAGTCTCTTGTTTCAGGAGGTAGCATATATGCAGCTGCCGCAGCTGAGGACCCATTGAAGAGTCTTCAGTCTTCAAATCAGCACAATCTTCAAGGATCTCCAGTCCATTTAATTAGGAAGATTTTTTATTTTCTACAAACAATCTATCGTCGCAGAGGACTCATCAGAATCTCCATGGACATGCGAAATCACCACAAAGTGAATACCCGGCTGGAAAGTGTTTTCCAAGAGCTTCAAGTCAAGCAGATGCTCATCCTACTCAAAGCTCAGGGCAAAGATTTTCTCAGGCTCGGTCTTCAAAGCAGCAGCATGAAGATGCACAAGCACTTTCTCAGACCACAATGATAAGCTTTAGTCAAACATCAAGGCAGAAGGTTTCTCCCAAACCACGTTTTCGCAAAGGATCTCAAATCAGATGGAAGCAACAATGAAGAGGTTAATTCTTTTATCCAATCGTCTGCAACGACATTGGCCGGACAACAGTCTTCTTCAGATAGTAACTATCCACCTCCTGTTGTCACTTCTACTGATTTCCTACAAACTAAAGACTTTTCAGGAAATAATGGATCAACATCACAGCAACCTGCTATGATCCACAATTCAAAAGTCAAGAAAGAATCACAACAGGTAGTGAGGTATCTCTCATTTTCTAAAACCAATTGTTCATCCCCAATTCTTGCTCAATCCATTAAAACCTAATTGAGTTCAAATCCTCCTTCCAATTACCTTGATTTAAATGAAAATAAACCTATCCCTCAGGTTTTTTCTGCCACACCTAGTTCATTTACTATCGCACTACCAAGTTCATGCCACTCAAAGGTAAACTTACATACCCCTAGACACAACATGACACTCGTCAATCTTGGGGTAAAACATTCTCCCAACTTTTCTAACAGCTGGGCATTTTCTAGGTGGGCGGCGGGTAGAATACTATCCTATCCAAACCAGTGTCGTCACCATCGAACACTGCGTTTCGAAAAGGGTTGCGAACCCAATTGGAAAAGGAGGCGCAAGCCCTCCATTTTTCTTTTGGCATGCTTCTCAAAGGAGAGAAGTACTGTTATATATATATATTTATTTAATTAGGAAGATTTTTTATTTTCTTATATTTTCATGCATTTCTAATATTTTTCTTTTCAAAGGAGAATCCTTTTCTTATGTATTTACGTGGTATTAACATTTTACTTTACATACATTTCATTAACCTTTCATTTTTTTGCCACTCTTCACTCAAAACATACAGCATTTCTTTTCATTACCCACATACTCGCTCACCACCTCAATCTACTTTATTTTTATTATTAAATTTGAACACAAATTTAAGGTGGGTGGTATGTTCGCGCCAACCCGCGAACACATTTTAAATTACTTACAACTGTAATATGCACAATGCCCCCTAGTGGCCAGGTAGGCAATCAGACAGTAGGAGTCAAGAGACATTACTGGGCAGCCTCATCTATAGGGCCAGCACAGCCCTCAGCCTTAAGAAGAGTTTTCTTCATCAACTCATGTCCGGCTAAGGATGGCAGGAAGAAGAGCAGGCATCACTTACAATGGACTTATAATATCACAGGGGCAAGCAAGTCCAACATTTAATTTCATTTCTTGTATGTATTTATTTTATTCAATTCATGCATTATACCATAAATAGCAAAATCTAAAAATAGAAGATGAACAACTGTTCTTGTTTTCATTGTATTAAAAATAAATATTTCACTTTATAAAGTATGCAATGACCTTTGAACTGAGCCAACCCCATCATGTAATACAGTCCACTAAAATGAGTCATTTCATTTTTATATCAGTAAATTATAATTAATGGTGGGCAGACTGGGCAAGCCGAAGCCAATCATTAAACACAGGCATTGAAATCAATAGATGGGAAAAGAAGATCCATTCAAAAGATTTTCATAATGCGCCGCCTCCGAAAAGATTGCGCCGTGTTGTATTGAACATAGTATTTAATATTTTAATTTAATAATTTTTTCGACAATTAGTTAGTGAGTATTTGTACAAATCAAAATAAAATTATTAATCTTATTGCATTTTTCCGCTTTTTATACCAGTTTCAATTTTGTTATGAATTCATAAAAATCAGAAGGTAATTATTTCATACTTTTCAGTGCATTTGTTTTTACTGATTTTAGCCCTGATGAAGATCCACAAGTTGGATCGAAACGTTGGCTTATTATAATAAAATCATTGTAAACTGAAAATCCTGACAATCATTTAACCTATTGTTATATTTTTAGAAATCGTAAAATAGCGTCCCACCCATATTTGATTGGGAAGTGTGTGTATTGTTATTACGAGTAATTTATTTGTAAGCGTATGACTCGGTTGATAGGGGAACTGTGTTGAAAATTCTAAGGGAATACGGAGTGGATCAGGAAACAATGAATTTAATTAAAGCAACTTTAACCTGCCTACATTAGATTAAGGAGATTAGAGAGATTAGAGGCGGCTCGAATCCGCTCTGGGATGGTTGACTTTTATTTCGTGGAGGCCCCACGGAATAAAATCTCGACCTACCCACCATGGTTAGGATAGGTTGGTTACACCTGTAGAGTATGCCACACATGGCCAGGAAGGGGTACCGAATAAAAAAAAAAAAATAAATAAAAAAAAAGATTAAGGAGATTATATCGATGAGCCCACGCACGACGAACAAAATTCACTATCTTACAGCACATTATTTTAGAAGGTAAATCAGGAAGTTATTTTGAAGAGGGCTAGCTCCAAAAAACTGTATTGATCTCACCGTGAGCTGAACATTCGGGCAAGCAGTGAATCAGGTCCTCTTTTTTCGAAATGTTTCAAAGTGAACAGTTCACATTCGCCCTATTCAGCCAAGGAATATAGTTCAAATACAACAGTTAGCCTCTAAGGGAATCTTAATTCGTTCCGGGTGAGATCCCGCAAACAACCATACCTGAATCTATATAGCCTATAATGCTGTGATCCAATTATGTTTAAAGGGAAAAACTATTGAAGCTCATAGCTTACAATTCACACGAAAATCTCTCCGCTAAATCGCACCAAGTGTTGAGTTTGACAACTTCCGTTGCGATGATCTCAGTAAGACAATCGGGTGGCAATTCCAGAACCCTAAGACAATATTTGAATTGCAGCCGCTGTGTACATGTCTCTAGTGACTCAGAGGCAGTCTCGAAACAAACCATAAATTTTTTTTTAGAAAACAGTTTTATAATAAAAAAACGCTGACACTTTTCTGAATCATACCTCTGAAAACCCCAAACTTGAGAAGTACAGCATACGATTGAGCGGATTACCGCATTAAATATTTCTTTTTAGCAGAGAATGGGACCAGGTTGTGGGAAATAAATCTTGACATATTCGTATTGAGACCCATGCGATCTTTCAGATAGTATTTCATTGAAAGTCGGAAGCTTAATGTGACGACCAAATATTTGTAGCTACTAACCACCTCTATCCGCAAACTCCCGAATTTCCATCTTAATGCAGCAGCTAATCTGCCACCATTCCTACAAACCACAATTTTGGATTTAGCCAGGTTGACTGACAAATTTCAATTGTCACAGTATACTGATAAAAGGTTTATATTTCCCTGGGGTGTAACTAATAAGTGGTCTTCCGCCAGGGACATGTCATCAGCAGACATTAAAATGCTGATCATTTTTTGCCTATTCGAACTCCCCCTTCAAGCGCGAGAGGTAAATCATCTAGATAGAAAAAATAGAGGAGCGGACTGAGGAAACAGCCATGACGTATGCCACTATTTAATAGGAAAAATATGAAATTCTTTCCATTCCCCGAACTGCCGATTCAGTTTGCATATAAATATTCTTTAATTTTATTCTATTCATTCAGCGCGACAACTCGATATCAAACGCTGCTTTAAAACTCACAAGAAGGGCAAAGATTTTTTAACCCTTTTTAAGCAGTATCAGTTTGATAATATTTACTGTTTACTACTACATATTATATACTACATACTACATATTAAAGCAGACTTACACTGCTGATCATTAAAGGCGCAGATAACATTCACTGTGATGTCGACTTAGAAGTGCAGCTAAAGCAGCTACTTTCATCTGACTGGATTAAATTACGCAAATGATCTTCAAGCCATCCCCAAATGTTTGGTGACTTACCCCCCCTTAAAATTTTGGGCTTGAGTTGGGAACCATCCAATGACTGCTTCGTTTTTAGAGTTTTAGATCGTCCTACAACATGCTCTCCTTTACCGACAGGATTTTTGATCCGATTGGATTTCTGCCACCAATCTTGATTGGCACCAACCAATCAGAAATTGAACTTCTATGGAAAGAACTAATCAATCATTTTGATCACATTGCCTTGCTTCAGTTCCCGCGCTGTATACTTCCATCGTCGACAATTGACAAAATGCCCCTAGTAGGGTTTGCTCACGCCTCTACTGTCGCTTATGCAGCTATGTTTTACATATGTTTTGAGACCTCTGATTTACGTCTCCGTCATGTTATTCGTAAGGTACACATAGGATCATTATTTTTCCATTGTGGTTCATTTTCTACTTCTTTACATTATTTCATCACTTCATTATCGTATGATTCATGTGCCCTTCATGTTTAATTTTATAATAATAAATGGATGTTCTTTTGGTCTAATCAGTTATGGAAGTGTTATTCTTACTAAATTATTTTTACCTTCATTATAACCTTCACTCATTTACTTTTAATTCTATAATAGATGCAACATTTTGGTGCCGAAACCCGGGAATTAACAAATATTACATTCTATAACTGATAACTAGAGCTTGGATTCCCGTGCAATTGCATCTTTTTATTGGTAAGTCAGAATAAAGCGAATTCAAGTTATTTATCCGAATCAAGCCTAATGGGATGTATTAAAAAATTTTTAATAATTTTATTTCTTCAAAATATCAAATGATGCATTTTCTTGCAATAAAATTGCAATTTCGTGCAGTGACCCCCAAACGTGCAATTTCGTGCAGTAAACCCCAAAACGTGCATTTCGTGCAGTATAAATAACGGTATGCGGGTCGATTTCATAATACTTGGGTTGGTAAAGTATAAATTTATTATTCGTTATAAATTTCGAGGGGGGGGGGGGGCACCAATCTCAAGAGTATTTACCTTTCTCTGTTTTTTGCGGTATGAGGATTTCAATATATTGGGGTTGGTAAATTCCAATTTGTTATTAATTTCAAATTTCGAGGGGGGGGAGGCACCCATATAAAAAGTAATTTTAATTTTTTAGATCTTAACGATATGCGGGTAGATTCCATGATACTCGGGTTGGTAAAGTCTAAATTTGTTACTGGTTTTAAATTTCGAGTAGGGGAGGACCCATATAGAGAGTAATTTTACTTTTCTAGATATTAACGGTATGTGGGTCGGTTCAAATATACTCGGGTTGGTAAATTCCAAATTTGTTATTTATTTTATATTTCGAGAGTTGGGGCCCTTATAGAGAGTATTTTATGTTTTAATTTTAATTTTAATTTATGAGATTATAACGGTATGAGGGTCGATTCCAATATACTGGAGTTTGTAAGTTCCAAATCGGTTATTGATTTATAATTTTGAGTCGGGGTACCCCTATAGGAAGAATTTTCTTTCTTCACATTATAGCGGTATGAGAATCGATTCCAATATATTCGGGTTGGTAAATTCTAAATTTGTAATTGATTTTAAATTTTGCATGGGGAGGGGGCCCAAATTATGGGATTATTTTTACTTTTCTAGATATTAACAGAATGCGGTACGATTCCAATATACTCGGGTTGGTAAATTCCAAATTTCATATTGATTTTAAATTTTGAGTGGGGGCACCTCATAAAGAGTATTTTAACGTTTTCAGATCTTATGCGTATCGTATGCGGGTCGATCCCAAAATACTCGGGTTGGTATAGTTTAAATTTGTAATTGAATTTAAATTTCGAGTAGGGGAGCACCCATATAGATAGTAATTTTAGTTTTCTAAATATACACGTTATGTGGGTCGGTTCAAATATACTCGGGTTTAAGAATTCCAAATTTGTTTTTGATTTAAAATTTGAAGAGGGGGGGGGCACGCATATAGTGAGTAATTCTAATTATTCCGATTTTAACGGTATGAGCATCGATTCCAATATATTAGGGTATGTAAATGCCAAATTTGTAATTTATTTTAAATTTCGAGTGTTGGGGCCCTTATAGAGAGTAATTTATATTTATCACATTATAGCGGTATTAGAGTCAATTCCAATATACTCGGGTTGGTAAATTCAAAATTTATAATTGATTTTAAATTTTGCGTGGGGATGGGGCACCTATTTAGGGATTATTTTTACTTTTCTCGATATTAACAGTATGCGGTTCGATTCCAATATACTCGGGTTGGTAAATTCGAAATTTGTTATTGATTTTAAATTTTGAGTGGGCACCCATATAAAGAATAATTTAACATTTTCAGATCTTAACAGTATGCGGGTCGGTTAAAATATACTCGGGTTTACGAATTCCAAATTTGTTTATGATTTAAAATTTGGAGTGGGGGGCACGCATATAGTGAGTAATTGTACTTTTTCCGATTTTAACGGTATGAGGATCGATTCCAATATATTGGGGTATGTAAATGCCAAATTTGTTATTTTAAATTTCGAGTGATCACATTATAGCGGTATTAGAGTCAATTCCAATATACGCGGGTTGGTAAATTCTAAATATGTAATTGATTTTAAATTTTGAGTGGGGGGGGGGCACACATATAGAGAGTAATTTAACTTTTTCAGATCTTAACGGTATGCGGGTCGATTACATAATACTTGAGTTGGTAAATTATAAATTTATTATTCAATTTAAATTACGAGGGGGGGCACCCATCTCAAGTGTATTTAACTTTCTCTGATTTTAGCAGTATGAGGGTCGATTTCAATATATTGGGGTTTGTAAATTCCAATTCGTTATTAATTTCAAATTTCGAGTGTGGGCACCCCTATAGGAAGTATTTTTACTTCTCTACATTACAGCGGTATGAGAGTCGATTCCAATATACTCAGGTGGGTAAATTCTAAATTTGTGATTAACTTTAAATTTTGCTTTGGGAGGGGCACCTATATAGGGAGTATTTTTACTTTTCCAGATATTAACAGTATGGGGCTCGATTCCAATATACTCGGGTTGGTAAATTCCATATTTGTTATTGATTTTAAATTTCGAGGGGGGGGGGAGGCACCCATATAAAAAGTAATTTTAATTTTTTAGATCTTAACGATATGCGGGTCGATTCCATGATACTCGGGTTGGTAAAGTCTAAATTTGTAACTGGTTTTAAATTTCGAGTAGGGGAGCACCCATATAGAGAGTAATTTTACTTTTCTAGATATTAACGGTATGTGGATCGGTTAAAATATACTCGGGTTGGTAAATTCCAAATTTGTTATTTATTTTATATTTCGAGAGTTGGGGCCCTTATAGAGAGTATTTTATGTTTTAATTTTAATTTTAATTTATGAGATTATAACGGTATGAGGGTCGATTCCAATATAATGAGGTAAATTCCAAATTCGTTATTGATTTTTAATTTCGAGTGGGGGCACCCCTTTACGAAGATTTTTCTTTCTTCACATTATAGCTGTATGAGAATCGATTCCAATATACTCGGGTTGGTAAATTCTAAATTTGTAATTGATTTTAAATTTTGCATGGGGAGGGGGCACAAATTATGGGATTATTTTTACTTTTCCAGATATTAACAGTATCCGGTTCGATGCCAATATACTCTGGTTGGTATAGTCTAAATTTGTTATTGAATTTAAATTTCGAGTAGGGGAGCACCCATATAGATAGTAATTTTAGTTTTCTAAATATTAACGTTATGTGGGTCGGTTCAAATATACTCGGGTTGGTAAATTCCAAATTTGTTTTTGATTTAAAATTTGAAGAGGGGGGGGCACGCATATAGTGAGTAATTCTACATATTACGATTTTAACGGTATGAGGATCGATTCCAATATATTAGGGTATGCAAATGCCAAAATTGTTATTTATTTTAAACTTCGAGTGTTGGGGCCCTTATAGAGAGTAATTTTGATTTATCACATTATAGCGGTATTAGAGTCAATTCCAATATACTCGGGTTGGTAAATTCTAAATTTGTAATTGATTTTAAATCTTCACAGAAAGATTACAAAAAGCAAAAAACGGTCTAAACTCATTATGGTACAACTTTATTAAAAATAATAATATTTCATATACAGCCAAAATCCGTTTAAAGTGAATTAGCCAAGCCTTCATATCTATCCCCGGATCGGACGCCCATATTTGGTTTCCCCTAAGACTCCTAACTGCACACCAAAATTCTTTAGAATCTCTACTATTACTTATGATTTCTATTTGAGATGCGGAATAAACCCTACGTGCCTCGTTACATATCACTTTATAAATTGAATTCATTTTTAAATACATTTGCTTATCTTGAAAGATGTTAGTCTTTCTATAAATGTTTAAATATTTATACGATTGAATTCTAGCTTTGGTGCATTCCTTGGTAAACCATTTTTGATGGTGTTTTACCTTTTGATTGAATTTAGGGTTATTAGCAGATGTAGTTATAATGTTTAGCAATTCTTCACTGTTTAAAAGATCGATATTATTTTTAATAATTTCTACTTTATTTTGAATTTTACATTGATAAATGTTCTTATCCTGGGCTTTCCAATTTAATTTAGGTAATAAAGATATAAAATTATTTTTATCTACTATTTTTCCTAGATAATACGTTAACACAATAGGCATATGTAAGGAGTAGATCTCAGTTTCTACCTCGAATGATGTCACCCGTTTCAGTAATTCGCTAGAGACACAACATAAATCAATGACAGAGCATGCATCTTTCCTTATATAGGTGAATTCGCCTTTGTAATCATTTTTTGTTCTTCCATTAAGTAGAATCAAATCGAAGGAATCAAAAAGGTCTAATAATTTTTTACCATTAGAATTCACTACGGGATCTTTCGATTGCCTGGCTCCCCTTACATTAGAATTTATTAAATTCATTTCGTTTGATAAAACCTGCAATGTAGCTACTCTACCGTTCAAATCACCGATTAAGACAAATAAATAGTCTGAATGTTCGTTAAATACCCGAAAAAGTTTATTAAAATCTGATTCCCAGTTGGTAAAGTTTAGATATGCCGGTATAATATAAACAGGTTTATCCTTTATTTCTCTATTTACTACCCAACATTCCGATAATAAACAAAATGAGCAAATATTGTTTGTGTTTAAATTATTTCTTACACCATACAATGCACCTCTACTGGGTCTACCTAGTTTTTTATTACGTGTTGCTGGTATCCATTTTAATACATAATCTGTAAAGTATGTTTCAAATTTGCTTGTATCTTTTAATTCAACAAATGTTTCAAAAAGGAAAAATATGCCATACCGTCTAATGAATTTAAGAAAATTTGAATCCTTAATTTTGTAGTTTAATCCCTCTATATTGTAGCTTAAAATTTTGATGTCGTTGATTTGAGTGTATGTACAATCTTTTGTTGTATTTTTATTTATTTTGCTTTTTACCTTATTATGATTATAATAAACTTTAGGTTGAAATCGACATTGAATCACTTTTGGGACGAAAGCGAAATTTACTCATCTGCTGCTGAATTTCTTCTAATCTTCTTTTTTTGTTTGCTTGTTCACCTGTATCACCAGCTTCCACAGATTTATCTGTTTTATCACTTCCTGCGATCTCCTCAGCTTCATCAAGAGTATAATAATTACCTCTCAGCTTAACTTTTTTATTTCTATATACAACACTTGGGTCTATATTTTTTAATAACGTAAGGCATCGATAAATTCTCCGCCCCTCTTCGCGCTCTTCAAATGTTTTATCATGGCTTAGGCGATAATTATTTTGTTGAAATGCAGAACGTTTTTCAAATAGGGTTTTCTTCAAGAGAGCTGTTTAGGGAAATGGGAATAGGCCTTGGTTCTTGTTTCCTGCCGATTCTGTAGCAATCATTTATACTATTTTCTGAAATCTGAATATCTACAGACGAACATATCTCTTAAACTTTTGTTCCTAAGTTTTCATTTTCTGTAGTTGGTACATTAAAGAGCAATAAGTTATTTTTGCGCATATGTTTTTTTAGTAAATTTACTTCTTTTGTAAGACTTTCGTTCTTTATTTCGAGTTGCCTACATTTATTTAATAGTTCTTCTTGCTGCATCAGTACAGTTTGAAGTAATGTTGAGATTTGGTCAAGGTTATTTTTAATACCCGAAGTTTCTACATTGTTTCATTCATGATGTCCTCATTTGTATAAACCATTTTGGTGGAAAGTTTATAAAAGTAGTTAATAAATAAGTTAGGAGATATTTATGATACAGGTTCTGAATAATTGTGAAAATAATAAGTACAATTTAAGTGCCTCACGTTTGGTGGGGTGAGTAGGTATGGTGGGGATGATTCCCTTTAGATAACGAATACAGATAATGTCTATTTCAAGTATTCTTCTCAATGCGTTTATCACTAATTACTTGCCTGAAATTTGTCCGATTTTCTTGTAATTTTAACAAAGTACACACTATAGACACACGAAGATCCACGTATGATTTTTTCTTCAAAAATATCACTTTAACTGCGACACCAGTAGTTAAAGACAGTTTACAGTTACAGACACGATGTATACTGCACGGCGGTCGGAACCAGACTCTGTTACAACGGTATGAGGGTCGATTCCAATATAATGGGGTAAGTAAATGCCAAATTTTTATTGATTTTAAATTTTGAGTGTTGGGGCCCTGATAGAGAGTAATTTTAATATATCAGATAATAACAGGATGAGGGTCGATTCCATTATACTGGTGTTGGTATATACCAAATTTGTTATTTATTTTAAATTTCGAGGGTTCGGGTCCATATTAAGAGTAATTTTAATTTATTACATCAAGCGGTATTAGAGTCGATTCTAATACACTCGGGTTGGTCAATTCTAAATTATTTTTTTGATTTAACATTTCGAGTGGGGGGGCATATAGTGAGTAATTGTACTTTTTCCGATTTTAACGGTATGAGTATCGATTCCAATATATTGGGGTATGCAGATACCAAATTTGTTATTTATTCTAAATTTTGAGTGTTGGGGCCCTGATAGAGAGTAATTTTAATATATCAGATAATAACAGGATGAGGGTCGATTCCATTATACTGGGGTTGGTATATACCAAATGTGTTATTTATTTTAAATTTCGAGTGTTAGGGTCCATATTGAGAGTAATTTTAATTTATTAATTCATAGCGGTATTTTAGTGGATTCTAATACACTCGGGTTGGTAAATTCTATTTTTTTTTTTTGATTTCGAGTAGGGGCACCCCTATCGGAAGTATTTTTACTTCTTCACATTATAGCGGTATGAGAGTCGATTACAATATACTCGGGTTGGTAAATTCTAAATTTGTAATTGATTTTAAATTTAGCGTGGGGAGGGGCACCTATATAGGGAGTATTTTTACTTTTCTTGATATTAACAGTATATGGCTCGATGTCAATATACTCGGGTTGGTAAATTCCATATTTGTTATTGAATTTAAATTTCGAGTAGGGGGGCACCCATATAGATAGTAATTTTAGTTTTCTAAATATTAACGTTATGTGGGTCGGTTCAAATATACTCGGGTTGGTAAATTCTAAATTTTTTTTTAATTTAAAATTTCGAGTCTAGGGGCCCTTATAAAGTAGGGGCAATTTTAACAGTAATGAGGAAATTTTAACAGTATGAGGATCGATTCCAATATATTGGGGTATGCAGATACCAAATTTATTATTTATTCTAAATTTCGAGTGGGGGGGGGGGCATAAACACAGTAATTTTACTTTTCTAGATATTAACTTCATGATGGTCGATTGCAATATATGAGGATGGAAAATTATAAATTTTTAATTGATGGTATTTGGGTCGGTTCAAATATACTCGGGTTTACGAATTCCACATTTGTTTTTGATTTAAAATTTGTGGTGGGGGGGGACGTATATAGTTAGGAATTGTACTTTTACCGATTTTAACAGTATGAAGATCGATTATTTAATTTAAATTTTGCGGTATGAGGGTCGATTCCATTATACTTGGGTTGGTGTATAGCAAATTTGTTATTTATTTTTAATTTTGAGTTTTGGGGTCCATATTGGGAGTAATTTTAATTTATCACATTATAGCGGTATTAGAGTCTATTCTAATATACTCGGGTTTTCAAATTCCAAATTTGGACAGCACAACTACATTACAATTACCACAATGGCAGTAAACTCAGCTCCACGACACTTAAACATTCTACAACAAAACACGCAACATTCATACAAATCAAAAATACTACTACAAGAATATATACACAAACATAATATACATATTGCTTTAATACAGGAACCTTATTTAGGAAGTAAGATTTGCTCATATTCCGCATATAGAGAATTCCTGTTAACCTTTCCGATTGTCGATCTCTTATCGATAAATATAAATAGTAAACCTACAGATGCTATCATGCTCAGTTATTTCTCTAACCCAGATGTTACAGTAGTACAGGTTATGATTGGAAAGGTTCCGTATATTTTTATCTCAGCCTACTTTGATATGAATCGTGATGTTATTGAGGACACTGATAACCTTAAACGCACTATCGATGCATTTCCAGATCGATGTATCGTCGTTGGTGCGGATACTAACTGTCGATCCGGATTGTGGTATGATTGCATGACAAATAATCGTGGTAGGTCACTTGAAAATTTCATCATAAATAACGATTTCAATATTTGTAATATAGATTCTGGCTTACCTACATTTTTCAGTTCTCGAGGCCAAAGTAATATTGACTTAACCTTTACAAATATGCATGCTCTTAATAAAGTCAACAATTGGCTACTAGATGATGAAAATTTCTCAGATCATTCCACTATTCAATTTTCTTTGGATTTAAATTATTCCGTTATAATCAGAAACCATTGGAAACTATATAGAACCAAAAACGCAGATTGGGAAAAATTCGTTGATAATTTAATAAGTATATTCTGTAGAGGATTTAAAATTCAGGAAACCGAAAATTTAGATTATCAATTAAATTTAAAAATAAATAATTTGGCCTTTGACGTGTTCATCCAAATATTTTTCCGGCTATTGACCAAAAAGTGCAATAAATCATTTAAAATTATCAATAGTAACATTTTCAAACTAACTCCGACCCAGAAACTAAACCCTTGGTGGAATGATAAGCTGGAAGCTCAGCGGAACTCAACCAACAAAGCCCGCAGGATGTACCAGAAAACAAAATCGAACGATGTCACAAGAGCCAGTAAGCGTCTTGAATACTTTTTTTTTTTTTTTTTTTTAACTTCATTTCTATATTCACACCTGTCTTAACTGAAAGACAATCAGTGAATTTGCTGTAATCAGGGGATAATTTTGGCATGATAGGCATGGGGAAGATTTGTGCCCTGCGGCACCTCTTCCTGTCGTGATTAGCACTCAGGCAGGGAAAACCAGCTCCCTTTTAGTCTAGCGGCGTTATCGGGCAAGTGGGTATGCCACTACATAATGCTTGGGCGACCTGTGATAATTGCTGAAGGAGGCTTAACAGAGGCTGGATAAGGTGGTTCAAGCTACTAACCAAGTTTGTAAGTTGGTCCGATAATGTGTTATTTTCAGAGAGCTGTGCTGGCTGATCGTTTCGCTTTCTGTTTTCAAAAGATTCTTGTTTTTGTTGGGGTGATATCCTTTCAGAAATTGGTCTTGCAGGGTGCTGCTGATGATGTGATTCCAGTTGAGCTCCTGAATGAGGCTGCTGTTGTGGGAGAGGCGTATACTCATCTATCGGCGGAGGGAGTTTGATTTGTGGATGTTTCCTCGGATTCCTGGCTGTTTTTAGTTGTTTCAGAGCTGGGCACCCTCTGTAGCTAGCAGGATGTGGCCCACCACAATTGGCACACTTTGCTGCGGTTTTCCTTGGCTTGATGCACTCAGTATCTCATGGCCACGATCACATCACCCGATACTGAGGACGACATCCGTCTGAATGAGTTAGAATTATCAGATGTAATCAATAACCTCAATGATAACAAAGGTCCAGGCATTGACGGCATTACCTCCTCAATATATAAAAATCTGGTGCTTGCGCAACACACAATTTTCACTTACCAACTTAGATTAGAAATTAATGTGTTTTGTTAATTGCCACTTCTCAAAGTTATACATTTTTTCACATTCATTTCTTATTTTTGTTTTCATTTGCTCAAAAAAAAACACACTAATTTCTTTTATTATTAAATAAAAGTTTTTACTTGTAATAATTCGGCAATGCAAGCAAGATACTCCAAGTCGTCTAATTTTATAATTCTCTATGTACTTGTTGAATATTTCATTTAGTTCCCATGAAACAAATAATACTCATTAAATGAACAGAACATCTTTTATTATAACGCATTGGTTTGTCATTAAAGGAGTACGGTGCATGCCTGAGCTCAAGGTGTTTTACGAGTATGAGTTGACGGAATATTTTTCTTTTTTTCTCCTCTATTTGTTTACATGATTTTTTTCATATATCATATTTAGCCATTTCCTGTTTTTAGGCGTGATGAGAGACAGTTAATTTCTCAATATAAACTAAAACAAAGGTACTTTATAGGAAAACAAAAAAGGCCCCTTCCCCATTTATGCCCCCTCCGATAATTTGAATACTCTTAAAACTTACCTGGTATTATTGAACACCTATTTTTCATTAAACATGACACATTTGATCAAAATCGTTAAAGCCGTTTTTGAGATAATCGAAAGCAAGGTAAACATTGCAAAAAAAGTTATAAAATAAAGTCCCTCCTCCGGTTGATCAATTTTGATGAAATGTTGGCTATCACATCTTTGGCATGTATATACATCAAATACCAGGTTTGATCAAAATCGTTAAAGCCGTTGTTGAGTAAATAAAAAAAACACGTGAAAATGATACAAAATTTATAAAGTAAAGTCCCCCCTCCGGTTAATCAATTTTGATGAAATTTTTACAGTCATATCTCGGGCATATCAGTACATCAAATACTCAGTTTAATCAAAATCATTAGAGCCATTTTTGAGAAAATCGAAAAAAACGTAAAAAGTTATTAAATAAAGTACCCCCTTCCTTTGAGCAATTTTGATGAAATTTTTGCTGTCACATCGCGGGCATATACCTACATTAAATACCCAATTTCAGGTTCGCGCGGTTTTTAGTTTTTGAGCTAGTCTTTTCACACACACACACACACACGATGGGAGGGGACCCCAAAACGTGTATTTCAGTTGAAAACCGGAAGTCGAAATTTTTCACGATCGCAATCCTTCCACTTACTACATATTTCATATATAGGTAAGTGAAAGTAAAAAGTTATACGAAACTTTTCCACGAACCATGTACAATATTTACGAAACATGTTTCAGGCGAGGAATTTTTCCAGTAAACCAGGCAAGTAAATTGGGGATATAACCTCACTTAGGGCTATATGTCCGATCCCAACTGGAGGCAATGTCTTGGAGAAAATAATCCACAACAGGTTGTCACATTATCTCCATAGCAAAAAACTATTGAGTGAAAACCAATTCGGGTTCACTCAGCAAAAAAGCACTACCCATTTACAAAGCTAATCAAATTATTTGTCATTCCTTAGATAACAAACAGCACAGTGTACTAATATCTTTAGACATCAGTGGAGCGTTCGATAGTGCATGGTGGCCGTCTATATGGAGTTCCCTTAAACGATTCCAATGTCCAAAAAACATTTACAGGATTCTGAGAGATTATCTGAGCGATAAATCTGTTTGTCTAGTTTCAAACAACTATACAATGATACGGAATCAATCAATTGGAACACCCCAGGGCTCCTGCTGTTCTCCGCTACTATGGAACTTAATAGTTCCACTACTACTAACAGAATCAGTTCGACTCACTACTAACAGAAAGATTTCCACCTAATGTTACTCTTATGGCTTTTGCAGATGACATACTTAATAATACTTATCGTATTAACTTCGGAACATTTTTAACATTTACAAACACTAATCGAAATAGTATCACACAAAGTAAACAATTGGGCACACTCACACAAACTGATTTTTAACACACAAAAATCTAATTACATGGTCATTACTAGGAAAAGACAAATTCCAGAACTTCAAATAACGATTCAAAATTCCTATCTTCGTAACGTACGTACCTTAAAATATCTAGGGATAACAATTGACGGGAAATTAACATGGAACATTCATATAGACATACTACTTTAGAGTTTTATTGAAGATGAACAAAGAAGACAAAAAAGAAATAAGCAAATAGCACAAACAATTTTATTTAAACACGCCAGGCAACAAAACCAGATCGCTAATCCAAAAGTCCATATACAAATTCCGGGTCAATGAGAATTATAATTATGATATACAAGAAATAACACTTTACTAAGGCCGAATAACTCACAATTAACAACTAAACTTTTTTTAACCAACGACGTTAACACTTCATTTAGTTGCAAAGAAGTATTTACCACTGATCATAAAATAAAATTCTTTTCGATAAAAAATGAATAAAAAAATTAATTATGGTTAGACAAAATAATAAGATTAAATAATAAAATAATAATAAGAATATTTATAAAACTGTAATCAGTGGTAAATTAATTTAAATGGCCTTTAATATGAATAAAAAGTTGGCCGTTCGCTCACGACCCATTACAGCACTAAAGTTGTGCGTTCACTTGCGACCCGTTAAATCACTCCCCCAATGACATCGGCACAGAACTTCACCTTCGGCTTCACTTCTCTGCCGAAGCGGTAGCCAGGCTGCGGCTGCGTTGTAGGAGGTTCTGCGTTGAGGTCATTCGATGGACTGCTGTCCGAAGGCGTAGGAGTGGGTCGATCCCTGATGATGGTGTCGTCTGCGTTGGTCTGCAGGAGATGTGCTGGCTTCAAGCGGTCGATAGAGACGGTCTCCGGACCTGAATGTAGCAGTACGGAGAAAGTCTTCTCATCCCATGAAACGACCTTCTAAGAGCCAGAATAAGGAGCAATCAGTGGTCCACGGATATAATCATCTCTTACGAAAACGTGGGTGCAGCTTGGTACGAGTAGATGTGGGTGGACAAATGTTTTGGCGTTACTACTGCGATGAGGCGCTGGGCGGAGATCCTTCATAGCCTGACGGAATACTCTCAGCGTCGTCTCGGAGTCTTCTGGGTGTAAAGAGGGCTCTAAGAATTCACCAGGCAAGCGTAGTGCCTGCCCAAAAGTCATCTCAGCAGCACAAACACCAATATCCTCTCTGACTGCGGTCCTTAGACCGAGAAGAACTGTTGGCAGCACTGTCGCCCATCCTTCCGTGTTGAGCGCTGCCATGATAGATGCCTTCAGGGTTCGGTGCCATCTCTCAATGCAGCAATTAGATTGAGGATGGTAAGCCGTAGTGCGACATCTTTGGATACCAAGGATGTGAGTGAGGCTCTTGAACAGGTCTGATTCAAATTGGCGCCCTTGGTCCGTAGTGATTCTGGCTGGTGTACCGTATCTCGAAATCCAAGTGCCAACTATAGCTTCTGCAACGGTGCTCGTAATTTCCTCCAGGGGACATGTCTCTAGCCAACGAGTAAACCGTTCAATCATCGTGAGGCAGTATCTCTTGCTGTTTGATGGTGGTAAAGGCCCAATTATATCCACATGGATATGCTCAAAGCGTGAACTGGGAGCAAAACTTCCTGGTGGAGATATGGTATGGCGCACTACTTTAGCACGCTGGCAAGGAATTCAGCAACGAGCCAACTTCGAGACGTCGGCGTTCATGTAAGGCCAAAGGAATCGCTGGGCGAGTAAACGTCTCGTGGCTTGAATTCCGGGATGGCTGAATCCATGAAGACGGTTAAAAATTTCTTGACGCATCGGTTCGGGGCGTATGGTCGTGCGTAAGGTGTGGAGGTTTGGCACAAGATGGCCGCATCCTGGGAGCTTGAGTCGACGAAGTTGAATGCGAGTATTCCTCTGTAGTTCTGCGATCTTCGGATCTTTCTCTTGTTCCGCTACAAGACGATGAAAATCCTCTGTGCAATCGATGTCCTCCACTCTCGACAATGCATCTGCGACCGTATTTTCATCTCCGGGTACATGACGGATATCGGTAGTGAACTGACTAATGAAGTTCACTAGCCGAATACTCGGCGTTGCGGTTTCCGGCTTTTGCTGAAAGACGTGCTCTAGAGGTTTGTGGTCCGTCCAAATGACAATATGTTTTCCCTCCAGATAGCATCGAAAATGCTTGATGGCTTGGTGGATCGCCAGAAGTTCTCTGTCGTAAGTCGAGTACTTTTGTTGAACCGGAGAGAGGGACTGATGAAAAAATCTTACTCGTTGATTCACTACTGAAAGAAAGATTACCACCTAATGTTACTCTCTTGGCTTTTGCAGATGACATACTCATCATAATAACTTCGGAACATTTTCAACATTTACAAACAGTAATCGAAATAGTATCAAACAAATAAACCATTGGGCACACTCACACAAACTGACATTTAACACACAAAAATCTAATTACATGGTCATTACAAGGAAAAGAAAAATTCCAGAACTTCAAATAACGATACAAAATACCCATCTTTGCAAAGTATTTACCTTAAAATATCTAGGGATAACAATTGACGGAAAATTAACATGGAACACTCATATAGACATACTACAAATAAACTCATTAAATTAATAAATTCCCTTTCCATAGTGGTCAGAGCAACCTGGGGGTTAAGAACAGAGGCTCTGGATATTCTGTATAGGGGCGCGATTTTACCTATCCTCGCCTATGGTATTGAAATTTGGTATCCTGCATTAAAAAAAATTGTATAACATAAAAAAGTTGGAGAGGGTCCAGAGGCTGATGGCACTTAAAATTGCCAAAGGTTTCCGAACCCTGTCCGATGAAGCAGCTTTTGTCTTAGCCAAAATGATTCCAATAAGTATATTAGCCGACTTTTATGTAAGTAAATTCCATTTATTATCCATTAACACAGATATTGAAACTTTCAAATCTGATGACGTGGAACACATTACAGACTACAAAGACTGGCCACATCCTACAGAATATCCAAGTATTATACTGAACTCTAACCACACCACAGATTTTGAAATATACAAAGACGGTAGTAATGATGGCGAATATGTAGGCTGCGCTAGTTTAATATTTGAAAATCGGATATTACAGAAAATTATAAATTGTAGACTTGGCGCGGATTGTACGAATAACCAAGCCAAACAATTCGCCATTCTTAAGTCCTTAGAACATTTAATAGACTTAAAAATGACAAATAAAACTATTAAAGTACTAACCGACAGCCAATGTTCATTAGACATGATCGCAAACACACACTGCCATACACCAATCATCGAGGAAATTCACAAACAATTAAGAAACCTGAACTGATGGTAATAATTGGATTTCATTTACTTGGATAAAAGGGCAATTGCAGACAAGGCTGCAAAATCTGCTTCAAAAGACACTTCCCTGCCTGTATCATACACAAAGATATCAAAACAACACTTAATACCACACACCAACAAGCAGTACAACGATCGCAAACACGTTGGGACTCTACACACAAAGCTCGACATATATATTCATTCATCCCACACTTACAGACCTACCTCAATAGACCTAATACATGGACGGACTTCTATAAAACACAGGGAGTCACAGGGCACGCGGCAGTGAACAGCTACCTTCACAGGTTTAAAATAAGGGACTCGCCATCGTGTCCCTGTGACTTCACACAAGGACAAACTATGCACCACATGATACATGAGTGTAGATTACTGACAGACTACAGATATTCGTTAATAAATAAAACTAAACAGAAACTGGGGCAATGGCCGGTGGATAGTCCTATGTTAATTGATAAAATGTTTTTAGACCTTAAATTATTCTTTAAAGATGCCCTAAAAAAAATAAAAGATATCAACGAAATTTATTTTTGATTCAAGACTGTTGGCAAACATTTTGTTAATTGATTGTTGCTGAATGCTGTTTTAATTATGATTTCTTTTATGTTCTATGCTTTAAGAGAACCATTTAGGTAACTCTTATTTTTGTTTTATATCTAATGTACTTTAAAAATGTATTAAAAAGCAAAATCATTATCAATGTTAGTAATAAATAGTGTCGTTGTTGATGCTGCGGGAGTGTTACTCTGTGCTGGGATCCTGCCCTGTCCGCTGCTTGACCATCGGAGGACCTCTTTCATAATGCAGTTATGACATTAGTCGTTACCGGGGCGCTGGCACCTGCTGCAAGTTCGGTACGGTGGGGAACGGGAACGGTGCTGGAGGTGGGCCTCTGAGGTACCACCGGCGAGATATCAATCATGTACATTGTATACTGTATAGTATGGTATGTACAGTATAACAAATAAATTCCGTTCTAGCAGGGTTACTGTTGAAAGGAAAAAAAAAAAATTCCAAATTTGTTTTTGATTTAAAATTTGTAGTGGGAGGGCACGTATATAGTGAGTAATTGTACTTTTTCCGATGTTAACGGTACGAGGGTCCATTGGAAAATACTGGGGTTAGTAAATTCTAAATTTTTTATACATTTTAAATTTTGAGCGGAGGGGGCTATTATAGACAGTAATTCTACTTTTCTAGATATTAACTGCATGAGGGTCGATTTCAATATATGTGGTCGGTGAATTCTAAATTCTTATTGATTTTAATTTTCGAGTGGAGGGGCACCCGTATAGAGAGAAATTTTAATTTTTCTGTTATAACGGTATGAGAGTCGATTACAATATACTGGGTTTGGTAAATTCCAAATTAGTGATTTTTAATTTCGAGTGGGGGCACCCTTATAGGAAGTATTTTTACTTCTTTACATTATAGCGGTATGAGAGTCGATTCCAATATACTCGTTTTGGTAAATTCTAAATTTGTACTTGATTTTAAATTTCGAGCGGGGGGCACCACTGTAAGGAGTATTTTTACTTTTCTAGATATTAACGGTATTCAGTTCGATTCCAATGTACTAAGGTTGGTAAATTCCCAATTTGTTATTGATTTCAAATTTCGATTGGGGAGGCCCTATTAGAGAGAAATTTTACTTTCTCAGAATTAACGGTGGGAAGGTCGATTCGATATATTATATTATATATAAATACCAAATTTGTTATGGATTTTAAATTTTGAGTTGGAGGGCAGCCATATAGAGAGATATTTCACTTTTTCAGATAGTATGCAGGTCGATTTCATAATACTCGGGTTGGTTAAGTCTGTATTAATTATTGATTAAAAATTTCGAGTAGGGGGGCCCTTACTGAGAGTAATTTAACATATTAAGATTATAACGGTATGAGGGTCGATTCCAATATACTGGGATTCAATTTTGTTATTGATTCAAATTTTCAATGGATTCAAGATTCAAATTTGTTATTGATATGAAATTTTGGAGCTTGGGGGGCACCCATATTAAGAAAAATTTCCCTTTTACAGATCTTAACGGTATGCGGGTTGATTCCGTAATACTTGGATTGGTAAAGTCAAATTGGTAAAGTAAAATTGGTTATTGATTTTAAATCTCGAGTAGGGGGAACCCCTTTAGAGAGTAATTTTATTTTTCTAGATATTAACGTTTTGAGGGTCGCATCAAAGATGTTGAGGTGGGTAAATGCCGATTTGATAGTGATTTTAAATTTGTTAAAGGGGGGGGCAGCCCTGTAGGGATTATTTTTACTTTTCTCGATATTAACGGTATGTGGCTCGATGCCAATATACTCGGGTTGGTAAATTCCATATTTGTTATTGATATTAAATTTCGGGGGGGGGGGTTGGCACCCATATAAATAGTAATTCTAATTTTTCAGATCTTAACGATATGCGGATCGATTCCATGATACTCGGGTTAGTAAATTGGTGTATGTAAATCCCAAATTTGTTATTTATTTTAAATTTCGAGTGTAGGGGCCCTTAAAGAGAGTAATTCTAATTTGTCAGATTATAACGGTATGAGGGTCGTTTATAATATACTGGGGTTAGTAAATTCCAAATTAGTTATTTTTTAATTAAGAGGGGCACTCTTATAGGAGTATTTTTACTTCTTCACATCATAGCGGTATGTGGGTCGATTCAAGTATACTCGGGTTTACGAATTCCAAATTGTTTTTGATTTTAAATTTCGAGTTTGGGGAGGGGGCACCCATATATAGAGCAATTTTACTTTTTCACATGTTAACGGTACGAGGGTCGATTGGAATATACTGAGGTTGGTAAATTCCAAATTCGTAATTGATTTTAAATTTCAAGTAGGGGGAACCCATATAAAGAGTAGTTTAACTTTTTCTGATTTTAACGGTGTTAGGTCGATTGTAATATACTGGGGTTGGAAAAATTCCAATTTTTACTTAATTTTAAATTTCGAGTGGGGGGGCCTCTAGAGAGTAATTTGACCTTTTAAGATTATAACGGTATGAGGGTCGATTCCAATATACTGGGATTGCTAAACTTCAAATTTGTTATTGATATGAAATTTGGAGCTTGGGTGGCACCCATATTAAGAAAATTTCCCTTTTTCAGATCTTAACGGTATGCGGTTTGGTTTCGTAATACTTGGATTGGTAAAGTCAAAATTGGTTATTGATTTCAAATCTCCAGGAGGGGAACCCCTTTAGAGACTAATTTTACTTTTCTAGATATTAACGTTTTGAGGGTCGAATCCAAGATATTAAGGTGGGTAAATGCCGATTTGATAGTGATTTTAAATTTGTTAAATAGGGGGTGGGCAGCCTTGTAGGGATTATTTTTACTTTTCTGGATATTAACGGTATGCGGTTCGATTCCAATTTACTCGGGTTGGTAAATTCTAAATTTGTAAGTTATTTTAAATTTCGAGTGGGCCGGGGCCCTTATAGAGATTAATTGTACTTTTCCCGATTTTAACAGAATGAGGGTCAATTCCAATATATTGGCGTATATAAATCCGAAATATGTAATTTATTTTAAATTTCGAGTGTTGGGGCCCTTATAGAGAATAATTCTAATTTATCAGATAATAAAGGTATGAGGGTCGATTCCAATTTACTCGGGTTGATAAATTCCAAATTTGTTATTGATTTTAAGTTTCGAGTGGGTGGGGGCCCTTATGGAGAGTAATTGTACTTTTTCCAATTTTAACGGAATGAGGGTCGTTTCCAATATACTGGGATTGGTAAATTCCAAATTAGTTAGTTTTTTATTTAGAGGGGGGGCACTCTTATAGGAGTATTTTTACTTCTTCACATCATAGCGGTATGTGGGTCGAATCAAATATACTGGGGTTTACGAATTCCAAATTGTTTTTTATTTTAAATTTCGAGTTTGGGGGGTGGCTCCCATATAAAGAATAATATTACTTTTCTAGAAATTAACTGCATGAGGGTCGATTCAAATATATTGGGGTTGGTATATTCCAAATTTTTTAATGATTTTAAATTTCTAGTGGGGAGGGGGCACCTATATATAGAGTAATTTTACTTTTTCAGATGTTAACGGTAGGAGGATCGATTGGAATATACTGAGGTTGGTAAATTCCAAATTCGTTATTGATATGAAATTTTGGAGCTTGTGGGGCACCCATTTTAAGAAAAATTTCCCTTTTTCAGATCTTAACGGTATGAGAGTCGATTCCAATATACTGGGTTTGGTAAATTCGAAATTAATGATTAGTGGGGGCACCCTTATAGGAAATATTTTTACTTCTTCACATTACAGCGGAATGAGAGTCGATTTCATAATACCCTGGTTGGTAAAGTATAAATTGGTTATTGATTTTAAATTTCAAATAGGGGAGCACCCATATAGACAGTAATTTTAATTTTCTAGATATTAACGGTATGTGGGTCGATTCAAATATAATCGGGTTGACAAATTCCAAATTTGTTTTTGATTTTAAATTTTGCGTGGGGAGGGGGAAATAATATATATATGTTTCTATAAGGCATTTTTTGTAAACACCATTAGCAGCATACCTTCTAACAATTTGTGGAAAAAAATCCTTGGAAAATGTAATTTTTTCCAACAACCCCCTCGCCCTCACAAGGTCGGTCAATGACCCTCAAGGTCACATATAGCTCTACCACGGCACGCTCAAGGACATTTCCTTAGTGCCTCTGCTCAACCGGCTGAATATAACCACTTCGATTCAATAATACTCGGGTTAGTAAACTCTAAATTTGTTATTGATTTTAAATTTTGAATAGGGGGGCACCCATACAGAGAGTAATTTTACATTTTCAGGTTTTAACGGTATGAGGGTCGATTTCAATATACTGGGGTTGGTAAATTCCTAATTTGTTATTGATTTTAAATTTCGAGAAGGGGGGCACCCATGTATAGAGTATTTTTACTTTTCTAGATATTAACAGTATGCGGTTCGATTCCATAATCCCCGGGATGTTTAATTCCAAATTTGTTTTTGATTTTAAATTTCGAATGGGGAGCACCCATATTAAAGGGTCGATTCCATTATACTGGGGTTGGCATATACCAAATTTGTTATTTATTTTAAATTTCGAGTGTTGGGGTCCATAATGAGAGTAATTTTAATTTATTACATTATAGCGGTATTAGAGTCGATTCTAATATACTCGGGTTGGTAAATTCTAAATTTTTCTTTTGATTTTACATTTCGAGTTGGGGGGCATATAGTGAGTAATTGTACTTTTTTGATTTTAACGGTATGAGGGTCGATTGGAATATACTGGGGTTGGTAAATTCCAAATTTGTTATTGATATTAAATTTCGAGTGGGGGGGCCGTAAAGACAGTAATTTTACTTTTCTAGATATTGACTGCATGAGGGTCGATTCCAATATATGGGGATAGAAAACTATAAATTTATATTGATGGTTTTTGGGTCGGGTGAAATATACTAGGGTTTTCGAATTCCAAATTTGTTTTTAATTTAAAAATTGTAGTGAGGGGGGGGGGAGGCACGTATATAGTGAGTAATTGTACTTTTTGCGATTTTAACGGTATGAGGATCAATTCCAATATATTTGCGTATGCAGATACCAAATTTGTTATTTATTTTAAATTTTGAGTGTTGGGGCCCTGATAGAGAGTAATTTTAATACATCAGATAGTAACGGTATGAGGATAGATTCCATTATACTTGGGTTTGTGTATAATGTTATTTATTTTACAAAATTTGTTATTTATTTTAAATTTCGAGTATTGGGGCCCTTATAGAGAGTAATTCTAGTTTATCAGATTATAACGGTATGAGGGTCGATTCCAATATACTGGAGGTTGTAAGTTCCAAATTGGTTATTGATTTATAATTTTGAGTCGGGGTACCCCTATAAGAAGAATTTTCTTTCTTCACATTATAGCGATAGGAGAATCGATTCCAATATACTCGGGTTGGTTAATTCTAAATTTGTAATTGATTTTATATTTTGTGGAGGGAGGGGGCACCCATTCAGGCAGTATTTTTACTTTTTTAGATATTAACAGTATGCGGTTTGATTGAAATATATTGGGATATGTAAATGCCAAATTAGTTATTTATTTTAAATTTCCAGTGTTGGTGACTTATAAAGAGTAATTTTAATATATCACATTAAAGCGGTATTAGAGTCGATTCTAATATAATCGGGTTGGAAAATTCTAAATTTGTAATTGATTTTAAATTTAGGGTATGGGGGGCACCCATATAAAGAGTAATTTAACTTTTTCAGATCTTAACGGTATGCGGGTCGATTTCATAATACTGGGGTTGGTAAAGTATAAATTTGTTATTGATTTTATATTTCGAGTAGGGGAGCACCCATATAGAATGTAATTTTAATTTTCTAGATATTAACGGTATGTGGGTCGATTTAAATATACTCGGGTTTACGAATTCCAAATTTGTTTTTTATTTTAAATTTCGAGTTGGGGGGACACCTATATAGAGAATAATTTTACTTTTCTAGAAATTAAGTGTATGAGGGTCGATTCCAATATACTTGGGTTGGTAAATTCCAAATTTTTTATTGATTTTAAATTTTGAGAGGGAGGGACATCCATCTCAAGAGAATTTAACTTTTTCTGATTTTAGCGGTATGAGGGTCGATTTTAATATATTGGGGTTGGTTAATTCCAAATTTATTATTGATTTTAAATTTCGAGTTGGGACATTTCTATAGGAAGTATTTTTACTTCTTCACATTATAGCGAAATAAGAGTCGATTCCAATATATTCGGTTTGGTAAGAGAATTTAACTTTTTCTGATTTTAGCGGTATGAGGGTCGATTTTAATATATTGGGGTTGGTTAATTCCAAATTTGTTATTGATTTTATATTTCTAGGTGGGGGGCACCCGTGTAGGGAGTAATTTTACTTTTCTAGATATTAACGGTATGTGGTTCGATTCCAATATACTCGGGTTGGTAAATTCCAAATTTGTTATTGTTTTTAAATTTCGAGTGGGGGCACCCCTATATAAAGTATTTTTCCTTCTTCACCTTATAGCGGTATGAGAGTCGATTCCAATATGATCGGGTTGGTAAATTCTAAATTAGTTAGTGATTTTAAATTTTGATTGGGGGGGGCACCCATATAAAGAGAGTAGGGTATAAATGCCGGTTCTGGGTCACTTTGGAGGCAACCTCTCTGACTGTTATCCTCTATGTGTAAGGTTATTTTACTCTTCCAAAGCAGTATGTAACAAAGAGGCAAGTTTGTTACTCTTTTAAAACAGCTAAACATTGTATTTTGACCTTGAACATGTTGCAGCTTGACCTTGAGCTTGTAACCGGGCGGGAGGGTGTGTCCTTGAGCAGGTCTGGGTCAGTTTTAGAGGCAGCCTCCCTGACTATTATTCTGTATGTTGGAGGATAATCTGAAGTATCTAAGTAATCATTCATACTAGCCATATCTTCGTAGAGGTCTTCAGTACATATAGAATAAACGAACGAGTCCGTATCCATATACATTAGCTTAACATTTTGTCCATACTTTTTCAACATTACGTCATAATGATATTTATACATAATATTTTTTGATATATCTAATATTGACATTCCAACGTATATCGGTTTGTCAAATTTTATTTTGGTCTTTTCCATATGAACAACAGCGAAATTCTCAGAATAAATTGTACGGTCCTTAAAATTTGGTTTAGAAATTAATTTTTCTAGCTTTTTAGGGTCTGTAATTAAACGCATATCCACTCTTTTTCTTATTGATTCTATAGTTTTACCAAAAACAGCGTTGTTGTAAAGCTTATACTGATCTTTTTCAAAATCATTTAAAGCTAATCATATTAATAATTCAAAGCTTTCAAGCTTATTATTAATAATTCAATTAATTATTAATAATTCAAGCTTTCAATTCATAATTCAAAGCTAATCATTTAAAGAAGAATTCTCTATCTTAAACTTGTGTTATACTCTATGTAAGATTTTAACCATGAGGACTGGTTGAATTTTAATGCTCTGTTGACTTTAACAAGCTCTATACCGTGTGACAAGGCTTGAAGAAGGGTGGTATAATGAACAAAATAGTTTTTTCTTTCATTGAAGTGCGCTATTAATTTGTTGTATTTTCCACATTGTTTAAACTCGGGGAGGAACGGTAGATCATTATGTTTATCGTATAAGTACTTAGAATTTTGAAAGAATGTAGCCTATGTCATCTGTAGGGTATAGATTTTTTAAATTGATACTTTCGGGATCGACCCACTCAAAGTTACCAGAAGGAAGAGGCTGACTCATTGCAAAACCATATAAGTTATTGCAATCCTGGTATGCAATGTAGGTAGTTGGGTTATTTTTGTTGTATCCTTCTAAGTACTTGTTATTTGCCTCGTTAAATTTATGAGATTCTTGTACCAATCCTCCTCTTATACCTTTCTCGATCATTAGAATCATTTCATAATCGGTCCATAATTCTAATTTAACACCTGAACCTTAGCATTGCATCCCACGACATCCAAGGAACCGTATAATAGTGACTTGGATCTAATTTGTGAGAGTATTTGCGATTATGCTAATCCTTTTATTATCATATCCCAGCTCCGGAACGATGAAGTGAGCATCGTAACCTGACAAATTATGTAGAATTACTGGAAGATAATCAGGGTTTTCGTAACGAAGATTACAACTTTGGTGGGCTGCACCTCTGAAAAGGCCTGTAATGTGACAATGATCCTTAACTTTGATATCTTCTAGACTGAAGAATTCTCCACACATGTAACAGTTTTAAGCAGTCTTATAGCTAAATTCTTCTTGAGGAGAGAGGTGTCTCATTGGTGTGTTTTTATTACACATCTTGTACACTTTTTCAGCTATCTTCTTCATGTCAAATACAAACTTATTTTCTGCATGTTCACCTCTATACAAAATTGGTTCATCAGGTATACCATCTTCTACTCCGTTCAGAAATTTAGCTCTTCTTACATAAAAACAGTACGAGTAGGGAATGTGGCAATGTAATATTTTCGATGAAAGACTTTCTTCATTTGTAGGTTTCAAATAACATTCAAAGACGGCGTAGTCTACGTAGAGTATACGTTGACACCTTTCTACATTTTTAAACTGTACGTAAGGTTTCTTCTCCAGAAGTATAATCATAGCAGGTTTGTTAGTATTGCATAGTTGTTTGTGAAGTATGAGTTTTTCACTAGAATAAAAATGTGTTAAACATCGCTTATATACATGAATCTTATGTTCATGCTTTGTGATTTGACATCCTACTAGTTTTTCAAAGTTAGATTCGTAGATGAAATGTGACATTCCCTCTTTTTCTAGAAGCAGTAAATCCCGGTGGTCCACTAGTTCTTCTTTAACTATTTTTAGAGGATAAACGTTAAGCTTTTCATCGAGGGCAAACACATTAATTGAAATATCATTATTTTTTTCAAATCTTGATATATCAGCAAGTGGCGTAGGAAAATTTATCTTAGAAACGTCATACTTTCCCTCCAATGATGCTTGTATGATGATGCTTGTAACTCTTTTAGGATTCTCATATACAAATTTTGATAGAATAGCATAAACGAAGCATTTGCTATCATTGTTTTGCACATTAACGCATGCTTTTCTATTTCTTATTTCTTCAGCTAACGGGATATAGCTGCTAGTGGGTTGTACTTGTTTACCTTTAAGCAACCCGTTAACAGCCAAGAGTGTCCATCCGCTTCCCACAAGTTGACTTTCGCTTAATTTGTTTTCTAGTTCTTCAAATAGGTTCTTCACTTTTTCTTCATGTCTGTATCTACAAACACAGTTACATTTTTTGACTGGAAAGTCCCGTCTTTCTAATTCAATCTCCAGCTTGATTGACCAGTTGTAATTCCGAGACCACATTTACTTTAAGGGATCTTTCGTTGTCGAGAGAACTTCTTATTTTATGAATGACTTTTTCCTTTATAGCATTCAAAAAGGACGTTAAGTCATGGTTCTCATCACATCTCAGAAAATATGACTTGATTCTCCTTTCAAAGGCTGTTTCGTATTCCACAATCCCTTCTTCATCAGGCACAATAGCTAATAAATCAGAAGTTTTAGCTTCACGTTTCTGTTTCTTATTAGGAGGTTCGCTTCCTCTACAATACTCTTCATGTCGCTTTAGGTTATGGGGATTGGTAAAGATCACACAACATTGTTTACATGAGGCAGAAAACTTACAATTCTTCTTCTTCACGTGTTTTAACACATTATCTTTACGTGTGAACTCCTTGGAGCAAAATTTACAAACCAAGGATTCCATTATAAAACCCAGCTATAACAATATAAATTGTACTTGTAGTACTAGACAGTAGATTATATACTTCTCTTGATGTTATATCTAACAGGGTTGCCTTCGAAATGTTGGGTTAGCTCCCTTTCTTCTTTCCTAAATTTTAGAAAATGTTGTCAGCCTTTTAAATATTTCCAAATATAACAGTGATTGAGGTTTAAAATTATCAATTGAATATGTTAATTATTAAGAAACTTATTTCAGTAATGTTGTTTCTAGCAGATCTAGCTTTAAAATGACTGCTTAACTCGGATACTTACCTTATATAAGTATATAATTTTATTGTTATATTATAACAATGGGACTATAGAATAAATTCAAGCTTAAATAACAAATTACTAAATACCAATTAAATACCAAATTAATGGCTCCAGTACGTAATTTCTCGGAAAATGTGATTTTCCAAGGAAATTCGATAAATATGCAAGTATCAGCTCAAAAAATTTAAAATTACTCACCTTTAGGCAAAACTGCACAATACTCAAGGTACTCAATTATTAAAATTGGAAAAGTCGAGCTCCTTATATCCTCAATGTAGATTTAGGGCGATCAATGAGCGCTATGAATAGTTCTTTGTCGCCTTGTCGCCACCTACAATAGGAAATGCATCTGCAGCGATTTCCAGAGAAACCGCTCATTCATGTCTGGGCGGCTTACAAAAGGCTGACTGTACATTGATAAGTAAATGAATGGTTCTTTGTCGTCTTAACTCCTCGATTATCATAGTGCAGAGCTCGCGCTGACTGGGCGTAGATAAGGCGGAATCTTTATCCGGCTCAAGTATGAATGGCTCTTTGATGTCTTGTTTATAATCAGCGGCGGCTGATATCTGGGCGGCATCCTTTCAAATAGATAATACGTAATGCAATAGCCTTTCATAGAGATTTCGAAAAATTCTCGATGTGGCAGTGCTTATTCGAAAATATTGCGATAATATGGCATTGGCAATTCGAAAATATTTCGATACAATATCAAGATAGCAGTGACTATTAGAAAATATTTCGATGAAATATCGAAATGGCAGCGCTTATTCGAAAATATATTTCGAAAAAATATCAAAATAGCATTCGAAATTTCGAAAATATTTCGATAAATTATCAAGATGGCATTGACAATTGGAAATTATTTAGAAAAAATATCGAGATGGCAGTGACATTTGAATATTTTCATAAAATATATGTATATATTCGACATGTACATGTTGAAGTCCCGTTATGTACTCGACAAGTCAAACAACATTATAACAGAAATATGAAATAATTAGAAAAATACCGGACCATGTAATAGAACTTGTACGAAAGTTGTTAAAATCTAAGAAAATGACAGGACAAATACAAAATTAAAAGAAAAATATCTGTGTGAAAAAGTAAGATATAAATATATTATATATTTATTTGTTATAAAAGTTGTAAAACATGAAGAAAATGTATTAGAATATGTACGAAATTCCTTAAAATCCTACAAAGTTATATAAAAGATATGAAAACCAAAGAAAAAAAAAACTATCCGTCAGAAAAAAAAGATCGTAGAAGTCAGATTAAAAGAAAATATATGGTTATTTCTTATAATACCTAGTAGAAGTCAGAATAAAAGAAAATATTTGGTTATTTCTAACAATACCTAGTACTTAAATTTATATAAAAGTTGTAAAAATGTTGAAAATGCATTAGAATTTGTACGAAAATTGTTAAAATCTAACAAAATGACAGGATAAACACGAAATTAAAAGAAAAATATCGCTACAAAGAAGTAAATAATGAAGATATTATATGTTTATTTGTTATAAAAATGTTGAAGATGCACAATAATTCGTAAAAAATTTTTTAAAATCTCATAAAATTATAAGAAAAGTATGAAATCCAAAGAAACATGCTGGAATGAGGAAGTGTGAATTAAAGAAAATATATGTTTTTTTGACATAAACTTTGTTAAATTCATGTAAAAGTTATAAAAATGTAGAAAATGCATGAGAATTTGTACAGATGTTGTTTAAATCTTATAGAATGATATGAAACCTTTAAGTAAGATATGAATTTTTATAAAAATACCGTAATGTAGAAGTAAGGAAGAAAGAAATTATATATGGTTATCCCTTGTAAGCGTTGTTAATTTTTTATAAAAGCTGTAAAAATGAAGAGAATATAAAGAATTTGTACAAAAATTCAAAGATGAAACTAATGGCGAACCCATTAGAGAGAGTAATTTTACTTTTCTAGATAATAAGGGTATGAGGGTCGATTCCTATATACGAGGGTTGGTAAATTCCAAGTTATTGATGTTATTGATTTTAAATTTCAAATAGGGGCACCCCTATAGGAAGTATTTTTACTTTTTAACATCTTAGCGGTATGATGGTCAATTCCCATTTACTCGGTTTAGTAAAGTCCAAATTAGTTATTGATTTAATATTTCGAGTGGGGGTGCACCCATAAAGAGAGTAATTTTAGTTTTCTAGATATTAATGGTATGCGGTCCAATTCAATATATTAGGTTGGTTAATTCATAATTTGTTATTGATTTTTTATTTCGAGTAAGGGGGCCCTTAAAGAGGGTAATTTAACTTTTTCAGATTATAACGGTATGGGGGTCGATTTCAATATACTGGGGTAATTTCCAAATTTGTTATTGATTTTTAATTTTGAGTTGGGGCACCCCTATAGGGTGTAATTTTACTTTTCTAGATATTAACCGTATTAAGTTCGATTCCAATATATTCTTGTTGGTAAACTTTATATTTTTTATTGACATTAAATTTCGAGTAGGGGGCACCCCTATAGGGAGTAATTTTACTTTTCTAGATATTAACGGTATGAGAGGGGCCCGGTGTGGCTGTGCGGTAAAGCGCCGTACTCCCATGCCGGAGCTGCGGGTTCGAGTCCCGCCCTGGGTGTTGCTTTTCTTTCGTAGGAGAAGTATCACCCAGTGCCATGGGTGTTAGTATGGGCAGTATATGGCTCCACTGGAAGGCATAAAGTCCCACAAAAAAAAAAAAAAAAAAAAAAAAAAAAACGGTATGAGGGTCGATTCAAATATACTCATGTTTATGAATACCAAATTTGTTATTGATTTAATGTTTTTAGTGGGGGGTGGGGCCCCTATATACTGAGTAATTTTACTTGTTCAGATTATAGCGGTATAAGGGTCGATTCCAATATATTGGGGTGGTTAAATTCCAAATACGTTATCGATTTCAAGTTTCGAGTGGGGGGCGCTTACAGAGAGTAATTTTACTTTTCTACATACTAACGGTATGGGGTCCGATTCCGAAATACTCGGGTTGGTAAATTCTAAATTTGTTATTGAATTTTCTTTTCGAGTGTGGGGGGCACCCCTATAGGGAGTATTTTTACTTTTTGATAGTCGATTACAATATACTCGGGTCGGTAAAGTCCGACTTTGTTATTGATTTAAAATTTTTATTGGGGGGGGGCACCCATGTAGAGGGTAATTTTAGTTTTCTAGATATTAACGGTATGTTGTTCGATTTCAATATATTGGGGTTGTAAATTTCAAATTTGTTATTGATTATAAATTTCAAGTGGGAGGGCACCTATATAGAGAGTAATTTTACTTTTCTACATACTAACGGTATGGGGTCCGATTCCGAAATACTCGGGTTGGTAAATTCTAAATTTGTTATTGAATTTTCTTTTCGAGTGTGGGGGGCACCCCTATAGGGAGTATTTTTACTTTTTGATAGTCGATTACAATATACTCGGGTTGGTAAAGTCCGAATTTGTTATTGTTTTAAAATTTTTATTGGGGGGTCACCCATGTAGAGGGTAATTTTAGTTTTCTAGATATTAACGGTACGTTGTTCGATTTCAATATATTGGGGTTGTAAATTTCAAATTTGTTATTGATTATAAATTTCAAGTGGGAGGGCACCTATATAGAGAGTAATTTAACTTTTTCAGATCTTAACGGTATGCGGGTCGATTCCATAATATTCGGGTTTGTTAAGTCTATATTTGTTATTGATTTTTAAGTTCTTGTAGGGGGGCGCTTACAGAGAGTAATTTTACTTTTTCAGATTATAGCGGTACTAGGGTCGAATTCAATATACTGGGGTTGGTAAAGTCCTAATTTGTTATTGATTTTAAATTTCGAGTAGTGGGGCACCCATATAGAGAGTAATTTTAATTTTTCAGATCTTAACTGGTAGACGGGACTCGTGAGCTTTGGTCGGCAGCTCGTCTAGGGGAAGGTGACCCTGATCAAAAAACTCTGGTCCTCCAGGTTGGGGGTTTTCGTTTGGGTTAGCTGCTCATCTATAGAAAAAACCAGAATGCTCGAAGAAACCAGTGGAGCCTCGGATATATCGGACCGTTTTTCTGGGAAACGACTTCGGAAACGGACACGGATTATCCATTTCGGAACTTGGAATGTACAGAGTATCAGAAACAAAAAAACTGAGGTAATAAAAGAAGTAGAACGTTCAGCGCTGGACATAGTGGTCTTGACCGAAACGAAGATCAAAGGGAAAGGACAGGAACTCCTGGGGGAATACATACATATGTGGAGTGGTGTTGACAGGGATAAGAGGGCTAGAGCTGGGGTATCCTTTTTGATCAAAAAGACGCACGGGCGAAAAATAAGCCAATGTGAAGAGATATCAGAGAGGCTCATGCGGGTGGACATTGATTATCTTGGTCGAAATATTGCCGTTTTCGGAGTACATTCACCCGGAAATAACGAGACTCCAGAAGTAAAGAACGCCTTTGATGAGGAACTTAGATCTGCCCTCGAGAAGGAGCACGAAGAAGTGATTATTGTGTTGGGGGACTTCAACGCCCGAGTCGGACGTCAAATGGGTATCCGAGTGGTTGGACGCCATGGAGAAGAAATAGTAACGGATAACGTAAGACGGCTACTGGATATATGCGAATCCTTCGACCTCTCGATAAAAACACCTTCTTCAGACACAAATGGATCCACCAAGCTACTTGGAATAAACCAGGTTTCCAGTCATCAATACTAGACTATATTATATCCAAACAAGCAAGCACGCTAAAGGTAGAGGATGTGCGTGTATTACGAGGCTGGGAATGCGGAAGTGACCATCATATCCTACGTGCCTATATTTACTTTCCCTGGACTGTGGGGAGAAACAAATGGAAAGGAGGAACAACAACGGAAGCAGAAACCATTCCTTATTATCAGCTTGATCTACTTTAGGATGCAAGCATCCGAGATCTATACACGGGACGACTAGATGCGAAGCTAGATCTCAGTACAGGAGTGAGTGTCTCAGGAAAGTACGCACACATGAAGGAGTGCATTAATGCAGCGGCAGCTGAAACTCTCGGTCCGAGGGAGAGACGCCCTAAGCGGGACTGGTGGACAGGTGAGGTGGCTGGACTGGTGAACCAAAAGAAATTGGCATACCACAGGTATCTGTCCTTAAGAAACAGCGAGGACTGGATTAATTATAGAAAATTAAATAAGGAGGTCTAAACCATAGTAGCTAACGAGAAAAATGCTACATGGGAAAGATGCTGCCGGCGCATAGATAGTTTGGGATACAACGTTGGGATACAACAGAGTAAGAGAGTCCTGGGTCAGGCTCTGATGAGCTCAAAAAACGGAAAGACCCCGGGACCAGGCGGGATCCGTATGAGGACCATCCTTCTTGAAGTCATTAGGCTGATATTGATAGGAGACATGATACCCGAGGATCTCCGAACTGGCTTTATATCACCTATATTCAAGAAAGGAGACAGAAAAGTATGCAGAAACTACAGAGGTATCTGTGTGCAGAGCTCTGTAAGAAGAATTATTGGAAGACTGCTCCGAGACAAACTAGAGGATGAGTTTCTAACCCCAGAAGAGCAGGCGGGCTTCACGGGAGGGCGTTCCTGCAATGACAACATCTTTGTCCTAAGGCAACTGATCGAGAAATCCCAGGAGATGAACCAGGAACTCCATATGGCATTCGTGGACCTTGAACAGGCATATGACAGTGTCCCGAGAAGCAGAATGTGGTCGGCACTGACGGAGACGGGCATCGACGGCAACTTGATATCTGCAGTAAGGCAACTCTACCGAGACGACATCTACCGAATCAAAATAGGAAATCGGTTGTCGGAACCTTTCGCAGGCACTAAGGGTCTGAAACAGGGTTGCAGCATGGCGCCCACCCTTTTCAAGATTTACCTGCACACGTCTGTAAGGCAATGGTATGCACGGTGCGGAGATGTGGGGCCATTTATCGACGATGACCAACTGATCTCCTTATTTTTTGCGGATGATCAGGTTGTATTTGCGCGAAGGAAGGTCTATCTTTTATTATAATTACTCACTCTGGGACTGCTATGAATCTATGGGGTTTAATATAAACTTCGGAAAGACCGAATATATGGCTATCTGCGCTGGTAATGACGGTGATCTTCTCGTAGACTCTGAGAAATGTACAAAGGTTGATGTTTTCAAGTATCTGGGATCTTACCTCGACTTCTCAGGATCCTCGGAAACAGATGTAAGTAAAAAATTAGAGCAACCTCGAAAAGCCACACGCATGCTGCACCCGGTTTTGTGGAACGGAACCATTACTAAAGAAAATAAGTGAAGGATCTTCCACGCCATCGTCGAGCCCATCCTAACTTATGCAACTGAAACTTGGACCATGGCATCCCAGCTTTACTTAAGGGTTCAATAAATGTGTTGGTCCAATAAATTTTCCTGTAAAGTGGCAATGATGAAGCACGCGATCGTGTTCATCTAAAGGGTATTGCCATAATATACAGTCTTTAGCAGAATAAAAGGCTGACTCTTTACTAATTTCTTCCATCGGAAGCGGATTAGCATATATATTATCCGCTTCAACAGCTATTTCTTCAAGTTTTTCTAAAAAAACTTGCATACAGTTTTCTCCTGTATAAGCAAATGGTTTCAAATCAAACATATTAGACTTGACCAGAAGTGAAACAGAAGAGGCTCGATGCTCGTGTAAAGCTTTGTTCCAAGGTGTTGACGGATTCGGACAAGCCCCTGAAATTGGTATTAAAAGAGATTCTATATCCGCATAAACTACAATTGGAATGGGTTGTATATATTCCACATGTTTAAATTCAATTTTATCTTCTTTCGGAAAATCAGATCGAATTGGTTTATGATTACGAAAAATAATTCATGTTCTCGCTTTCGCTCATCGCCTTTTTTCCCAAACTTGTTTACATACGTCTTAGGAAATGTGGTCAGACATCTACGACATATAGTATATGCATGTTCTTTCAAAGATATTTGAGAACTTACTAATCGCGAAAGATTCTTAATCAAACAACAGTGAAAATTTTCCCCATTTTGTGAAAACAATAAATCGAACATTTTATTATAATTTTCCTTTTCACTGATTCTAATTGGATACACATTATTTTTCTCGTCTAAGTCTTAAACATTTATAGACACATTATTTAAATTTTCAAATCGCTTTACCTCTTTTACTGGAGTCGGGAACGATATCGAATCAAAGGAATATGTGGTTTGAATATTTTTGTATTCATTAGATTTATTCGATCTAATATCTTCACTAAGTATAGCTAAACGGAAGCAATCATTAGTGTTATTTTTTACATTTATAACACAACGTTTATCCTTAATTTTTTTAGGTAATTCAATATATTGGGATCCTCCAAAAGGTCTATATTTTGTAAAATGTAAGCATATGTAATTTGATGAAATATACATTCAACCAGAACCTTTTTTTTTCATACTTGTCCTGTTCCGCTAAAAAATTTTTAAAAGTTATTTCAACATAATTTTCAAGGTTTATGCTAATATCTATCGTATTACTTTTCGATTTAAAATTAAAATCCGTTCTTTTACTAATAGTGTTTCCGTTTTTCATAATATATGTACATTCTAACATTATATTTATTTTATAAGATTTCTAATCTTCAACATAAGAATTTAATATTTACTAAGAGTTCTTTTTTATTGTTTAAAAATTCGGTAGCTACTAATTTTTTATTATCGTTAGGAATGTATACGTCCTCAACCGCATTTCCTAAAGAAGCTCTGATTATCCCGTTTTCTTCAGCAATCGCCTTCTCTCGCATCTGTCTATCAAACATGCTATATTTTCTTTTTTTATTCGGTATTTCCAATGTGCTCAAATTGAACATACACGTATCATTACTACTAAGCCCACTAACAACTTGACAGTTTATTTTATGACGTTCAAAATTGAACTTTCTATTGAATTCTTTCCCACAGCCTTGACAATAAAAAAGCAACATTGCTCACACAAATAATTGTTTTTATTATTCATTTTATTAAACCCTTAAATTAAATTAAACAAAAATTATGGGGTCTTACCATCTAAAACTAGTAATATTTACATAAACGTTAATTCATATAAATTTTTCTTTTTCCCACAATATTTAAGTTTTAGTTGACCTAAAAACATTAAACATCAATTAGTTAAGTATTGTAATGTTTTTACAACTTTATTAAGTATTTTTATAATATTTACCATCATACTGTGCTATATCTTCATCAGTTATAGCGTAAATATTTTTGTCATTCTCAGTGGCGGCGCTCTTTCATGTCAGGGCGGCGTCCTTTCAAACAGATAACACTGGTCGACAAAATTTACCTTTTTTTCTTTCACAAGAATTAAAATAACAGATTCTAAAAGTATTTTTCGTGCTGAATTCAAATATAATTACAGTTTTTCCCCATCGGGCAGGAGTTTTGTGTGATATTCATTTGAATTCTTTATAATATTCCAAAAAATCCGTAACTAGCTATGTAACTCAAAATTATAATTACTGATTCTGACTTACCTAGAAAGTCAGTAGTGATTTTCAGCGAAAATAGTGATTTTCGGGTATATTTTGCATCTGGAACGTCTCTCATTTTAGTCCAACAGTAGTCAGCCAGCATATTGGAACTCCACTTGCCTTCGTACCTCTTCTCTATTGTAGAAATTTGCTGATGAAAACGCTCACCGTGTAAATCGCCGACAGCTCCAAGGTTTTCGGGGAAGAAGTCCAAGTGAGAGTCCAAGAAGTTCCACTATGTCACGATAGTTTTCTGCTTTATGGTTTCCAAGAAAATTGCAACACAAACTTTTGAAAGACTGCCAGGCTGCTTTCTCCAGTGGATTTAACAGTCCCTCGAAATGTTCATCAGCCATTAATGATCGGATTTGTGGTCCTATAAAAACTCCTTCTTTCAATTTAGCATCACTGACTTTGGGGAATTTCGATTTCAAGTACAAGAATCCTAGTACAAGAATCTTATCCATCAGAAAGTTTATCCATAGTTTTGACGAAATTTTTCATAACTCCTAACTTAATATGCAATGGAGGCAAAAATATTTTTTCAGGCTTCACTAAATAGACAAATGCCACATTTTTCTGGCCAGGGATAAGAGATTCACGTTTTGGCCATGACTTTCTAACGTAGTGAGACTTCTTATCTCTACTGTCCCACTCGCACAAAAAACAGCAAAATTTGGTGAACCCAAGTTGCAAACCAAGCAATAAAGCAATGACCTTTAAATCACCACAGATATTCCTTTGATATTTTCCATATTGTATTTTCTCTAAAACTAGTTTCATATTTTCATATGTCTCTTTCATATCAGCGGCATGCGCTACCGGTATTGATGGAAGTTTATTGCCAATATGTAGCAGCACAGCCTTCGAACTTACTTTAGAGGAGTCTATGGACAATCGCCACTCATCTGGCCGGTGTTGAAGCCCAAGAGTTTCCATAACTGAACAAATATTATTACAAAACACAATACCATTTTCTTCAGAGAAGTATACTTTGAAAACACTATGGCGGCTACGATATCTACTAATTCTTACAACTTTTTGGAGTAGATTCCACCCTTTGAGTCTGGAAGCTAAAACTTCCGCTTGCTGTTTAGACAGATTTAAATCGCGAATCAGGTCACTAAGGTCTTGCTGATTGGGAAAGTATGGTTCTGATGAACAGCTACTGGCTTCATATGTAAGATCATTTTTATTTTCATCTGAATCATTTGGAGTTTCAGTCAGGTCAGAACCAGAGTTATCACTTAAGGTTGTATCTGCATATACTGGTACGGGGAACTCTTCACTGTGTAAGACAGGTCTCATTGCAGATTGCAAATTCGGATACTTAACTGTATATTTTGTTTTAGATGTGATTCCTTTAATATTTGTCAAACAAAAATAACAGTCAGTTAAATGATCCTTCGGTTCCCTCCAAATCATGGGAATTGCAAATAGCATATGATGTGTACCATTTTCCCACCCAGTCAGCAGTCTAACACACGAAACATAGCATGTATTTGGGGCTCAGCTCTTATCAAAATCACCAACTTGACAGCCAAAGTAAAGTTTATAACATTTCTTTACAAGTGGGGTCAAATTTCGCCTCTGAGACTTGAAGGTCAGCTCACCACAAATATAGCAGAAATTATCTGCATGATTTACACAATTTCTTGGCATGATGAAAAAATAAAGCACAGAAATACAACATGCACAACATACACAATACACTTCTAAACAGAAAGGAAGGAAATATTTCACTACTCAACAATCTCACAGTCAGCTCAATACTGACATGTCACAATGCAAAGAGGTCTGAACATGTCTAAACAACAACAATGAACCTGCACAGTCATGTTTTACTGCGCTTCAGCATGACATTGCAAATAATTTCAATAATACAGCTTGAGTAAAATAGCTACAAATGAGGTAACGGTTCCTATGACAGGTCAAAGAAAACGCTAAAATCATATTTTGAAAAGTAGCTTTTACAGAAAAACTATGCCTGATGAGAAAATTCTGACTACTTATCTGAATTCAGGATGGAAAATTCCACTAGATTCACTATTCAGATCTCTTGTGAAAAAAACCTTGTCGACCAGTGTAACAGACCCGTCGCGAGCTAGGTCAAGGCATCGCTCGAATGTAAACAGTGCTGAATAAGCATGACAACATCTCCCCGCCACTGCAAGCCGGCTATATGGGTCATTCTCCCAATACATACAAATTTATGTCCCAATGAGATTATATTATTTGTGTGCAATTGCTAATAATTCAATTGCATCCACTGGTTAATAGAAGACCTCAGCTTGTTGTTCAAGATTTTTTATCTCACTAACAATTTGTTTATAGGCCTATGTTTAAAGTTAAAATGTCAATATCTATCTCCCTCACCTGTCCCAAAGCTCAAGTTGCTGACTTTGATGGTGGAAAAAAGATATATACAGGGTGTTTCGGAATTGCACGGCACTATTTTAGGTACGTGTTCTCTAACACAAAATAAACAAAAAAGTTCATATTAACATGTATCTCAAACTCATTTATTAAACAGATATCAAAGGTTAAAGATTTATTATTACTATTTATTTATTATTATTACAACATTTAGAGTAAATGTTCAAAGGCGCCTCCGTTTTGTTGAATGCAACATTCAGCACGACGAATCCATGCTTCTCTGGCTCTTCGTATAGCATCAGGATGGTGGTTGATAGTTACTGCGGCTTCCACGATCCGATTTCTTAGCTCTTCTTGCGTGTCAACTGGCGCAGAATAAACCATAGACTTCATCCAGCCCCACACAAAATAATCTAATGGCGTTAAATCCGGAGATCGTGGTGGCCATTTAACAGGTCCGTTTCGACCAACCCATAAGTTGCATTTAAATAATCAGTGACACTATGAGAAAAGTGAGCTGGAGCACCGTCATGCATAAACCACAGCCTTTGCCTAATGCCTAGCGGAATATCTTCTAGAATATCATGCAGATTATTTTGCAAAAAATGCAAGTAAGATATACCTGACAGCCTAGGTGGCAAAAAGAAGGGGCCGATGATTTTGTCGTTTAGAAGACCACACCAGACATTTAAAGAGAATGTATGTTAGTAATGTGCAACAGCAGTCGTATGAGCGTTTTCTTCGGCCCAAGTATGGGTTTTTCGAAAATTAAGAATCCCGTTTCTTGTAAAGCAAGATTCATCAGTAACCAAAATGCAGTTCTGGAAGTTAGGATCTCGTGTGCACTGTCGAATTAACCACTGGGAGAAATTTCTGCGCTTGTTATAATCTTGTGGTAACAAATCTTGCCTACTTGATACGTGAAATGGATATAATTGTTGTTCGCGTAAAGTTCGCCATACGTTGGTAGAGGAAACATCGAAACGACGTGACAATCTTCTGGTACTAGTAGTAGGAGATAACTGAACAGCATCGAGTATTTCTTCTTCTACGTTTGCAGTTCGTCGAAATCGTTGTCGACCGGCGTTCACTCGTATAGGTTTTAGCGTACCATTATCCCTAAGACGTCTTTCAATGGCCTCAAACGTTTTACGATTTGGTATTCTTCGGTTAGGAAATTTTTCACGATATCTTCGAACAGCTGCAGCACCGTTTGTATGTACCTCGCCATAAGTTAAAAGCATGTCTGTTTGATCATCAAAAGTGAATAAATTTGTGGTATCTCCCATGATAATCATAAATTGAACTGTGTCACAAAGATTCACTCACACTAAAACACACAGAACTAGACAAACAGATGAGCAACTACTGTCATTGCTTATCGTTCATTTGTTTATCAGGTGATTAAAACCTTTTATTTAGTATTAAACACGTTAAACGTTGTACAGTCAGTCTTAATGCAGTAAATCAATAATAAATCTTTAACCTTTGATAGCTGTTTAATAAATGAGTTTGAGATTTCTGTTAATATGAACTTTTTTGTTTATTTTGTGTTAGAGAACACGTACCTAAAACAGTGCCGTGCAATTCCGAAACACCCTATATATTTTTGTATTTATGACCTAGTTTTTTTTTTCATACTTGTTAGAAGGTCTTAATTATTTGGTTTTACGGTATATTGCTATTTTCGTATTATAGAAAAAAAATTATGATCTATAATCTACCTGTCCCATAGATGCAACCTATCTCCCTCACATTGTTTTGAAATCGGGCCTCAAAACTTTGGAAACCTTTATTTTATTATAATTCATTGCTGGCAACATTGTAACAGATTCCCGTCTCAACAAGGATAAACTTTTTCACGGAAGTTCTGCCCTCGTTTCCTCGTGAGGTTGTTTTTATCGGTTAAAACAGTGAGTGTCGTTTCATTTCCTATCTCCCTCACCCACTGATATTTCCTAAAAGGTGAGTTTGATTCACGTTATATTACGGGTAATTTGAAGGTTTACAAGGGATTTCAATAACCCATAAATGTTGTTCATAAGAGATTGACATGAAATGGTCTACTTTAATATAACCTCAAAAACCTATCTCCCTCACATCTATCTCCCTCACTCGTGTGGAATGAGGAATGAGTTAAGTTTGGTAAAACCTGAACTCTAAACTTATTTAAATATTTAAGGGAAATTGATTTTCAAGTCTGTTTTGAGCACTTTTAAATAATATTTAGAGATTACAAAGACTTAATTAGTTGACACGTATTTGTTTTGTTTGTTTGTTTAACATCTCCTTATGCAACTTAGGCTAGCCGGACGACGATACAGTGGGAGTCCTAAATTTTGCATATCCATGTATAATTAGGGATCTTTGACCGTACCGAGTACCGGACATAGCACAGGCTCGGGTCCTATATTTTTCGTCCTATCCAAGGGACGCTTTTCGCTTATAACTCGCAAACGAAGGGATTAATCGAAAAAATGTATATGACTGAAAATGTTTTCCTTGAAAACCTGAAAAAATTGAGGCCATTTAGAAACCTCTACGACCATTTTTTTTCTCGCAAAAACGCGCTTTTGCGCTTATAACTCGCAATCAAAGGTGAAATAAGTGATTTGTATATTTTTCCGGCATAGCGGTTAAGGAAAGCTTTAAAATGATACCTTATTCATGAAATTTGATTAGTTAATAAGGAAGTTATAGCGTACCGACAAAAAAAAGACCTTGAGAAATAATATATATATGTTTCTATTAGGCATTTTTTGTAAACACCATTAGCAGCCTACCTTCTAACAATTTGTGGAAAAAAATCCTTGGAAAATGTAATTTTTTCCAACAACCCCCTCGCCCTCACAAGGTCGGTCAATGACCCTCAAGGTCACATATAGCTCTACCATGGCACGCTCAAGGTCATTTCCTTAGTGCCTCTGCTCAACCGGATAAATATAACTACTTCGATTCCATAATACTCAGGTTAGTAAACTCTAAATTTATTATTGATTTAAAATTTTTAGTGGGGCGAACCAATATACAGAGTTTTTTTTTACTTTTCTAGATATTAACGGTAAGCGGTTTGATTCTAATATACTCGGGTTGGTAAATTCCAAATTTATAATTGAATTTAAGTTTCGAGTGGGGGAAACCTAAATAAAGAGTAATTTATTTTTTTCTGATTTTAACGGTATCAGGGTCGATTCCAATATATTGATTTGATAAATTTGTTATTGATTTTAAATTTCGAGTGATAGGGGTAGGGGCAGCCATATAGAGAGTAATTTTTCAATTTTAAGTTTTAACGGTACCAGGGTCAATTCCAATATATTGGGGTTGGTAAATTTCAAATTTGTTATTGATTTTAACTTTCGAGTGTTAGGGGGGCACCCATACAGAGAGTAATTTTACATTTTTAGGTTTTAACGGTATGAGTGTCGATTCCAACATATTAGGGTTGGTAAATTCCGAATTCGTGATTGATTTTAAATTTAGAGTAGGGGGCCCTTATGGAGAGTAATTTTACTTTTTCTGATTTTAACGGTATGAGGGTTGTATGGGTAGGGGTGTTATTATTAATTCATATACTATCCTTCCCACCTAGTATTCGCTGATTCATTTTTATTAATTATTAAATTATAATTATTAGTATTATTTTCCTATGTAATTATAACTATGTCTTGTTGATTTATTCATATGTTTAATATTCAATTGAAAAAAAATTAATATCACTGAAATTGATTAATGAGTTTAGAAAAACAGTTATTGTTGTACACAAAACAAAATATAATGTATGAATATTAACAGAATAATAACAAAGAAGAATTCTTCCACAAGGTAAAGAAGAAAAGAAAAGAAAACTTATGTATAGTTTATCTAAAATTAACCAATACAAAAAAAACTGATTTTTAATCTAAAGTAAACTAAAACAGATAAACAAATATAATTAAGTTGTTTAATGTTTTCTAAAGAAGTCTTTCAATTAAAATAAAATCAAAATATAAACTTAGTGTCTTCAAATTACAAAAAATAAACCTTTTGCTGTAGACCGATGTTTAAATGGAGGTCGCCAGGGCGATGAATGAAGGGCGGGCCCTGTGGTAGGGTTGGCTCACTGGTGGTGTTCCAATAAAAAAATGCATAAAAGAAGATGCATTACAGTTTACTTTGTGCACTATTGAAGATAGCACTTAATCTTTTTTCTTGAGACTGGCAAGCGCGTGGCATCAGCGGTTTTTTAACTAACTAATTTACACCACCTGGTGTTATAAACAATGCGCTTATTTATATTCTATTGTTAAATTGTTAAATAAACATAATTGTAATTAAACTTATTTTAAATAAAATATACCAACTTTATGTTGATATAAATTTGAATTATATTTTAAAAATAAAAATAAAATCAACTTTTATTCGGGCTTTAACATACCGCCCACCAAAATTTATATTAAATTTTCAAATGTTGAACTTAATAAAACAGTCAGCTACATCATTTTTTATCCCCATAAGGGATGCCAGACGTAGCTGGCTTGTAGTTTAAACCTCAGGGAGCAGCGGGGCTAGTTTCCTAACTGGGCGTTTGTATATACCCTGAGAAGTTTTGATTTGCACCACTCTCACTACCCCATCAGGTCCTGGATCGGTCTTCGCCACCCTCCCTACTGGCCAATGTAAAGGCTGTACGTCGGGTTCTTTTAAAAGCACTAATAGACCTGGTTTCAAATCTTCTGTTTTTCTTTTCCACTTACTCCTCCTTTGCAGTGCATTAAGATAATCATAGCGCCACCTATTCCATATATCTTTTAAACACTTCTTTAGCAGCTACCAGCGAGATAGGCGATTGGTAGGGATTTCACTGCATTCATCTGGAAGACTCTCTAATGGAGTACCGATTATAAAGTGGCCTGGCATTAAGACATCGTAGTCTTGTGGTGATGATGTCATGGGGTATAAAGGGCGAGAGTTTAACACTGCCTCAATGCGAATGATCAGCGTATTGAACTCTTCAAGAGTAAGAACCTGTGTCTTCATGACTCTTCTAAGGTGTTGTTTGAATCCTTTAACGCCTGCCTCCCAAATTCCTCCGAAATGTGGAGCAGCAGGAGGTATAAACTCCCATTTGATGAGTTGACTAGACAGATGATGGGCAATTTTATCCTGTGTCTCTTGTAACTTCAACCACTGACAGAGCTCATTTAGATATCTATCTGCCCCGATGAAATTTTTGCGTTGTCTGATAATATCCTTTTTGGTAGACCTCGTCGTCCTATAAACCGGTCCAATACAGCAAGAAAGCCTCCGTTGTAAGGTGCGAAACAAGTTCAATATGAACTGCTTTTGTACTGAGACATACATTTGATTTTCGCCGAACAGAATTCTTCCTTGGGCTTTCTTTTGTGATAAATGGTCCAGCAAAATCGAGTCCTATGTTTATAAATGGGCTTAAATCTCGTGCTTGGTAAGTCGGCCATTATAGGGTTGTAATTTCTAGCTTTAAATCTATGGCAGGTTACACATTGATGTATGCGCGACCTAACGATTCATCGTGCAGCTATCACCCAATAACGCCTCCTTAGCAATGATAATAATAGCTGTGGTCCAGCGTGAAGAAAGTTGCGATGCATGTCATCGATGATCAGTGACGTGATTTGAGCTTTCAGTGGTAGTATAATGGGGTGTTTTGCACTATACGGCAAGGGACTGTAAGCGAGTCGTCCGCCCACCCTGATGATTCCCTGGTTGTCGATAAATGGTTACAAAGACTGCAAATTTGAGTCATCCAATGGTGATTTTGAATTAAAATAAGACTCCTGAGTAATTTTTATAAGAATGCGAGTAGAATTCACAATTTCATTAACAGTTAAAGGTCCTCTTCGTCTTTCATTTAAAACTGATTTGCAATTGTGTACGAACCGTTGAATTAATCCAAAGCTGCGTACTAATCTGCCCCACGTAGAAAATCTTTCAATTATCTAGGGCATCTCGAATTGCGTAGTAACGTTCATTATATTTGAAGACTCTGTTTTAAGTTCGGGCACTTGACTGATGTAATTTAATTTTGAAAGCGGCCAGCCTTTAGGTTCCATAAACATCCAAGGGAATCCGGTCCACCAGAATTCACAGTTTATCAAAAGTAAGGGCGATGTTCCTCGGGAAGCAAGTTCAGCCGCATTGTCTTTTGATTCAACATGATACCAATCTTCAAAAGAATTAGATTCTAAAATTTTAACAACTCTACGAATGTTAGCTACGAATGTTTTGAGTTTGTAGGGAGGAGTATTGAGCCAAGAAAGAACAATGGTTGAGTCAGTCCATTAATAGAAATATTTTACCTTTAAACCACTGAAAAAGTTTTGTAAAGCATCCATTGTCTGCACGAGTAATAACGCTGCACAAAGTTCAAGTCTGGGAATTGACAAAGTCTTTAGTGGTGCTAAGCGTGTTTTAGAAAATAAAAGATAAGTGTTGATGACTCCATCTTGATTTTTTACTTTCACTTACCTATATATGTAATATATAGTAAGTGGAAGTATTGCGATCGTGAAAAATTTCGACTTCCGGTTTTCAACGGAAATACACGTTTTGGGGTCCCCTGAGTCCAAATGACCAAGTCCCACGAAATGGTCTGTGTGTGTGTGTGTCTGTGTGTGTGTCCGTGTGTGTGTGTGTGTGTAAACAGACTAGCTCAAAAACTATAAACCGTGGGAACCTGAAATTGGGTATTTAGTGTAGGTATATGCCCGCGATGTGACAGCAAAAATTTTATCAAAATTGCTCAAAGGGAGGGGGTACTTTATTTAATAACTTTTTACGTTTTTTTCGATTTTCTCAAAAACGGCTCTAACGATTTTGATTAAACTAAGTATTTGATCTATTTATATTACCGAGACACGACTGTAAAAATTTCATCAAAATTGATCAACCGGAGGGGGTACTTTACTTAATAAATCGTGTCCCACTTTTATCTGTTTTTTTCATTTACCCAACAACGGCTTTAATGATTTCGATCAAACTTAGTATTTAGTATATGTATGTGCCAGCGATGTCACAGTAAAAATTTCATCAAAATTGATCAATTGGAGGGGGCACTTTACTGAATAAATGTTGTCTAATTTTCACGTGTTTTTTTCATTTACTCAAAAACGGCTCTAACGATTTTGATTAAACTAAGTATTTGATCTATTTATATGCCCGAGACACGACTGTAAAAATTTCATGAAAATTGATCAATTGGAGGGGGCACTTTACTGAATAAATGTTGTCTCATTTTCACGTGTTTTTTTTATTTACTCGAAAACGGTTTTCACGATTTTGATCAAACTGAGCATTTGACGTACAAATATGCCCGAGATATGACTGTAAAAATTTCATCAACATTGATCAAATGGAGGGGGTACTTTACTTAATAAATTTTGTATCATTTTCACGTATGTTTTAAATTACTCATAAAAGGAAAAAATAAGAAATGAATGTGGAAAGATTTGTGACTTTTTGAAGTGGCCATTAACAAAACACGTCAATTTCTAATCTAAATAAGTTGGTAAGTGAAAGTTGTGTGTTGCGCGCACGCACCAGATTTTTATTCTAAGGTATATGACTGCCGCGTAACCTAAGGAGGAAGCATCTGCGAAACCCATAACAGTTATTTCTGAGTTCCTATTGGGCAGAATGCATCGATGTATTCGAATTGATCTTAAATCAGCAAGTGTATCAAATAAAGTTTTCCACTCTGTGGCAATAGCATTACTTATTGGTTCGTCCCAATCAAATTTATGTTTCCACAAAGCCTGAAGTATGGTTTTAGCTTGAAAGGTAACGGGAGACAAATACCCTTGAGGGTCGTACATCCTAGCTATGGTTGACATGATGCCTCGTTTAGTCGGGGTGTAATCCAGAGTTTGGATTTTGTAAGATAAAAAATCTTCAACCAAATCCCATTGTATACCTAAAACTTTGATTGAAGTCTCTTCCAAATTTGATAGTGATATGGTTTGTTCGTAATAATTCGACTCCAAGCTGTGTAGCAACTTTTTGCCATTGCTGGCCCATTTTTTAAGTTTAAACCCCCCTTTGCCAAGAATAGATACCAACTCTTTCTGCAGTTCGATAGCGTCTTCTATGGTGTCTGCACCTGTCAGAATGTCATCAACATATTTATTTTCTGCAAGCGCTCTGCTGCCTAAAGGGTTAATTGCTCCTTCGTCGTAAACGAGTTGTCGGATTACCCTAAGAGCTAAGTATGATGAGCATGATAATCCAAATGTCACACGATTGATCTCAAACTCCTGGACGCTATCTTTGATATCAAATCTATATAAAAAATGTTGAAACGCACTATCATCGGGATGTACTAGTATTTGCAGATACTACATCTGACGAATGTCTGCTATTAATGCAATCGGAAAAAGGCGAAATATCAGCAGCACACCTCTTATATCCAACTGAAGTTTGGGTCCGGCTAGCAAATTTTCGTTCAATGATCCGCTAATAGTTTTTGACCCATCAAAAACGATTCTCAAGCTGGTCGTAGAACCGTCTTTTACCACTCCATGTTGAGGCAAAAAGTATTTTGCTTGTTTGTTAGTAGGAGAAATGTACTGTTGTTGCAAGTGTTCTTGCAATTCATTGGCATATTCTCGCTTAAATTGTGGATTTCTTTCCAATTTCACCTCCAATCGATGAAGTGTAACGCCATTTGGTATGAATCCTCAAGCTCTACTCTGTCTTCCATAAAAGATAGACGAACAATATAAAGTCCGGTTGTATAGCGAGAATGGGTTGTGACAAAGTGACACACTGTAAATCGGTAGGATTTCTAGGTTGGATCGCAGCTACCTCCCACAACCTTTTCATCACCTTGTGGATAGATGAATTTTCTAATACTTGGGTTGAGGCCATTATTGTGGAAATCTGCGAATTCTCCTCCTGTGCAGAAGTATTAAATGGACCGAGTATGACCCAGCCATAAATTGTTTTCAAAGCGTTTGGCATTCCTTCTGAAGTGGACAATGATTCCCCGGTGTGGATTTGAGCAAATAAGTCGGCTCCTAGAAGAAAATCTATCTGTCCTGGTGAAGCGAAATTTGGGTCTGCTAATTCATAATGTGAAAAATACTGTTCGACTGCCTTAGGAACTCGTCTTGAAGGCGTGAGGTCGGTAATGTTTTTTATTATTACAGCGTTTGTGGTCAATTGTGGATAGTATTTATCTCTTGGTATTAACGCACTAATCGTTTGATATTTTCCTCCCGAAATAGGGCTGCTTGCGAATCCTCTCAGTGTATGGGATTAGGTAACCCCAATTGTTTGGCACATTCATTTGTGGTGAAATATCTTTGAGCCCCACTGTCAATGATAAAACGGATTTTTCGAAAATCTCCGTGAATATCTTTAATCCGTGCTGGGGCTGTTCCAAGTAAGATGGATGAGGTCCCCAAGGTGGCAGAGGATAACACAGTACAGGATTTTGTTGCTCTGGTGAATTAGTTTGAGGTTTTGGTGCTGTTTTTTGAGACTTTCCACATTCATTTCTGTTATTATTAAAATATAAAAGTGAATTATGCCTCTTTTGATTGACAAGAATTGATAGATTTGCAATCGAGTGAGGAATGAGATGAAACTAAACAGTTTGATTTTTTTGCGGAATTCATACATCGGATATGTTTACAATTACAAGCCAATAGCTTGAGCCTAAGCCCTAACCAGCAAAGTTGTACAATTCCTACTCCTTATAGGAACCTTAAACAAGTGGTTTTGACAACGAACGAAGACAGGTCCAATAGCTGCCGGTATGAATGATAAATAATGAATAATGAATGAGCCTTAACTTCCTCAAATCGCTTGGTAAGGTTCAGTTTAAGAAATTGTTTGCAACGGTATATTCTATGACGTTGGGGACATAACGGCCAGCTATTGGTCCTGTCTTCGTTCATTGTCAAAACCACTTGCTAAGGGTTCCTATAAGGAGTAGGAACTGTTGTAGGAAATGTACAACTTTGCTGGTTAGGGCTTAGGCTCAGGCTATTGGCTTGTAATTGTAAACATTGCCGATGTATGAATTCCGCAAAAAAATCATAATCTGGGATATCAGGCATTCCAGCACATTCAGCCTCAAAGTGTTCACAGGTTCAAGCATCTAACAATCGCAACGCATACGTATAAAGAATAAATCAAGCTGGCTCGTTTGAACTTAAAGATTTGAAGGCAACAGCGCTCTCATGTATTATTTGCGAAAATTGTTCGAGACTGTTGAATGTTTCCTTTTGAATAGGTTTGAAATTTAAAATTTTCACCAAATAATTGGACGCTTGGAGGCGTTTATTGTCATATCTTTTATTGTGCATAACCTGCTGCTGAAATAACTATTGCTGATATTGTCTGTGCGGCTTGCCCTTCAGCAAAGATTTTAAATAATGAAACTTTTGAATATCCGCTATGTCCGGATTTTCATGAATTAATGAGGTAAAGGTATCTCGTTATGAAATCCAATCCGATACATCCCCATGGAAGGTGGATAAATTGATGGATGGCAATTTTAGGGTACGGGTCGAAGGCTCCATAATGCTCTGATTGATAGAAATTGATTGGGAATTGGATAAATAATCGGATTTAAGAATTCCTTAATTTCTACGGCTAAAATTTTGTAGAATAATTCACGACATTCTAACTTAAGAACCTTTAAAGTCTCAACTGAAACAATATACGATAGAGACTGTCCTAAGCTAATAGCGTCATTGCGTTTATTTACATTCTATTATGAAATAAACATAATTGAAATTAAACTTATTTTAAATAAAATATACCAACTTTGTTGACACAAATGAACAATATGTTGACATAAATTTGAATTATATTTTAAAAATATAAATAAAATAAACTTTTATTCGGGCTTTAACAAGGGTCGATTCCAGTATATTCTGGTTTGTAAACTCTAAATTTGTTATTGATTTTAAATTTCGAGTAGGGGGGCACCCATATAGAGAGTAATTTTACTTTCCTAGATATTAACCGTATGCGGGTCGAATCCATAATACTCGGGTTGGTAAACTTGACATTGGTTGTTGATTTTAAATTTCGAGTTGGGGGTTACCCCTACAGAGAGTAATTTTACTCATTCTGATTTTAACGGTATGAGGGTCGATACCAATATATTGGGGTTGGTAAATGCCAAATTTGTAATTGATTTTAAATTTCGAGTGGGGGGCCCTTATAAAGAATAATTTTACTTTTCTACATATTAACGGTATGGGGTTTGATTCCGATATGCTCGGGTTGGTAAAGTCAAAATTTGTTATTGATTTTTAATTCGAGTGTTGGAGCCCTTATAGATAGTATTTTGTCACTTGGCGGGCCACCTGCACTAGACAGAGTGGGGGGCGGCCAGCGGGTATAAATACCGCGGCCGTCTGCTCTTAAGTCAGAGAAGGTACCTTACCTTCTCTCACACCTTTTCTCCTCTCCTTGACCTCTTGCCTTCTCTCTTACTCATCACTCTCCTTCTCCGCCTTGTATACTACATAGCATTTGTTTAATAAAATATTTTTTAAAGTTGTTTTTCTTATTTTTCAAATTTCCTTTCCTTTCCTTTCCTTATTACCCGTGACGAGCCTACTGGCGTCCGAGACACTTGTCAATGACCACACCAGTAATCTCCGAGGTAACTCTCCTTTACCGCCTATGACGGGCCTTGCAGCGAACGAGTCTTGAGACCGTGACTTCACTGTTACCCCCGAGGCACTCTCCTCCTGCACTCCTCTATCACCCGTGACGAGTCTAGCTGTGGTCGAGGCCAGTGCCCGTGACACTACAGGTACCTCCGATGTGGAATTCCCATCCTGTCCGTGACAGGTCTAGCTACGGACGAGGCTATCCCCCACGACTCCCTAGCTACCCTCGAGACACTATCCTTCTTCCTTTCTTCCCGGTATGCAGGTTGTCGTCGCCTTCTGATCGGACATCAAGCCGGTAACCTGCGACGAGCCATAGGCAACAGCACCGGCGACACACCTGGTAACCCACCAACAACACAGACGACGACACTGGTGACCCCGACGTGATTCTTCTTCTTCATTTCCTTCCGACATGCATGTTCCCTCACCTACTCGTCTAAAGTACTGTCACTACTACACGACCCTCCGTCAACTTTAGACGTCAACACTGGTGACCCCGGAACATTACAAGAATTTACAGCATGCCAGACAAGGAAGACAAGAAGAGCACCTCGACTCCAGCTGCCCAGGAAGGAGAACTCCTCTATCAGGTTGGAACATTTAGTGGCCCATCAAGCAGGCTCCCTATCTTCTACAAAACAATCAGGAGATTCTAGCCACAACTAGCAGAGAAGATATCGATGCCCTTACTGCAAACGCTTCTAGACATAGACGAATACCTCTAGATACAACAACGGTATCTCAGCAAGCGCTTTCTTCTGCGCCCACACTCAGCAACCAAAGCAGTTCCTGCCAATGGAAGACCTAGGTGCGACCGCCACGGCTCTACCTCAACGCCGCATCTTCATAACGGACAAGCCAAGGAGAGAGCAGTTCCTGTTAGATACAGGTTCCTCAATCTACACGGTTTATCGTCTACGTGATTCTCGAAGAAACCGGTCAACTTCACCCTGGTGGACAACAGCACGGTCAGAAAAACATGTCTAGATTTCGGAGTGCTATGGGACCACTTTCCAGCATTTCTTCTTACAATATATCAGTAATCCCTGGTAACGGCCCGTAGGCACACTTACTCCTGCAGTACCTAATAAATGTTGACCTTCGCCTATTAGAGGTCCTTCGAGGAGCATTTTCGGGCACGTCATGGAGACAAAGTGGAATCCTGTGCGGAGCAAAGCTCGCCGTTTTCCATATTTATGACTCCACTCAACGCTCTTCTAGACTACTGCAAAACGAACGAGATAAGACTCCCATTACCTCAACGGAGGAAATGGTCAAGGCTTTCGATAACAGCAACATTAGCAAAATTTGGTTATTGATTTCAAATTTCGAGTTTGGGGGGCACCCCTATAGGGAATATTTTTACTTTTTAACAACTTAGCGGTATGACGGTCGATTCCAATATACTCGGGTAGGTAATGTCTTAATTTGGTATTCATTTAATATTTCGAGTGGTGGGGGCATCCATATTGATAGTAATTTTACTTTTCTAGACATTAATGGTATGCGGTTCGATTCCAATATATTGTGGTTGGTATATTCAAAAATTTTTATTGATTTCAAATTTCGATTGGAGGGGCCCTTACAGTGAGTAATTTTACTTTTTTAGATCTTAACGGTTTGCGGGTCGATACCAATATACTCCTGTTGGTAAATTCCAAATTTGTAATTGATTTTTAATTTCGAGTGGCGGGCACCCATATAAAGAGTAATTGATTTTTTTCTGATTATAACGAAATATGGGTCGATTCCAATATATTAGGGTTGGTAAATTCCGAATCTGTGATTCATTTTATATTTCGAGTAGGGTTGCCCTTACAGAGAGTAATTTTAATTTTTCAGAATTTAACGGTATGAGGTTCGATTCCAACATATTGGGGTTGGTAAGTTCCAAATTTGTTATTGATTTTAAATTTCGAGTGGGGCACCCCTGTAGGGAGTATATTTATTTTTTTAAATTATAGCGGTATGAGATTCGATTCCAATATACTCGGGTGGGTAAATTCCAAATATGTTATTGGTTTTTAATTTCGAGTGTCGGGGCCCTTAAAGGGATTAATTTTACTTTTCTAGATATCAATGGTATGAGGGTCGATTCCAATAAACACGGTTTGGTAAATTCCAAATTTATTATTGATTTTAAATTTCGATTGAAGGGGCACCCATATAAACAGTAATTTAACTTTTTCTGATTTTAAAGGTATGAGGGTCGATTCCAATATATAGGGGTCGGTAAATGCCAAATTTGTAATTGATTATAAATTTCGAGTGGGGGGTTCTTATAGAGAGTAATTTTACTTTTTCAGATTATAACGGTATGAGGGTCGAATCCAATATAATGGGGTCAGTAAATTCCATATTTATAAATGATATTAATTATTGAGAGGGGGAGGGCACCCATATAAAGAATAATTTTATTTTTTCAGATTATGACGGTATGAGGGTCGATTATAGTATATTGGGGTGGGTAAATTCCAAATTTGTTATTGATTTAAAATTTTGAGTTTGGGGCTCACCCCAATAGGAAATATGTTTACTTTTTAACAACTTAGCGGTATGACGGTCGATTCCAATATACTTGAGTTGGCAAAGTCCAAATTTGGTATTGATTTAAAATTTCGAGTGGTGGGGGCACCCATATAGAGAGAAAGTTACTTTTCTAGATATTAACGGTATGCGGTTCGATTCCAATATATCGAGGTCACCCATATAAAGAGTAGGAAGGAAAATTTATATATAGGAGATTCTCCACCATCAACAATTGGACGTAAATTTCTTTCTTCTTTATGAAGCTTTATCAATCTAAAAATTCTAGGTTGAATGCAGTGTTGGTCTATTAATTGTTTTTTATCTTTTCCATCTATAAATTTGTGGGCATATAACCTTTCAATATATTTAGTTAATTTTTTATTTATTTCTGGTAATAGATCCAACCTAACTTTCCTGTAAGTATTGTCTTCAATTAAAAGTTCTTGCATTTTTCTGTCCTAATCCTTTACCTCCATAATCACTAATCATTAAATCTGATGCAGACCAGTATGGCTTCGCTCGATGAAATTTTAAGAAACTTCATTGCAGATATTGTTCAAGTTGGTAACAATTCCAATTCACATCTAAATGTGATTGATAATCTTATTAACTGTTTTAGAAAATTCATTTAAGCTGAAGGTAAGATTTGAAACTAAGTAAGAAGTGAAAGGTTTGCTATGTGGAGTCCATTATCCCTTAATCCTCCCTGAAATTTAAACAATGAAAATATTAAACAGGTAGTTGGACCACGGTAGCAGATACCTATATATTTTAATTATTAATTGACAAACCACTGATGGTGGATTTTTAGAAGACAATTTTTATCATCAATCATACGAGTATTTAGGTAATTGTTGATAATTTATTATTTTTATTGTTGATTTAGTAGTAATTGACATATAAGTTATGAGAGAATTTAATTTTTATTGTGTTTTAAATGAATTGTTATCATAATAATAGATAATTGTTTTGCAAATATGATAATTTAATAAAAGAAAAAAAAAATTGTCTTCATTTAAAAGTTCTTGCATTTTTCTGTCGTAATCCTTTACCTCCATAATAGCCACTTTTTTAGTTTTATCTGATTTAAAACAATTAATTGGGGGTTTTTCTTTTTAAATTTTAGCACCTCTTTTAAATCATGCTCCCAGATTTGGTAAATTAATTTTTTATTCTTGATCTTATTTTGTTCAATATAATTTCCTAATTATATTTTTTCTTAATCCTGTGATGTGACTTTCACAGGTATCCATTGAGCTTAGAATATACTCTACACCACTAATTACATTGATAATGTCTTTTCTTAAATCTAATGGGAAAATGTTCACATTATCACCAAGACTAAGAAAATTTAATAAATTTTTTGGAATATCAATATCTGTCATATTTACAACAAGACCTTTCATATGCAGTTTTTTGTACCTGTTCACCATCTGATGTTCAGATGAATTTGTCTTGATTTTAAATTTACCTTCAATGTTATTACTATCAATGAATGTTCTATTTGAATGGTTATTCACATTGTTTATCTCCGTGTAAGGTTTATTAATTTTAATTTTAATTAGTCCTTTTATTTTAAATTTTAAAGTGGAATAAAAAACATATTATAAAAAAATATTAAACTGACTTCGAAACCTAGGAACCAGTAAAAATAAATTCACTGAAAAGTATGAAATAATTACCTTCTGATTTTTATGAATACACAGCAAAATTGAAAATGGTATAAAAATTGGAAAAATTCAATAAGACGAATAATTTTATTTTGATTTGTACAAATACACACTAATTGTTAATAAAAATTATTAAATTTAAATATTAATACTATGTTTAATACAACACAATCTTTTCGGAGGCGGCGCAAAATAGAAATAACATGTTACTGATACGATTCCATTAGTAGGCATTGAAATCAATAGATGGGAAGAGAAGATCCATTCAGAAGATTTTCATAATGTCTAGTGTAAAAAAATTTAAATTTTGCGCCGCCTCCGAAAAGATTGTGTTGTATTGAACATAGTATTTAATATTTAAATTTAATAATTTTTACTAACAATTGGTGTGTATTTGTACAAATCAAAATAAAATTATTTAAAGGTTTGTTCCAACAAGCACGTAAAACACATCAATAACTAACAGACTGTCCATGTTCTCCCCCCACTCTTTTGATTCTGAATTTGATTGGTTGGTTTTCTCATTTGATTCATTCAGCAGTAATACAGTACTGGGATTTGTTAGTTATCAATTAGTTTTAATAGCTTGTTGGAGCATACCTTATGCTATATATGCCATATGTTTTTCCAATCTGTAAACAATTTGAGCGATAATTAAATAATTATTTTCATGTTTTTTCCCTATAACTTGTTAAATAAATTAGGAACCCCAAAAAGGTTTAAATGGGACCACCTTGGGAAAATACTCTACAAGATGCAAAAGGTTTGTTCCAATTGGTCTACCCATCTCTGAGTAATCGGTAAACATACAAAGAATAATTGCTATCAGTGTTGTTATTGTGTTGCAGTTTTTTACTAAGTTCTTTCTTGTTCATGTTCATTTTGTTATTTGTTTATAGTTATTTTATTGTTCATTAATTTTTGGAAATGATTTGATGTTAATTCAGTGAGTTTTGTTGATTTTAATTAAGAACATTAAAGGTTAAGGTTAGCCTTGCCGATCTTACGAAGAATTTACCTTTCGTAAAAGAGACAATAAAGGTGAGGAGTATTGTTGGTATCCTTAGGTAAGAAAACTTTAAAGTTTCTCCTTAGATAAACTTTATTGATTCACTAAATTGAAATAAAATATTATTGCTTTAGCTTAAGGTTATATTATCTTTAGAAACTATTGCCTTCCAGTGTTTTATAAAGTTTATGTACTATCAATCATATTCAGCTAAAGATTTGGATCATGACTGATACTCGAGTAACAGCAATGGAGGAGGGTGTAGTAGAAGAGCAGTCTCTTTAACGCCCAAGGCCTACAGCTAAGAGGCAAAGGAAAGGATCTCCTGACTCCAGAGAAGTTATAGATAATGAGCAGCCAGAAGATAGCCTCTTGCAAGATGCTCGGAGAATCCAAGAAAATATCCGCGTCTATACTAGTGCTACTGCTATTGAACGTAAGTGCAAAGGTCTAAAAACATATCAATAGCAAAGTACAGCAACTTATAGATATTTTGGAGACGATTAATGACAAAAATCAGGAACAATGAGCCCTTATAGAGCGAGCTGTAAGGGAGACATTAACATCTCCTACGGTTTATGAGCTTCTACTAAATTTATTAGTAGAAAAGACTGTTACCAATGGTGTTAGAGGGACTCAGGTCGGAAAACCTTAATCAACAAAAACTGGTACCAGAACCCAGTACTTCCCAAGTTGAGGTGGAAGTGATTAGGGAACAGCCAAAATCCAACAACACCATCGTAGAGACTACTGGGAGTGAAACCTTCCAAATGGTTAAAAAAAGAAGAAGAAATAAAAAAGCCTCAAAACAGGAAAAGGAGGGCGACCCTGATAAATCCATGCCTGCGGTAAGTGAAAAAATGCTTACTTGAAGAAGAAGACGATGGCCGATGTTGTCAAAACCTTGCCCCGAAAACCGTCAGATGCTGCTAGGCCGACATATGTTATTATAGCAGCTGAAGGGAAGAGTGCAGTTGATATCATCACCGCACTCCCATCTCCGACTGAACTTGGGGTTAAGGTTAGAGTTGTCCGCGCAGCTAAAGCAGGATCAGTTTTAGTTTTCGTTGAGGAAGATGGACATGTAAAGAGAATTCTTGAATCACAGAGATTAAAAGACAATGAAATGGATTTTTTTTTTAATCATGGAATGCAAATTTTGTGGAAAAGTATTTAGTCGAGAACGTGACGTTAGTGGTAGGCATTTAGTCATATGTCAGGCACGTGAGCAACAGCGTAAATGCTCAAATTGCGGTGAAAAATTTACATAAAAAAAGACGCTCATTGCTCATATCCGTCGCTGCGGTTATGAAATATCCACCATGGCAAAGAGGTCCCGTATCGATGCTGCTAGGGGGCATCTCTTTGAGGTGGAAACTTCCCATAGGGGTATCCTGAAAACGTTCTTTCTTCCATCCACTGAAAGTACAGATGCAATAGAATTCCTTAATTCACAGACAGAGACGATACATAGCTTGCTTAAAAATTATATGGAAGAAACTATTTCCCCTATAAAATACAATTTGCTATTGGAGGCAACGTTCGAAAATATTGTGGGTGAAACTTGCGATAGACCATTTAAGACAAAAAACAATATTATATGAAGACTCTTCCATTTTGGATAGTTTGAGCACGAGCTACGACAAGATAAAAACTGAGATGGAGGAATCTACTTTGAAGGGAAGTGGTGGGACTCTTAAAAACCTTGACGGCATCCTACTCCGTGTTAACCGATTTAAGCCGATAGGAGGTTCTAGTTTTATCCCTTTACCCCCACTTATAGCGAATAAGAAAGCCATTATTAATGTAAAAAACAACGATGACCGATGCCTTATGTATGCCATATTATCTCGACTTATCGATGGTCCTAACGCAGACCGCCAAAGCAAATATAAAAATCTTGAGCACAGGTATCACTTTAGTTGCATTTCCTTCCCCACCCCTCTCCACGAGGTTAAAAAGTTTGAACAACGTAATAATATAAGTATAAATTTTTTCGCTCTTGGAGAGAAGGAGGAAAATTATCCCCTAAAAGTCGTTAGGCAGGCAGATGGTCGTAGTCACTACACTTACATAACAGATTTTCATCGACTCGTATTCGCTCAAATTACCAAACATAAAAGGAAGGTACAAGTTTGTAAACGATGCTTCCAGCATTTTTCATCAAATCGAGAAGGTACTGCCGAATGGATAAAAGAACACATGGAATACTGTGGAGAGAACAAACCGACCCGAATCGTATTACCTAAGGACGGTAGACCACCAACGGTATACTTTACTAAAGTACAGAATCAGATGAGGATTCCTATCGTCATCTATGCAGATTTTGAATGTGTGTTAAAGAAAATAGATATTAACAATTCCATACATTCCCTTACAACTCCCTACCAACGCCACCTCCCTATGAGCTTCTGCACCTATATTAAGGTTGCAGAAGACATTCCTCGTCAGTGCCTACCTCCTGACTTCCCCGAGGAGCCCTACATTTATACAGGCGAGGATGCAGCAGAGAAATTCATTAAATACATAAAGTCCGTAGCAGAAAAAGTGTCAAAAGTATACTCGATGAAACAGCCTATGCTACCCCTTACACCATCTCAACTAGAAGAATTTTCAAAATCCAAGCATTGCTATCTTTGTTCCAAGCCTTTTGTTTCCTCCAACAGAAAAGTGGCAGACCATGATCACATCACTGGTCTTTATCGTGGTGCAGCTCACTCGCAGTGTAATATTCTATACCGGTCTCCCCAATTTCTCCCTGTCTTTCTCCACAATCTGAGGGGTTACGATTCACATTTTATAGTTCGAGAATTGGGCTATAATAAGAGTCGTATTAACGTCATACCGAACAGTGAAGAAAAATATATTTCCTTTAGTAAACAGGTTGGGCCGCTAATGGTTAGATTCATGGATACATTTAGGTTCATGGCATCTAGCCTAGATAAATTATCGAAAAACCTTCCAAGCCATAAGTTCGTCGATAAAGCTAAAATCTTCCCTGCTGACAAAATGGATCTAGTAATAAGTAAAGGAGTGTATCCCTACAATTATACAGATTCATTTGAAAAACTAAAGGAAACCGTTCTACCACCTAAGGAGGCATTCTATAGTACCTTTAACGAATGTGATATCTCAGGCGAAGATTACCAAAATGCCCAGTCAGTCTGGAATGCATTTGATGTAAAGACCCTAGGCGAGTACAGTGAGCTCTACCTTAAAGTAGATGTTATGCTCCTATGTGACATATTTGAAAATTTCAGGGATGTCTGTATGGGAGCATATTGCTTAGACCCTGCTTGGTACTTCACGGCTCCTGGCCTGGCATGGGATGCCATGCTCAAGTATACTGGTATACATCTTGATCTCTTGACTGATTATGATCAGTTACTTATGATCGAACGCGGAATCAGGGGAGGTATATGCCAATGTAGTCAACGTTATAGCAAAGCTGATAACAGGAATCTTAACCCAAACCATGAGCCTCATAATGAATCGAAGTACATCGCCTACCTTGATGCGAATAATTTATACGGATGGGCAATGTCAAACCCCCTTCCTTATGGCAGTTTTGAATGGGTTGAAGATCCCAATGCTCTAAAATGGGAAAATATACGAGAAGACGGTCCATACGGCTATTTTGTTGAAGCGGACATTGACTATCCCAAAGAGTTACATGATGTTCACAATGATTTCCCCCTTCTTCCAGAGAATAGCGTCCATCCGAAAGGTACCAATAAGAAATTATTAGCTCCTTTGTCTAAAAGGGAAAATATGTCGTACACTTTGCCAACTTGAAACAAGCGATGAGCCTTGGTCTCCGTTTAGTACACGTACATCGAGCGCTACGGTTCAGGCAGTCCCGTTGGCTAAGTTCATATATCGAACTCAACACCCGAATGAGACAGCAATCGACTAACGATTTCGACAAAGATTTTTTAAAACTTATGAATAACGCCGTATTCGGAAAATTTATGGAAGATGTAAGAAAACGTTTAAAAATCGAACTGGTTACTGATGATAAGAGATTACAAAAACTCATTGCCAAACCCACTTTTAAGGACAGGACAATATATAGTGAAACTTTAGTAGTTGTACATCTCGACTATGAACAGATCATAATGAATAAACCTATTTATGTAGGAATGGCCATTCTCGATCTGTCCAAAGTCAGGATGTATGAGTTCCACTATAAGACAATCTTAAAAAAGTACGGACCTGACAAACTGAAATTACTGTATACCGACACAGACAGTTTCATTTATGAGATAAAAACTGACGACTTTTACATGGACCTTACCACTATGTTGGACGAATTGGACACATCCGATTATCCCAAAACCCACCCTTGCCACAGCAATAGAAACAAAAAAGTGTTGGGGAAAATCAAAGATGAAACCACCGGCGAACCCATCTCTGAATTTGCAGGCCTCCGAGCCAAAATGTATGCTTTACGGGTTAGAGGACAAGATATGAAACGAGCAAAAGGGATAAAGAGGGCAGCCGTTGAGAAAAAAATAACTTTCGATGATTATGTGACTGCCCTCTTCGATAAAAAAGAATTTATCACATCTTTTCGAACGATCTTATCGAAAGAGCATAAAATATTTTCTGTCGAACAGAAAAAAATTTCGCTTTCACCGTACGACGACAAACGCCATCTTGTAGATCATGTACATACGCTTGCTCATGGTCATTATTCCATACAGGATGTATAGATGAGTTGTGGGAATTAATTTCTCCTTCTGAAATCTTTCTCCCAATACTGTAAAAGACTTATAATATAAATATTTTTTGTTTTATAAGGTTGTACATAAAAGTAGTTTTTTTTTTTTTATATTACAAGTTAGTTTTTTTTTGTTTTTCATTAACACATATAGAAAAAAGAATATTTCAGTTAAAATATTGCAATGTTTATTATTCAAAGAGCCTTTCTGAATCTACACTATGAAAAACATTATAAAATGAAAAAAAAAAAAAAATTGATTTTTCTTTTCAAAATGTTAATTTTTAAAAGTACTTTTTTTTCTTTTGTTGATATATTATTGTTGTAAAGAATGTGTGCAATGGTCACTGGCGAGGTTTAGTTTACTCGTAAACCGATTATGTTTGTATGTGTATGGTCTCTGGCGAGGTATTGATTTACCCGTAAATCAAAGTGTGTCGAAAAATAAATAAATATTAACAACAGTATTATATCAACTGACCTTCCCGATGCACTCACACCTTGACGCGGTGCTGCTAGTTTTAATGCACTCACTGGTGAATTCCGACCGACGAATGTGGACAGTCGGTCGGCCTCATACCTTATATTCTTACTTGTTAGTCGTCCCATAATAGACTGGTTTATGAGTACTAGGACTATGACGAAGATTTATGTATGTGGTGGGGGCAGAAACTTCTCGCTTTTACTCCATATATCCTCAATGTAGGTGTCGGGCAATCAATGGATCTCGTCACGTGTGAAGCTGGGGGTATATATGCGCAGTAGTGCTGACTGAGCGCTATGAATAAATAGTTCTACTATTTGGAATTTACCAACCCGTGTATATTGGGATCAATCCTCATACCATATCTGAAAAATTAAAATTAATCTCTACAAGGGCTCCAACACTCGAAATTTAAAATCAATAAAAAATTTGGAATTTTCCAACCCCAGTATATAGTAATAGACCCTCATACCGTTGATATCTAGAAAAGTAATATTACTCTCTATAAGGGCACCGACACTTAAATCAATAACAAATTCGGAATTTACCAACCCTAATTTATTGGAATCGAGTCTGATACCGTTAAAATCAGAAAAAGTAAAATTACTCTCTATATGGGTCTCCACCCACCAAACTCGATATTTACTATCAATAATAAGTATAGAGTTAACCAACCCGAGTATTATGGAATCTACCCGCATACCGTTAATATCTGAAAAAGTTAAATTACTCTCTATATGGGTGTCCCCCCCCCCCGTAACATTCGAAATTTAAAATAATAAAAAATTTGGAATTTACCAACCACAATACATTGGAATCGATCCGCATACCGTTTATATCTAGAAAAGTAAAATTACTTTCTATATGGGTGCCCCCACTATAAATTTTAAATCAATAACAAATTCGGAATTTACCAACCCCAATATATTGGAAATTGACCGTCATACTGCTAAAATCTGAAAAAATAGAATTACTATCTACATTGGTGCCCCTCTACTCGAAATTTAAAATTAATAACATATTTAGAGTTTACCAACCCCAATATATTGGACTCGACCCTCATACCGTTAAAATCTAGAAAAGTAAAATTACTCCCTATAGGGGCGCCCCCACTCGAAATTAAAAATCAATAATAAATATGCAATCTACCAACCCCAGTATATTGGAATCGACCGTCATACCGTTATAATCTAGAAAATTAAAATTACTCTCTCTGGGGGCCCCCCTCGAAATTAAAAATCAATCACAAATTTGGAATTTACCAACCCCAATAAACATTGTTAATTTTTTTATAAAAGTTGTAAATAATAAAGCAAATGCATAATAATTTAAACAAAAATTGTTAAAATTATATTAAAAAAGACGAAATTTAAAAAAAAATTATCGGAATGAAGAAGTAAGAAATGTAAAAAATTATTTGTTTAGTTGTTATAAACGTCCTCATTTGTTATAAAAGTTGAAAAAAATGAACAAAAAGCAGGATACATGCTAAGTATGTTTAAAATCTTATAAAATGACAACAGAAATATGAAATCAAAAGAAGAATACCAGAACGATGAAGTAAGAAATATGTTGATACTATACGTCCATACGTTATTTACTTGAATAATAACAGTTGTAAATCACCAAACCCAAATGGGGCAGAGTAGAAGTAGGCAGTTCTACTCTGCCCCATTTTGCCACCATATCTACCCATAGTACACCACTCTCATAACTTATCCACTACTATGCACCTTACCCCATCTTATCACACCACCTATATTATCAGTGTTAACAGTATCAGTGTCAATAACCATATTACACCATGTGTATATACATTATATGCTTAATCTTATAGTTTACATTTATTTATATCTTATATAGTCAGTTGATATTCTTTGTTTTGTTTTTTTCATATTTTTTATATTCATCTAGCCAGTTCATATTTTTTGTCCTAATTACTCATGTTGTTGTCTGTGTCTTGTTTATTTAGCCCTGACGAAGACCTGCATAGGACGAAACGTCGGCAACAATAAAATAGTTTTATACTATTTTGTATTTTATTGACCGCCTCCCCGGACTATTTTCTACCTGATTCTATATCCGGTCAACTATCATCTTTCCTATATGAAATAAAAAGAAACGAAATATTATAAATCAACTAATAAAAAAAATAGAAAAACTTCATGTTTCCTCTCCTCTCTGTTGAACCTTTTAATCTTAACGTTGAAGCCTTGGAAGATGGTTTTGCCGCGTCGATTGGAACTGGTGACCGACTACTCCATCACCACTAGAAAAATAGTGCGAGTCGGTCTTTGCGATTTTGTGCCCACTGTCGCGGTCATCGACAAGAAAACTACAGTGTATATGAATACGGAAGAATGGAGATTCATCGCCGATCAGATTCCAAGGATGTTATCTCTTTTGCAAAGCAGGCCCAAGAAAGTGGAGGTTAATGACCGAGGAAGGTGTAAAAATGTGTATTGTACACTTTCCAAGAGGGGAAGGAACAGAGTTATGAAAATAGAACAGGTTGTTATTTCTTTCGCAATGTTTAATCAGAGTTAGCCAACCCTTCAGCTCGATTCACCTTCGACATGTTTTAGCAGAAATGAAACGGCAAAGCTTTGTAAAGACGTTAAGAACATCAACATCTCATTGGAATTGATAACCAAAATGGTTGAACTATATAAGAAACATGAAGGAGGTCAACTGACTGAACCTGTGGAACCAACATCAATGGACTTACTTATATTACTTATTAATACTGAGACTTTTTATAACTTATTAAATGAACTCAAGAAAAGACCCTTATGATTTGTAATTTATGTAATAAATAATATTTCTTTATATACTTTTTTTATTTCTTGAACCCTTTCCTAAGTAAAAATGAGAATGAAGGTAAATAAATAAAAAAAAATTTTAATTTATATGGTTTATTTGAAATAATACATGGGATAAATTACATATATAATAGTACAATTAATAATTAATATATTCATTGAGGTAAGAAAGTCTTCGCTTCTGGATAAATTCCTCGTCCTCTTGCCACTACTCAGGTAAATTTTCCCAGATGTAGTCTAATGTATAGTCGAAAAGGTACAAAAGTAATGATCAAGGTAAAGCTCTCAATTCTTCTGTAGTTAAAGTTTCCATTCCTTCCTCTCCCAAACGACATATTGCTGACTCCATTTTATCCATCATACTGATAAGGTACTTCCTAGGAGGAGTATAAATACTCCTCCTGAAACCACAAACACTGTGGACTATTTTTTTTATGGTATCTGAGAGGGTTGACTAATGATGTGCTGTCGAATACCAGTCCATAGTATACACATTCAACTCTATCCTTGACTCCTCGAATAATTCCAGCATATGAGAGTAGATGATGAGGTGTACCAATATTCTTAAATGTTTGTCTTCTTATATCTTCTTTTTTTAAATTTACAGCTTCAGAATTTTTTCTGACCCATGTGGCCAAACGATGGGCTTGATTTAATGAGCAAACAAGGGAAGTCTATAAATGGAAATGACAAACTATCTGTTCATTATTTAACTGTTTCAAGTTTGGACAGCCGAAATCATGAAGATCATAGACTGGTCTATCGATGAGTTCTTCTATAAACTGGCACTTTTCCATTCCCTTTCCCCATAATATGTCATAGTCTTCTGTAACATATACTAATATATTCTTCATATCTTCATATTCTACATCGCCATAGGTCCAGTTCAATCCGTGAATAGTTCTTTAACGATTAATGAGTTGGAGGCTGATCGATAGCCTTGAAAATCAATGATCGCTGAATGCATCACGTGTGTCATAGTCAAAGTCCTGCAGTGGAGTGATTTCGTTTAGGTTTTAAATAATGAATATATGCAGCCAAACGTGTGCAGAGGTTCTTTGCGGACTAAAACGGTTCCCACTTCGTATTCCACTATATTATCATGAAGAATGAGACAGTATGCCTTAGTATTAGGCGGAAAATTCTCAATCGCCTCTAGTTGAACGCGAATATCAATAGTCGTACTTTTTATTTCTTCAGATTGTTTAGAACAATCTATAAAGACTATAGGTGGAAGGTCTCAAAATCGGATCGTGATAGCAGAGGTTGAGAGTGTCTATTACCATAATAGCTCGTTTGAAACTCATTATACATTTCGTAGAGAAGGGCGACTTTTCCTTGTGCAAAATCTAAATTGAAATCATCATAAGGATAATGTTCACTATTCAGATAGAGTTTTAAGTTTTTTAATTTGATAATTAATTAATCCAGTTGTTGATTCCCAAGATTTGGAAGAACAATATGAACAAATAAAAAATATCATTGACCAAGCTGCCAAAGAAGCCCTAGGGACAATGGAAGAAAAAGTGAAGAGAAATAAATATTGGTGGAATAGTGAAACGGCGACAGCCGTGGAAGAAAAGAAAAAAGCTTATCACAGATGGCTTTCAACCCATGACCAAAATGCTTTAGATGAATACAAGAGGAGAAATATAGAGGTTAAACAAAAAAGGAAAAAAGCTATAAATAAGTATTGGAACAAAAAATGCGAGCACATAGATCGGTGTATGCACGGCCAAAAATCTACAGAGGCCTGGAAACAGCTCAGATCAATCAAAAATCCCAAGAAGGAAATAATAAACTTAAGCCAAATTCAAGAAAAACAGTGGGTGGAATATTTCTCCAAATTACTCCAGGAAAACCGCCAAGAATTTATCTCAGGAACGAATCACACAGATGAATGTGAAGAAGGATAGGATGCTACAGCCGCTATATCAGTGGAAGAATTAACGGCAGCCTTAAAACAAATGAAAAATGGAAAATCTCCTGGGCCGGGAAATATACCAATTGAGCTAATAAAACATGGGCCTTGGGAGTTAAAAAAAGTACTTGCAAAAATAATGACAAGATGTATAGAACAAGGCAAAGTACCCAAAGAATGGATGGAAGCCCACATCACTCCAATTTATAAAAAAGGCAGTAAAAAAGATTGCTCTAACTACAGAGGAATCGACAGTATTAGTAGGTTGTACGGAAGAATACTAAATAAAAGATTAATGGAAGAATGTAGACAGGTGCTACCTGAAGAACAAGCTGGATTTAGGAGAGGTAAATCTTGCATAGATCACATATTTACCCTGACTCAGCTTCTTGAAAAGAAAAAAGCATGCAATGGAGAAGTTGTTTTAGTATTCGTCGACTTACAGAAAGCCTATGACACGGTACCCCTTGGTAAGCTTTGGAGTGCCCTGGAAAACTTTGGTACAAGCAGGTATTTAATAAGAGCAATAAAGGGAATATATAGAAAGGCCAAGGCTAGAGTAAAGTTCAAAAGTGGCTTGACATCAGAATTCGCTCATACCAAAGGTCTGAAACAAGGTTGTTCTCTCTCCCCGTCCTTATTACATAACATATATGTTGAAAGTATCCTGAGCGAGTGGAAAAGGAAATGTCGCGGGATGGGAATAATGGTGGAAAACGAGTGCCTGTATAACCTGCAATTCGCTGATGACCAGGCGATTATAGCTGGAGATGATGAGGATGCTTCATTTATGATGAGAAAACTTCTAGAAGCATACAGTCATGGAGGACTGGAAATCAGTAGAACAAAAACTGAATATTTGGCGCTTAACTCCAACAGCCCTTCTCTCACCTTGGACAATTGGACATTGACACATAACGAAAAATTTAAATATCTGAGCAGGTGGATATCCAGTAAAACTGGCTGCGCTCTGGACATTAGAAAGAAGGTAACCAAAGGGAGGAAGGTCATTAGCACAATAAACTCAGTATTGTGGAGTAAGGAAGTGCAGATGGCTACGAATAAGAGACTGTTTCACTCCTTTGTTGAAAGTGTTGCGCTGTACGGGTAGGAGACATGGGCCATCACTGGCAGCTCAGCCAAAAAACTCTTGGCGATGGAGATGGATTTCTGGAGGCGTAGCTGCAGGCTGTCAAAATTTCAGAACATTCCAAATGCTGAAATACGGGAAAGGATACAAGAAACGCGAAACATCCTATATACCATCGAGACTAGGAAATTGGGCTGGTACGGCCACGTTATGAGAATGCCTCAAGAACGATGGCCCAAAAAACTCCTTACCTATGTTCCTGAAGAGAAGAGGAGAAGAGGACGTCCGGTAAAAAGATGGATCGATGGCTTGGAAGAAGGAATGGCGGCCAGAGGGCTCACCGTGGAAGATTGTTATGATCGAGAAAGGTGGAGGCAAGGCCTTTCAGTTTATGACATATGACCTATGTGTTGTAATAAAGTCGTTGATATATATATATATATATATATATATATATATATATATATATATATATATATAATTTACAACTATCAAAATGACTATCTTTGGTTATCTTTGGTTGCGTTTCTCGTTCGACCAGTCTGGAATGCGATAATAACATACCACGGCTTTTCTAAATTTGTCGATGTTTTGACAGTCCAATTTTCTTGCTGCAAAGTAGGTAAATTTGGGTATTCATAAAGATCCCATGATCTGAACGGTATAGTAATTATATTGTTTTTCTCTACCATTTTCAACAACCTCAGTCGTTCTTGATCGCAAACACGAATATGTGGCATCCTCCAGACCACTTTATCTAATTTTATTTATACGTCATCGCTACCCTTTATGCAGTTCAAGTCCGTACTCGATCTGATCAAAACGAGTTCTTGCTTAAGATTAATTAAAATTTTGCGATAGTCCTCGCATATCCCTAAGGCAATATCCAGTGGCAGGCATAAGCGAAAAAATCCGCCCTTATCGATTGAAAGAGTTTTATCGATGCCATGTATTATCCACCCCGAAGTTTCAAGACCTTTTACTTGTTTAGGTGAAAACGAAGCGTGCAGTTATTCCAGGGTTTCTGACTCTATCAACTTCAATGCCATTTGATTCGTATCTGATCTCATCAAACAAAAACGAAAACGCGTTATTAGTCAATTTTGAAGTAGTTCCTGGAGTACCGTATTTTTTTTAAAATTCGTCCTTCAATGTAAATAAAACTTAAAGAAGAAAATGTATAAACATCTTGTTGATGGATCGGAATTCTGATTTCATCAGACTTGTTAAAAGTGTTGCCTGCATACGGCTGACGCGAATGATATTGAAATTGTGTAAGGGAGTCATCAAATTTCACGTCTGATGTTATGTTTAGTATATTATTCATATTTTTATTTTTAACCGAAAACCACGCTGTTTTAAAAAGTTTGCGTTTGCAGGTGTTAACCGCCTTGATGGTTTAGGTTTACTAAATCTTAATGGGGTCTGACATCTCCTTTTATAACCAGCTAGATTCCGCTTAAAATTTAAAAATGTGTATCTGTTTGGAAAAACTTTACATCAACCTAAATACCAGTATTTAAAAAGCGTCATAAATCTTGTTCCTGAAATAAAATTATATGAATTTGAAGATGCAAAGGAATTGCCTCAAAAAGTCGAATCAAATTCGGTCTGCATATTTGATGATGTCACCATGGAAGTTCAGGATATAATTAAACGATACTTTAGTTATGGCCGTCATATGAACCTCGATTGCTTTTATTTAACACAAAGTTATGTTTGTATCCCGAGACATCTTATCAGGTGTAATTTTAACTTTTTAATAGTTTTTCCTCAAGATGAATTAAATTTAAAACATATTTATGATGAACACGTAAGCATGCCAGATTTAAGTTTTACTCTTTTTAAAGACATGTGCTCGTTATGCTGGAAAGAACCGTTTGGCTATCTCGTTATTGATAAAAGTAGGGGTATGAACGATGGACGTTTTAGAAAAGGAATCGACACATACATTGTAGATATATAAAGAGCGATCTCGGCAGTAATTATCATTAACAATCATGGACCCGAAAGTCACTCGTGAAATAATAAAAACAAGTGAGATTTCGAAAAACAAATTTCGAGCATTGAAGCGTAACCTCCAGGATATTGAAACGGGTCGTCAAGAATTTTTTACATCCGTGCTTCAACCTTTAGAAGACATTAAACAATCATTGAAATCCAAACCGGAACTGACTTCCAGAGAAGGTGTTAATGAGTGGGACGAATCGCCAGATAAAAACGAGTCTGCTAGTATTTACCGAAAATCAACTTTATTGCCGAAAACAACGCCTCACTACAAAAGAGCTAGACCGTTATCTAGTTTTTCCTTTCCCGTATTATCATTAGAAGAATGCGAGGACGAGTATGTGACTGACGAACCACTATCAGCTATTACTATCATTCAGAGCTAGTCAAAGAATACGCTAAAACTCCACAAGGAGAAGCCGAATTGAAGGGACATCTCGCCGAATTTGGAAACCTGCAAAGGGAATACTTGGATAAGATTCTAAAAAAAGACGATGAGGCATATGACGATCGTTATGGAATTAGAGTCATGCCTTTAGGGGGATTAGCTATTGGAGATTCGACAAACGTTCGGCTGTTATCAAACAGCGCCGATATTTCTATAAACGACATAGAGTATGAAGGACTCCGGGATTGTTGCAGCTATTCTACTTGAAAAACCCACAAGATTCTAACGAGACGGACTTGGAAAATTATAAGAATATTTAAATCTCGACCAATGCACACAGGAGAGGCTATAGCGAAGAACAAGGGGTATTTAGAAACAGATCTGAGAAATATAGAAATGTAATATCCAAGTTATTTCCACTGGAAACCTTAAAACTCTATCCCCCTTCCTCAGCTCCGAGAATGAAGCTCCGTTCTCACAAAAGGGGCAATGGTCTTATGAGAGCCGATAAACCTCTGTATGAGTATTGGAACGATCCAAATGAGCTAGTAAATCGTCTAAAGCTGTTAATGGCTTCCGCTCATGCTGGTCATGAAGGACACCAAAACGAAATAGAATCAATAATTGAAGAGCTACGAGAAGAAAATATTATATATTAAAGGCTATATATAGCTAGCTATAGTTCAGTATAAACATGAGGATAAACAAGTTCGGATCTCACATGCCATTAAAGCACTCCAAATATAAAAAAACGCTATTTTCCGTTTAGCATATTGAAGTCTGTAAAGGACATCGATGCACGCAATTTAAGAATAATCAATGTTGCCAACCCAATCACAGCTCATGACGCTGCTAATACTGTGTATTGTGTATACGCTAGCGGCTACTTACACTGATTTAAACAATTGGCCTGGTAATTGGATTGATGGAAAAAGAAAAAGACTTATCAACTTTGCACCACCTATAAATCAACAGAATGTTGTTACCAAAGAATTTTTAAACAGCGTTGCTTTAACCTTGGTTGAAGGTATATATGAATCTCTTGATAAGAGAATAACAAACGTAGCTGAACCTGAGAAGGAATCTGATGTGGTCACACTTGGTTACCTAAACAAAGTACTTGATAATGGATTCATCAGTAATTAAAAGAACTGTTGTAAATGAATTACATAAGCCAGCTCGCAAGAAATATCCTAGGAGAAAGACAGTTTTGAAAGGAATAAATGACTTGGGGTTTAGGCGCGTGCGTATTTCGAGTTATTTTTAAATTTTTTAGTTTTGGACAATAATGAGGTCTAACATACTGTTTTGAAGGTCGCTAATTTCGAATTTAATGTTGGATTAACGATCGCACATGCGCAATTCAAGATATCTGTACTTTCACCGTTTTCAATTGTTTTAAATATAAAAATTACAGAAACCATATTGTTATTAAAAAAATGCGGGCAATGCCGCATGGAATGAGTAAGATGTGGCAACATCGCTTTGTTTACATTCGAGCTGTCATCGACCCGGTCTGCTAGGGTGGGAGGGATATTTACTGAGGACGGGATGAGTGTTCTAGGCCAATTTGGAGGCAACCTCCATGACTGTTACACTGTAGGTGTAAGGTTAACAGCAGAGATGTTGGTGTCTTTTTCACCATTACTTCTCCTCCTAGAATTGATTGAAGGACATCCGTGGATAATCAGCAGCATCGAATAACATCGCGTGAATTTATTATTAATATTCCGGACCCCTACTACCTAATACGAACAAAAGTCGAACGTTGCGGTAAATCAGAACAGATAATTAACGAAGAAATTATTTTATTTTTTAAATAAAAAGCCAATTATTTATTTTTATAATTTTCTTTTAAAAGAAAAATCTTATTTTATTTTCAATTTGTTTAAGATATTTCTTTAGTCTTACAGTTCCAGCATCCCAACAGTTTGTTACTTTTTAATACAGTAGATGTAAGGTTGTTTTATTCTTACAAAACAGTTGGGGTCACCTGTTGTATAGTGCTTAGCATGGCAGCCTACAATACTAAAGGTCACAGGTTTGCGCCCAGCGGTGGCCCTAATAATTAGAATATTAAAAAGCCTTTCCAATGGAACATTAAAATTAAATTATTAAATCTATATTATATTTAACAAATATTAAGTTTATTTTATCTTATAATGGCCGTGGGGCCAAGATGAATACTCCATCATCAAGAATGTGTCTTTTATAATGGAAAGATGATAATGATATTTTATTTGTTTTAATAGTAAATAGCAGGTAACATAATGTCTATTGCATTTATTTCACCATTTGCCTCATCTTTAATCTTAACCATTACATTCTTATTCTTACCATTGTATAATTTATGGTTTGGAAGATAATCTGGAGTATTTAAGTATAACTAATTTTGCTTTTAATGTCTATTGCATACATTTTAGACCTTAAGGCTACAAATTTATGAATTATTTCACCATTCGCCTCATCTTTAAACTTACCCATTATTTTCTTATTCTTAACATTATATAATTTATGGTTTGGAGGATAATCTAAAGTATCCAAGTAATTATTCATACTTACCATATCTTCGTAGAGGTCTTCAGTACATATAGAATAAACAAACGAGTCAGTATCCATATACATTAGCATCACATTTTGTCCATACTTTTCCAACATTATGTCATAATGATATTTATACAAAATGTTTTTTTGATATATCCAATATTGACATTCCTACGTATATCGGTTTATCACATTTTATTTTAGTCTTTTGCATAAGAACGAGAGCCAAATTCTCAGAATAAATTGAACTATTCTTAAAATTTGGTTTATATATTAATTATTCTAGCTTTTTAGGGTCTGTAATTAATCGGATATCAACTCATTTTTTTATTGATTCCATAGTTTTACCAAAAACTGCGTTGTTCTAAAGCTTATACTGATCTTTTTCAAAATCATTTAAAGCTTCCTTTCTTAAACTGGTGTTATACTCTATGTAAGAATTTAACCACGAGGACTGGTTGAATTTTAATGCTCTGTTTACTCTTACAACCTCTATACCGTGTGACAATGCTTGAAGAAGGGTGGTATAATGAACAACATAGTTTTTTCTTTCATTAAAATGCCCTATTAATTTGTTGTATTTTCCATATGATAGAAATATGAAACAAAAAGAAAAATATCGTAATAAAGAAAGAAAGAGAGAAATACACGTTTTGGGGTCCCCTGAGTCCAATTAACCAAGTCCCGCGCAATGGTCTGTGTGTGTGTGTGTGTGTGTGTGTGTATGTGTGTGTGTGTGTGTGTGTGTGTGTGTGTGTGTGTGTGTGTGTGTGTGTGTGTGTGTGTGTGTGTGTGTGTGTGTGTGTGTGTGTGTGTGTGTGTGTGTGTGTGAACAGACTAGCTCAAAAACTATAAACCGTGCGAACCTGAGATTGGGTATTTAGTGTATGTATATGCCCGCGATGTGACAGCAAAATTTCATCAAAATTGCTCAAAGGGAAGTGGTACTCTATTTAATAACTTTTTACATTTTTTTCGATTTTCTCAAAAACGGCTCTAACGATTTTGATTAAAATGGGTATTTGATCTATTTATATGCCCGAGATATGACTGTAAAAATTTCATCAAAATTGATCAACCGGAGGGGGGACTTTATTTAATAAATTTTGTATCATTTTCACGTGTTTTTTTTCTTTTCTCAAAAACGGCTTTAACGATTTTGATCAAACTGGGTATTTGATGTCAGTATATGCCAAAGATGTGATATCCAACATTTCATCAAAATTTATCAACCGGAGGGGGGACTTTACTTAATAAATTTAGTATCATTTTCACGTGTTTTTTTTATTTACTCAAAAACAGTTTTCACGATTTTGATCAAACTGGGTATTTGATGTATGTATATGCCAAAGATGTGATAGCCAACATTTCATCAAAATTGATCAACCGGAGGGGGGACTTTACTTAAAAAATTTTGTATCAATTTCACGTGTTTTTTTTATTTACTCAAAAACGGCTTTCACGAATTTGATCTAACTGGGTATTTATGTATGTATATACCAAAGATGTGATAGCCAACATTTCATCAAAATTGATCAACCGAAGCGGACACTTTATTTCATTTCATATCTTTTTTTCTAATTTTTAGATTATCTCAAAAACGGCTTTAACGATTTTCTTCATATTCGTCATGTTTAATGAAAATTGAATGTTATTTAATATCAGGTAAGCGTTTATTAAAATGTTCTGAGGGGTTTATAGAGCAAATGAAAACAAAAATAAGAAATGAATGTGGAAAATGTGTAACTTTGAGAAGTGACATTAACAAAACGCATTAATTTCTTATCTAAGTAAGTTGGTAAGTGAAAGTTGTGTGTTGCCCGCACGCACCAGATTTTTAAGTTTTTTTTTAGATTTTCTCAAAAACGGCTCTAACGATTTTGATTAAACTGAGCATTTGATCTATCTATATGCCCGAAATACGACTGTAAAAATTACATCAAAATTGATCAACCGGAGGGGGGACTTTACTTAATAAATTTTGTATCATTGTCACGTTTTTTTTTTATTTAGTCAAAAACAGTTTTAACGATTTCGATCAAACTGGGTATTTGATGTATGTATATGCCAAAGATGCGATAGCCAACATTACATCAAAATTGATCAACCGGAGGGGGGACTTTACTCAATAAATTTTGTATCATATACACGTGTTTTTTTATTTACTCAAAAAACGCTTTAACGATTTTGATCAAACTGCGTATTTGATGTGTGTATATGCCAAAGATTTGATAGTCAACATTTAATTAAAATTGGTCAAACAGAGCGGGCACTTTATTTCATAATTTTTTTTTCCAATTTTAACACTTTTTTTTATCTCATGTTCATCTGTTAAAATTTCGTATTTGTCCTGTCATTTTGTTAGATTTTAATTTTCGCACAAATTCTAATTCATTTTCTACATTTTTACAACTTTTATATAAATTTAAGTACTAGGTATTATAAGAAATAACCATATATTTTCTTTTATTCTGACTTCTACTAGGTTTTATAAGAAATAACCATTTTTTTTCTTTTATTCTGACTTCTACGATCGGATAATTTTTTCTTTAATTTTCATATCTTTTATATAACTTTATTGGATTTTAACAAGTTTCGTACAAATTCAAATACATTTTTTTCATGTTTCACAACTTTTATAACAAATAAATATATAATATCTTTATATCTAACTTCTTCGTACTGATATTTTTCTTTTAATTTCGTATTTGTCCAGTAATTTTGTTAAATATAAACAAGTTTCGTACAAATTGTAATGCATTTTCTACATTTTTACAACCTTTTTATAGATTTAACAAAGTTTATGTCAAATAACGATATGTTTTCTTTAATTCATACTTCTTTATTCCGGCATGTTTCTTTGGATTTCATACTTTTCTTATATTTTATGAGATTTTAACAATTTTCTTACAATTTACTGTCTATCTTCTACATTTTTATAACAAATAAACATATAATTTCTTTATATCTCACTTCTTCGTAATCATATTTTTCTTTTAATTTCGTATTTGTCCTGTCATTTTGTTAGATTTTATTTAAAATCGCATAATGGAATAACTGTCATCATTCCTCAATGAATATTCTCTTTGATAGAGCTGCATCCTATCGAATTGATAAGACGTAATGCTATAGCTTACGTATCATATTCATTTAAATTATCCTATTGTTGCCAATGTCATTATTTAAAAATGAAATATTAATATTTAATGCAGACAATTATAGTTTAATCGAATATTGGTTATTTAAAATTATTATATTGCTAATTTAATCATAAAATTTTATGAATTATTATAATATAAAAGCTATTATTTAACTTCTGATAATAGCAGAAGTAAACCTCACCATCAGAATACGGATATACTTCTAGTATCTATTTTAATCAATCGTATGTTAAAATATACACAATATGAGCCTGATAAATGATTTCAGCTGCATATAACTCAAGAAGTTATTGTACAGTTCCCTCCCCAAATCAATAAATAAATAATTAATCCAATCTTAGTTCGTGGCTGACCACCATTTTAAATTATTTTTAAATAATTTATTTTTTGAAGAGAAAAGATTTGGCTCCGCCGGGAGTCGAACCCGGGTCTCATGCGTTACATGCGAGGATGCTAACCACTACACCACAGAGCTCGGCTCAAGGCAGAAAGGTTAGCGTTCTCGCATGTAACACAGGAGACCCGGGTTCGACTCCCGGCGGAGCCAAATCTTTTCTCTTCAAAAAATAAATTATTTATCAATAAATAAATAATAATCCAGAAAAAACATGTGCATTTTTTTTTAACTTTTAAACAGAATTATTATTATCACAGTGTTTTATTATATCTAAAAAATTATACCTACCTATACCATAAAACATAAAAATATAGTTAATAATAACGTATTTTGTATATCTATGAGTGATATTTTACAAACCTAAAGAATCAAAATATGAATGCAATTTTGGGTTTATAATGGTAATGTTAAAGGTATAATTTGCAGTTGTCTTCATATTTTTGTTTTGATTGTTAGGTCTTGATATTGAAAGAGGGAGAGCAACTCTCAGGAAAGATGGGAGAATATTTAAAACACTACTTCCACCATACATGCTACGGAATGTTCGTAATTTCCAGGCACCCGGACTGTTGTCGATATTTATAATCGACAACAGGAAACAGCACCTTATACTTAGCTGTTAAGAGCTAGGTATGAGTAGGTATGAGGTATTACATGAAGGTGTCCACTTCCACATACATGCTACGGAATGTTCGTAATTTATGAATTATCAGTTTATGATGTGTAATATTGTTTATAAATAAAAAAATGATTAACTTTTATTGCAGTCCTTATTACCTAATATTCTCCTCGAGGAATTAAAAAATAATGTAAGTGTCAACTATTGACACAATAAATGTCAACATTCCAAACCTTTCCATTTTGATGTGTCGACTATTGGCACATTTTAGAAGGTTAAAAGAAATAATTATTTTCAAAAACCGTAAATGTAGACCATAGGATATTGTATTCCTAGTTTTCTAGAGGGAATGGCCTAACTAAATTCATAACAAAGATTAACCTAACATCAATATTTTAGTAAACAGTGTCAATAATCTAATATTTTTTTTTTCTTAACCTGTCAACTATTGGTATAGTTACCCTATTTTATTTTTATTCATAGTTCTTCATTCCGGTATTTTTTTTTTAATTTCATATCTTATTTAAAAGATTTCATATTATTTTGTGACATTTTTTACGATTAAAACACTTTTCTAAACTGTACTAATTCTCATGCATTTCCTACATATAATTTCGTTATTTGTTACTTCTTCATACCGTTATGTTATTTAATTTCGTATTTTCCAGTCATTTTGTTAGATTTTAACAATTTTCGTACTAATTCTCATGCATTACCTACATTTTTTACAACTTTTATATAAATTTAAAAAAGTTTATAACAAATGACCATACATTTTCTTTCTTTCAGTAATTTTTTCTTGGATTGTGTAGTCATTTTGTTATAATTTAACTATTTTCGTGCAAATTCTAATGTATATTCTATATTTTTACAACTTTTATATATAAATTTACCAAAGTTTATAACAAATAACCATATGTTTTCTTTTTATTCTAACTTCTTCGATCCGACATTGTTCTTCGGATTTCATGTTTGTTTTTTTTTTTATATAATTTTATAAAATTTAGGATGAATTCGATTGCGTTTTTCTTAATTTTTTTACAATTTTTATAACAAATGAATATGTCTTATACCAAATGAACAATGTTTTGTAACTAATAAACGTATAATTTCCTTATTGTCAGTTCCAGTGCTTTTCTTTTTATTTCACATATCTGTTATAATTTTTTCTATTTTAACGTTTTAGGGTAAAATCTGCTACATTTTAATCGTTTCATGATAATCTTCAATACACACAAACCGCATTTACAACGATTAATACTCTCTTTCTCTCTTTATTACAATATTTTTCTTTTTATTTCATATTTCTATCATATGGAAAATACAACAAATTAATAGCGCACTTCAATGAAAGAAAAAACTATGTTGTTCATTATACCACCCTTCTTCAAGCATTGTCACACGGTATAGAGCTTGTAAAAGTAAACAGAGCATTAAAATTCAACCAGTCCTCGTGGTTAAAATCTTACATAGAGTATAACACCAGTTTAAGAAAGGAAGCTTTAAATGATTTTGAAAAAGATCAGTATAAGCTTTAGAACAACGCTTTTTTTTTTTTTTTTAATGTAGGCAGCAACCACTTGGGTCATCTTCGCCTACAATAAATTTCTGTTATATTTTATTTAATTTTTGTTAAATTATCAATATTTATATTTTATTATATCTATTATCAATATTTATATTTTATTATATCTATCATCAATATTTATATTTTATTATATCTATTATCAATAATTATATTTTATTATATAGTTTTGCAAGTTTTAGAAATTCAAATAGTTTGTCGGTTGTCTCCTCGCTGTCCTGCAATGCTGTTTGTAGGTCAATAGGTATTCCTAGGAGGTCCCTGTACGTGTCATATGTCCTGCAGTTCGTTAAAATGTGTTTAATTGTAAGTTGTGTAACGTCTCTTTCAACGTTCGATTAATTTAGTAAATTAATAGTTTTGCAAACTTACCCAGTCGGAGTGGAAGTGAGTTCTCTCTTGAGCTACAACGTAACTCTCTACTAATTATCAAATTAAATTAAAGAATATTGGAATGAGCAACCATATATTATTAACATGAACAAAAAAACTCTACATATAACAACATTAATTAATTCAAAAGTCTTATAACATTGTTAGCACTTTTCTCCAAAAGAAACCAAATCAAAACCGTCTGTAACCTTCCTCTTTATCTCTCCATTTTATTTATTTTCCACCTGACTTCTAGTGATAAGTGATAAACACTATTTATATTAAACACTATTGTCTATTGTGACAGTTGACACCCGCAAGTCTGGCAGTCAGGTGGAGGCTCACGCGCCATAAGATAGCCGTGGGTTTCTCTAGTGTGACCAATACGCAGCCGCGTTAGGATGACTTCCTCCCTTCGTTTACCTCGGACGGATGATTTTTATTGCGATACACTACTTTTTATTTCCCTTAATTTATTTTCTGTTGTTCTAAACCACATCTGTTCCCATTTAATCTTTATTTTTTGCTTTATAAGGGAAAAAGTCTTTAACAGGGACGCCCTGATGTGCAATGCCTTCCGTTTCTGCTCTTTTTGCTGCCTGGTCAGCTTCCTCATTTCCGACTATTCCACAGTGACCAGGGACCCAGAGAAATGTAACTGAAATATTTTTACTATGCGATGATCTCAAGGCTAGAAGAATATTGTGAATCATAATCTTTGATGAAAAGGTATTACATAAACTGATTAGGGCTGATAGTGAATCAGTACAGATTATTTGCATTTTTTTTTGTGAAGTGGATAACATTAAGACTATTGTAAATTGCAATTAATTCTGCTGTATAGTTGCTGCATATCGGTGATAATGAAAATAGGTTCTGTTGATCATTGCACACGACCGCGGCTCCGACACCCGTGGAGCTCTTCGAGCCGTCTGTGTAGATGTAGTTAGTCTCACCTAGTCTGTCTTGTAGTGTGTTAAATTTGTATTTGTACATGTATGGCATGGAATCGTTTTTCAGTAATTTTGAAAGAGAAAGACAAAGATTAGGAGTGGGAAGTCCCCACCGATAGATCTGAGAAATTACGGTACCAAGGAGATGACGTATTTCGAGGTGTAGGTCGGATAGAAATGATGAAACTCGGATTCTGAAAGATGTTCTTTTTGCTAAGGAGACCTGTTGTTGTGTAAGGAGCTGTCTGTTAGGAAATAAGTCATTCAAGGGATGGTTAGAAGTTGAAAGAATATTAATCGCGTAAATTATGTCAATTTGTTGCCGTCGTAGGTCAAGAGGAGGCTCGTCTGCTTCCACACATACGCTGCTTGATGGGCTAGATCGGAAAGCGCCAGTTGCGATACTGAGTCCGGTATTGTGTATAGGGTCGAGCATTTTTAAAGCATTGCTTGAAGTCGAGTTATAAGCATTGCAGCCGTAATCCAATTTTACGAGACTTCTATACAAGGTTAGCATACTAGTTCTATCAGCACCCCAACTAGTATTATCACCATTTTTAAATGGTGATAATTTTATAAGCAATTTTCTTAATAATAGAAAATTTGTGGTTAGAATTGGTGATGTCTTTTCCAATGAATTTGAACAAGAAAATGGTGTAACAAAGGGCTGTGTTTTGAGTGCAACACTATTTAGCATGATTTTTAATCAAGTTTTAAATGTAATTAGGCTACCGGTCAAAAGGAATGCTATACGCGGACGATCTCGTCATTTATATTGATGGAAAAAATGTAACAGACTTACAAAAAAGCACACAAACCGTCTTGAATAACATAAGTAGTTTTAAAATTTCAGCTAGTAAAACAGTAGCCATAGCCCATAGTTTTTCGAACAGTTTCCCAGAAAACGGCGTTGGGTGTATTGCAGTTAATCTTGCTAAGGAAGTTTTGCCATGATAATTTTTTTTTTTTTTTTTTAACTACATATGTATCTCGCATGTTTTCTGGTGGTTTTATATATCTGCAATTTTTCTAAAGATGGTCTCCTGATAAATTTTTTTAATGCTTTTTTTCTATCTTTTATTGCTTTTTTACATTCCTCGTTCCACCAGGGCACAGTGGGGCGTGAAATAGTATTTGTGGGGTTTTTCATGGATAAAAACCCATGAATCGATTCCCGAGCCGAGTTCAGTAACTTTGTATTTAATTGATCTATTAGATGATTAGCATCAGTTTGGGACAGATCGATGTCAGTGAGCTGGGCTTTTTGTTGGTACAAAGGCCAGTCAGCTTTTTTAATTAACCATTTATTGGATCTGATGACATTTATCCAATGTTTTGATAATTATGGGAAAATGGTCACTGCCATGCGTATCATCTAGTGCTAACCAGATAGTTGTAGCTTGTAGTTGTGGGCTGGTGATTGTAAGGTCTATTGCTGTAAGCTTTCCGGATCTAGTTCAAAGGTGGGTTGGATAAATGTGGTCATTTATAACATTTAATTGCAGGTATCGAGGAAGGTTTCTATTAGTTTACCTCTTTCATCTAAATGGTCACTACCCCACATCATGCTATGAGCGTTAAAATCACCGGAAAATATTATTGGGGGAGGCAACGAATCTACCAAATCTTTCAGCTGTTGCACAGTAAAGGCTCTACCACGGGGGAGGTAAAGAGAGCATAACGTGGATGCGTGAGGTTTAGATAAGACTCTTATTGATATAGCTTGTAAATTTGAATTATCATTTAAATCAATGAAAGGAATGTTCTCATTAATTAGTATACATACCCAACCACAAGCAATTTGGCCAGCTGTATAATCTTTTCTCCTTATTGCATATCCTCTAAATTCAAAGTTATTAGTTTCTTTAAGGTTTGTTTCCTGCAGGCAGGCTACAGAGCAGTTGTAATGCCCTAATAAATATTTAAGTTCACCCCTTCTATAATTTAAACCATTTAAATTCAAGTGAAGAATATTCATTTCGGATTGGAATTTTTAACTTAATCTCTTATAAATAATATAGGGCTCTTAGCAAAAAATGATTGAAAAGGATTTTTTTTTTTTTTTTTACATTTTGAATATAGATTTATTGCAGAATTTATAGAGAAAAAAATGAGTTATTATCAGCAGTAGTAGGGATTAGAGAAGTGTTTATTAAGATTTTTTATTTCCTTTGATTTTTTTACTATCCACGATTTTGGCTTTGTTTTTTTCCGTATTTAACAAGGTAGCGTGGTTATTTTTGAGGCAATATTGTCTTCACTAAATAACTCAATTATCAACAGTAGTTTATCCTATGGTGCTGAAATATGGAGCTTGCGATACCTACAAACCGTCGAGATAGCACATTTAAGCTTTTATAAAAAAATATTTAATTTAAATAAAAATATCCCTCAATGGCTCATAAGAACGGAATACAATATAGAACATTCTAGCATAATAATCTTAAAACGAACCCTAAATTGGATATTAAATATACTCACTCTAGATAACAATAGAATAACAAAAATTTGCTTTGTGAAACTTCAACAAAAATATCAAACCCGTCCATCTATTAAATACAATTGGTTTACACAAATTTACAATATTTTAGATAAAATAAACAAAAGTCATATACTGTTTGAAATCAACCCGAATATTTTTAAACGAAAAATAAAAGAAACATTGGAACTATATAAACAAATGCTGATAAATATAGATAAAAATTCCTTCATAAATAGTAATTACAGTGCCTGTTACAAATCTATGTACAATCCCACCCTACAGTTACAGCAATATTTATCTTTACCTCACCTTTCTTTTAATATAGTCAAAATAATAACCCAAGCTCGCCTATCGGGCAAGTATCAGATAAAATTTACCCATAAAAATAATGTATATATAATCAATCCACAGGAAGTATGCACTATATGTAATATGAAAACATCTGAAACTCTATATCATTTTATTTCGGTTTGCCCTATATACTCCTTTCTCCGCAATCACTACATACCGTTTATTACTAATGCAACAGAAGCTGAATTCGCGAATTTATTTCAGTTTAGTGATCCATTAATAATAAAAGCAACATATTATTATATAATCAATAGTCTGAGAATTAGATCTTTTATTATTAATGAGTAAACGTCTGAATCAGCTAGCTGTTATATAAATACTTATCTAAACAAGAGGATAATAACAATAGAATACAAGTCTGTTTGTGAATTAGTATAAACTCATAGTAGATAGTAAATAGTATAATAGTAGTAGTAAATAGTATAAGTTCATTTACATTAGTTTATGCTGTACCTTTTTAAAAAACAATTTATCATAATATTTAGTTGATTAATATCTTATAATTTTAATGTTTATTCAAGGTCGTTATATTTGTTTATCTTATTTATATCAGGCATATATGTTTAATTGATCAATTTTATATGTATATAATCATCTGTAAGGTATCAATTGTATTATTACCTTTTTAATTTAATTAAGTATAATTTTATTGTAATAATTTTTAGTTATGATATTTTGTACAGGCTGTCTGACTCTATTTGTATGGGGTAATATCCCCAAAGACAAATAAATTATTTATCTATCTATCTATCTATATTGTCTTCACTTACAGGTGTGTTTTGTGACACCGGTCTGTTCCTTAAATTTATTTCCAGTTTTGGTACATTTAATACAACCATCGGACTACTTTTTTCTTCGATTATCTCTATTTCACCATTATTAACTGCGTTGGTATTATTTTCAAATTCATTAGTATTTACAGGCGGTGATGATTCAAGTTTATCTTGATTCTTAACGTTATTATTGATCCATAAAGAGGATTCCATTTTACTAATTTTTTCAAACAGAAATTCTATCGCGTTAGCTAATTTATTTATTTGATCTAATTGAGATTTAGTAACTGAGTTGGGTTCAGTATTGGTGGGAGCGATTGCAGGAGCAGGAGCAGGGGGAGCTGTAGTGACTTCTGCCAGACATCTGGCATGAGACGGCACCGGGGCTGCTTGTTATTGTTTGCTAACAATTAATTCTGCTTGGCGATAAGACACCTTCTCCTGAATTCTAACTTTTTCAATTAACTTTTCCTTTTGATGTATTGGGCATCTAGTATAGAAAGCTGGATGATCTCCTTGGCAGTTCAAACATTTAGGGGGATTTGAACAACAATCTGATTTGTGTGAACTTTCTCCACACTTGGCACAATTAATAACTTTACAATGTTTGCTGGTATGTCTATATTTGTAACACGAAAAGCAAAGCATTGGTTTGGGCTCATACTGTTTTATTCTTATAGACAGGAAATCTAAAAGTATTCTTTCGGGTAGTTCACTTTTTTCAAAGGTAAGTACTAATAGAGGTGTTGGTTTATATTCTTTATTAATTTTCTTAAAAATTCTTTTTACCTTAACTACCCCCTGATTTTCAAGTTCAGAAATTATTTCCTGATCTATGCCTGTTATTACCTGAATTTATTAGTTCAGGTACATAACGGGGACAGGCACGTGAAAAACTTAGAGACTTATGCAGTTCAAAAGTTATAGGTATGTTCTGGAACGATTTTATATTTCCTAAATTTATAAAGTCCTTTTGATTATGAACTGTTAATAAAACTAAACCATTTCTAAGAAATTTTACGTTAACCTGTGGGAAATACTTTTAATAAATCTACAGACGCTAAAAGGACTGAAATCCTTGAAAGTTTTGTTAGCTGTCTTATCTTCTAATCGCATTAAAACATATTTTTTGGACCATTGTCCTTTTATTTTAAATAAATTTTCCTGAATATCAGGCGGTTTAGTCTCAAGCGCAGCCGCCATTTGTACGAAAAATAAAAACAAATAAAAACAAACTAGCTAAAGTAAGTAATTGACTAGGATTTAAAATTAAAAGTAATATTTTATAAGGTATTCAAAAGTAAGATTAAATAAAAAATAATAATGAAATAAAAATAAGTAAATAATCATCAAAATATAAAGAAAAACAAAGTAAATATAGACTATGGGGTACTCCCTGCTAGCAGAGAAGAAGTAGCCGGGTGGCAACAGAAAGACACTGTTAATCCTCTTCTCAAAGGTGCCGAAACTTCAAACAACGCAAACCGCGATCTGAACACTACCGCTGCTGAAGCAAGACTGAAAGAAAGCTTTAAATGATTTTGAAAAAGATCTGTATAAGCTTTACAGCAACGCAGTTTTTGGTAAAACTATGGAATCAATAAGAAAAAGAGTTGATATGCGTTAAATTACAGACCTAAAAAGCTAGAAAAATTAATATCTAAACCAAATTTTAAGAACTGTACAATTTATTCTGAAAATTGGGCTCTCGTTCTTATGCAAAAGACTAAAATAAAATTTGATAAACCGATATACGTGGGAATGTCAATATTAGATATATCAAAAAAACATTATGTATAAATATCATTATGACATGATCAATGTTGGAAAAGTATGGACAAAATGTTATGCTAATGTATATAGATACTGACTCGTTTGTTTATTCTATATGTACTGAAGACTTCTACGAAGATATGGTAAGTATGAATAATCACTTGGATACTTTAGATTATCCTCCAAACCATAAATTGTATAATATTAAGAATAAGAAAGTAATGGGTAAGTTTAAAGATGAGGCAAATAGAGAAATTATTCATAAATTTGTAGCCTTAAGGTCTAAAATGTATGCAATAGACATTAAAAGCAAAATTATGGAAAACAAATAAAAGGAATTAGTAAATCTACTGTTAATAATAAAATCAAATTTGAACATCATGTTACCTGCTTAAAATAACATATGTACAATGTAAACATGATGTTACAAACTTCAGATCATTCAACCATAATGTATTTACTATTAAAACAAATAAAATATCATTATCATCTTTCGATTATAAAAGACACATCCTTGATGATGGAGTATCCATCTTGGCCCCACGGCCATTATAAGATAAAATAAACTTAATATTTGTTAAATATAATATAGATTTAATAATTTAATGCAATGTTCCATTGGAAAGGCTTTGTAATATTCTAATTATTAGGGTCACCGCTGGGTGCAAACCTGCGACCTTTAGTATTGTAGGCTGCCATGCTAACCACTATACCACAGGTGACCCCAACTGTTTTGTAAGAATAACATAACCTCACATCTATTGTATTAAAAAGTAACAAACTGTTGGGATGCTGGAACTGTAAGACTAAAGAAATATCTTAAACAAATTGAAAATAAAATAAGAATAAGATTTTTCTTTTAAAAGAAAATTATACAAATAAATAATTGGCTTTTTATTTAAAAAATAAAATAATTTCTTCGTTAATTGTCTGTTCTGATTTACCGCAACGTTCGACTTTCGTTCGTATTAGGTAGTAGGGGTCCGGAATATTAATAATAATTCACGTTAAAAAAAATATTAAAAAAAATTCACGCGATGTTATTTGATGCTGCTGATTATCCACGGATGTCCTTCAATCAATTCCAGGAGGAGAAGTAATGATGAAAAAGATACCAACATCTCTGCTGTTAAACTTACACCTACAGTGTAACAGTCAGGGAGGTTGCCTCCTAATTGGCCCAGAACACCCCTCCCGTCCACAGTAAATATCCCTCCAGCCCTAGCAGACCGGGTCGATGACAGCTCGATTGTAAACAAAGCGATGTTGCCACATCTCACTCACTCCATGCGGCATTGCCCGTATTTTTTAATATCGATGTGGTTTCTGTAATTTTTATATTTAAAACAATTGAAAACGGTGAAAGTACAGATATCATGAATTGCGAATGTGCGATCGTTAATCCAACATTAAATTCGAAATCAGCGACCTTCTAAACCGTATGTTAGACCTCATTAATGTTCAAAACTAAAAAAATTAAAAATAACTAGAAATACGCACGCGCCTAAACTCCTCAAGACCGTCCGGCGTTGCCTCGGAAAAAAATAAATTCCTCGCTTTTACTGGGTCAACCCTTTATATGTAAGCAAACAAAGCTCCCACTCAGAGGATGATGTCACAGGCATAATGTAAACAAAGGCTGCTAAACCAACCGCCCCCCCCCCCTCGCCCTCACAAGGTCGGTCAATGACCCTCAAGGACACATATAGCCTTACTACAGCACGCTGTATCGAATGTAAACAAAGCGATGTTGCCAGGGAGATGATAATGTAAACAAAGGCCGCTAAACCTACCGACCCCCCCTAGCCCTCACAAGGTCGGTCAATGACCCTCAAGGTCACATATAGCCTTACCGCTAAACCAACTGCCCCCCTCGCCCTCACGAGGTCGGTCAATGACCCTCAAGGTCACATATAGCCTTACTACTGCACTACTGCTGTATCGAATGTAAACAAAGCGATCCGATCTCACACATTCCATGCGACGTTGCCGCATTGTGCAACCAACCGCCCCCCCCCCCCTCACCCTAATTATACACACCCCTCGCCCTACCAGACCTACAGCCCTGGCGTGACCTAGTTCACAATTGCACAATCCGTCGTTTCTACTACTGGTATGTATCGGGATTTGTCGAAATTCCCCATAGTAAGGCCAGAGAATCACATCAAAGTTGAGGCTTGCGTTCGTAAATTTAAGCTGCTAAGAACAGCAAAGGATGCAGTAGAGTCTTAAGCTACATAAAAATAAATTATTATCTTTCAAAGAGACTGACAAGCATCACAAATATAATAACTGTTATGGGGAAAAATTATTTCAATGGTGAAAATCACATAACAATTGTTAGAAAAACTCGTTTATCGTTACTCGTTTATTAAATAACAGTTAATATATTTGTTATTGGCATCAGTCTTTTTGAAAGACAATAATTTTTTTTTATCTAGTTTAAGACTCCACTGCATGCTTTGTTGGTTTTAGCAGCTTAATTAGTAGAAGAACAAATAATTTAGTGACCGACCGAAGTTTCGGTTTCGGTTTCAGTTTCGGCCGAAAAACCTGGTTTCGGCCAATTTCTGCCGAATAACTTGGTTTCGGCCGCAGTTTCGGTTTCGGCCAAAAATTGGACGAATGTTCGGCCAGGCCGAAACCAGCTCCCGTGTCTCAGTCTTTTTGAAAGATAATAATTTATTTTTATCTAGTATAATACTCTACTGCATGGTTTGTTGGTTTTTGCAGCATAATTAGTTGAAGAACAAAAAATTATAATACTTTTTCCTTTTGTCTGATACCAAAATGATCAAGAAAAAATTTGGAGACAACAGTGGTCTCCTAGGTACTGGCTGACAGTACCGTTTTTTAATGAGATTATTACCTTGTACCAAGAAGGACTGCGATTTGTGTTATTAGTGCGAATAATTCGTTCATAGCATCATCAGTCGGCAGCATGTTTGTACCAAGTATTCCAATGGATCTTCTTCTTAGGAATGTATACTCTCCAAATCAATAGAAAATTTACATATCGTGTAATTCCAAATATCATTTCATTTGTCCTGCAGGCTTGTTTTGTTGCAGGCTTGTTGCAAGTTGTTGTGCTTGTCATAAAATTATTGGGTGCATATGTGTTAAATTGGCAGACTTTACTGCAATCCCTCTATCTTCTTTATAACCTGACACTCATAAGAAATTGATTGCGTTTACAGTTATGGAAGCTGAAATAGCTTGTATTGTTTTTAAATGACTGAGGCAAATGGTAATTTAATACTACAATTTTGTTTATATCTATGGAAACTGTAATATCCTTGAATAACTTTCTTACTGTTAAATTTACTAAGTTAAGCCTAAACTGCATCAAACTGAAATAAATCTGCCGCCTCACTTTTCAGGGGTGAGAGCTCTAGTGCAAAGGATCACCATACACTATGAGCAAACTGTGCAACTTCAAACAACCTACTTGTAGTAGTAGTTTATTTAAAATACGGAATAAAACAATTTTTTTTTTAGTATTTTAGGATTATTAGAAAATGCAAATAATTTTATTTTATTTTAGTATTTTAGAATTAAAATGAAAATAACATGTGATTTATTTTATTTTAATTCTAAGCCAAGCGGTACGCGTTTCGATTCCGTATATTGGGGTTGGTATATTCCAAATTTGTTATTATTTTAAATTCCGAGTGATAGGGGGGACACCCATATAGAGAGTAATTTTACTTTATAAGATTTTAACGGTACGAGGGTCGATTCCAGTATACTGGAGTTGGTAAGTTCTATATTTGTAATTGATATTAAATATTGAGTGGGGGGGTGGGGGCACCCATATAAAGCGTAATTTTACTCTTCTAGATATTAACGGTAGGCGTTTCGATTCCGTATATTGGGGTTGGTAAATTACAAATTAGTTATTACTATAAATTTCGAGTGATAGGGGGGACACCCATATAGAGAGTAATTTTACTTTATAAGATTTTAACGGTATGAGGGTCGATTCCAGTATACTGGGGTTGGTAAGTTCTATATTTGTAATTGATATTAAATATTGAGTGGGGGGATGGGGGCACCCATATAAAGAGTAATTTTACTTTTCTAGATATTAACGGTATGAGGGTCGATTCCTGTATACTGGGATTGGTAAGTTCTATATGTGTAATTGATACTAAATATTGAGTGGGGGGGTGGGGCACCCATATAAAGCGTAATTTTACTCTTTGGGGTTGGTAAATTACAAATTTGTTATTATTTTAAATTTCGAGTGATAGGGGGGACACCCATATAGAGAGTAATTTTACTTTATAAGATTTTAACGGTATGAGGGTCGATTCCAGTATACTGGGGTTGGTAAGTTGGTATGCATATATCTCATTGTTATTGTTTTTTTTTCCTCCAAATTATATATGTATATTTGTGTGTATATATTTTAGCCTCTTATATAGTTTTAATTCTTAATCATTTATACCTTTTTTTTTTTTTTTTTTTTTTTTTTTTTTTTTTTTTTTTTTTAATCTTTTAGACTGTTAGGTATTTCTCATTATAGTGATACCAACTGATTTATATGGTTTAAATTTTTAATCTCTAATTTTATTTAGTTTTGGTTCTTTCTTTCAGTCTGAATTTTTTTTTTTTTTTTTTTTTTCCACCTTTAAATTAATATTTTTTTAGATACTTTATTATTTTTTTTTTAATGGTTTTTTAATGGTTACCATCTTATATATATGTGTGTATATATATATATATATATATCTTTTTTTTTTTTTTTTTTTTTTTTTTTCTTCTAATTTTTAAACCTTTTATGTATTTTTCATATTATAGTTTTACCAACTGATTTAAAAATTTTAACCTTTAATTTTATTTATGGTTTTTAGTATTTTTTTTTTTTTTTTTTTTCCTTGCTTTTATACTAATATATATTATTGTTATCTTATAAACATGAATAATTAGATTGCATATATTTTATTTTTTATTTTTGTTGTTTTCTGTTGAATTATTATATACATTTTTAGCTATTTATCTATTTTAAAGATTATTTATTCATATATATATATATTATTTTATAATATATTTTATTTTTGTTGTTTTCTGTTTAATTATTACATAAATGTTTAGCTATTTATCTATTTTAATATATTTTAAAGATTATTTATTCATGTATATATTATTCTAAACAATATTTTATTCATTAAGGTTAGTACAGAATTAGTTTTCAGTATCTACTGTTAAAGTAAAGAGATATGGATTATAATGAAGGTAATTCTGGGAAAGTTGAAATAGGACAGAGAGTATGGGTTTTGAGGTCGGCGGGGCCCGTACAGGAAGCAGAAGTTGTCTCCTTTATGTCCGTGGCCACCGCGGGAGGAGGCGAAAAAAAGTTTGCGAAGGTAGAATGGCAAGAAAATGGGAATGGCCCAGTATTAGGCAAAACTGTCCCCATCGAAGACGTCTTGCCAAAGAGGCCCAAACAGCCGCCGAGGACCGCTATAACTAATAAAGATGTAGATGAAATAGAGCGCAGCCAGGCGGATCTTGCATCAGGTGCAAATGAAAGAGTCTGTCCTGTCTGTGGTCTGTCATTTAAGGGCGATAGAGGCCTCAGAACCCATATAGCCAAGAAGCATCCCAGGGAGGCAAACAGCGCAAAACTAAGGGGTATACTTGGTAACAATATAAAAGAAAATATTGGAGAGGATGAGGCTGATGATGTTAAAAAAGAAATAAACAGATGGTCGGCTGTCTTTGAAGACTTTACGAAGGGCAATATATTCAAGGCTGAGGATTTCGATGAAGCAGTGGGCAGTTTCTTGAATTTTCTGAAAAATATAAATGCCCAACTGCCTGGCCCACAGCATCCTGCTATAAAATTCTACAAAATTAGGAACAAAAATAAAACCGATATGGCTAGCAAGGGTGCTGGAAAAACATCAAATCCTCAGCGAGCCAACAAGAAAGATAGGAGCCGTCGGCAAGAACAGTACCAGTTCGAAGTAGCCCAATACAACTACTATAATAGGCGGAAAAAAGTGGTACAGACCATTATGAATGCCGACGCTCCCAAGCATTGCCCTCTGAAGGTAGCCGACATCGAGAGCCATTTTAGAGGCCTCTTTGAGAAAGAGAATCTCTGCAAACGTGCGGATTACGAGAAATGCGCTCCGGTGCCAAATGTAGTGTCAATCGACGCAAAATTAGTAAGGAAGGCAATTAAATCAACTTCATTGGACACATCACCGGGGCCGGATGGAGTCTTGATCCGCACGATAAAATATTTTGACGTATCTCATATAATAAAGAATATTGCAGAGATAATGCTGAAGGTGGGTTATGTGCCAGAGCCTCTTCGTCAAGGGCGCACAATATTGGTATATAAAGGAAAAGGTGAGGTCAGAAGCATATCTTCATGGCGACCAATCACGATATACTCCATAGTGCGCCGAATCATAGAGAAGGTTCTGGACCACGAACTGAGGAAACAGGTCACCTTCAGCAAAATTCAAAGAGGCTTCATCAGGGGCTTACCGGGAGCACATGTGAGCGCGAGGATTATCGATGCGATTTTAAAAGATTCCAAGCATAAAAAAAACGACTGCGCTGTGGCATTCCTCGATGTAGTAGGTGCATTTGACAACGTTGGCCACAATCACATCGTTAGCTCTCTAGAGGCAAGAGGGGTGTCACCGGACCTCAAAAATATAATAGCAGCTCTCCTTACCACTAATAAAATTAAGATTAGTGTAGGAGCGCACTCGACCAGCCAGATCAGTGTGCTCAGAGGAGTGCCTCAGGGCGGGCCCTTGTCGCCTTCGCTATTCAACCTGGCCATAGACCACCTCTACCGGGACTTATGTGACCAAGAATTTGCCAAAAAGTTTGGCTACCAATTAAGTGACCAAGAATGTGTGGTCCTTACAGGATTCGCGGACGACCAGGCGGTCTCGGCACGCGACAAGGGTGCAGCCGAGAGAATTATTAACAGCACTCAGAGGGTGCTAGCAGAGATAGGTCTGGCTATAAATCCGCTAAAAAGCGTGGGAATAGTTATAGAAAAAGGAGAGCTGCAGAAGACGACACTCTCCCTGGAGAACGGAGACAGCATTCAGACTGTAGATAAGAATGAGAGAATAAAATATTTGGGATGCTTGTTCTCGGGAGAGATTGTCTTTAATGATGAGGCGGTGACAATAGTGAACGCTAATCTCGACAAATTGGTAAGCTCGTGTTTGTTAAAACCAGAGCAGAAGGTCAACGTTGTGAATCAATACGTGTTCCCGGGGCTTACTTATCCTCTCCAGACAGCACCCCTAACTAAAATACGTCCTGCAGTATTGGATGGTATTGACACCAATATTCGCAGGAGTATCAAAGCCATAATTGGGCTCCCAGCCAACACCTCGACAGCGATGTTCTACGCACCAAGGAGGTATAGAGGACTGGGATTGATCCGTTGCCAATGGGAGGCTCCTTTGCAGCATTGGTCCATTGCTCAGCGGCTGTCAAATGTGCCGGATGCCCTGTTTCAGTCTATATTTAATTACCAAGAAGAGCTGGCGGAATGCGCCGAGAGACTGGGTGTTGATCAGGGCTACCGAAGTGCGAGAGCTCTACGTCAGTCGCTGCGTGAAAATGCTTTTGAGGAATGGGCCAATTATAAATGGCAGGGAATTGGAGTTCGACATTTTAAAGAGACCCCGAAGGCTAACAGATACATCTACGACAAGCAGGTTCTTTCGGGGTCAGAATGGTCGAACTCCTTAAAACTCAACATTAATTATGCCCCTCTGCGAGGAGTCCCAGGAGCCAGCGGACAACCGAGAGAAGTTGGGTCCCTCTGTCGTAAATGCGGCAGAGAGTCTGAAACACCAGCCCACGTGCTGGGAAAATGCCCCAACAACTCCCTCCTCATAACTCGCCGGCACCATAGGGTTAAGCATGAACTTATAAGACTCCTTAAAGAGAGGAACTTCGCCTGCTTTGACGAGGTCTATTGCATTGACACAGATGGATCCACGAGGTATGCAGACATTGTCGCATTCCCTAAGACCGGGAATAAAGCACTGGTGGTGGATCCGACAATTAGATTTGAAAACAATGACCTTGACCAGGCGGGTGAGGTGGAAAGGGAAAAGAGAGATATCTACGAAAAGTGCATCCCTTTCCTTAAAGAGAAGTTCCGCGAGACCTTTGGAGAGAGAGAGTTCTCCGTGACAGGCCTCTGGTTCGGATCTCGCGGAACGATCCCAAAAAGAACAAGGAGTTTTTTAGAAGACCTAGGTGTCGAGATGAGAGAAATTTCGGTGTTGGCTGAAAATATAATCTTGGACTCCCTGGGCATTATCCACTATCACCTATATGGCCACTAATTATGTGTGGCTGTTCTGTCTGTCAAAGATTTTTTTTTTTTTTTTTTTTTTTTTTTTTTTATATATATATTTGTGTACATTTTTTATTTATTTATTAATTGTGTATTTATTTATGTCTATTCACTTATTTATTCATATATTTATATATTCGTCTAGTTATTTATCTGTAAGCTATTTTGTTTTTTGCTCTGTATGCGTGCCATGATAGGACGGGGAGAAAAATGAGAGAGAATGTTGAAAGATTTGCTCAAGAGTGATGTAAACTATAACGGGGGAAGAAAAAAGTAAGAAAAATAATGGTTTAAGGGAGAAAAAGAGAAAAAAAAAAGGGAAAAAAAAAATAAACAAATAAAAAGTAAATAAAATATTGAAAAAGAAAAAAAAAAATGTAAGATTTTGTAACCGTAGGTTTATATGCATGAAAAATTATAATGTAATTTTAGTTTAATTAATGTACGTAATTGTATTGATAAGTATGCTGTGTATTGTAGCAACCCAATGTAATTGGGCAGCACTGTTTTGTTTTGTTTTAAAAAATAAAGCATTTCTCTCTCTCTCTGTAATTGATATTAAATATTGAGTGGGGGGGTGGGGGCACCCATATAAAGAGTAATTTTACTTTTCTAGATATTAACGGTATGAGGGTCGATTCCTGTATACTGGTATACAGGTAAATTCCAAATTTGTTATTGATTTTTAATTTCGAGTGTTGGAGCCCTTATAGAGAGTATGTTTTATTTTTCAGATTATAACGGTATGAGGGTCAATTCCAATATACTGGGGTTGGTAAATTGCATATTTATAATTGATTTTTAAATTTCGAGTGGGGGCACCCCTATAGGGAGTAATTTTACTTTTCTAGATTATAACGGTATGAGGGTCGATTCCAATATACTGGGGTTGGTAAATTCCAAATTTGTTATTGATTTTAAATTTCGAGTGATGGGGGGCACCCATATAAAGCGTAATTTTACTTTTCTTGATATTATTCCATTAACTAATTTGTGTCAGTAAAATATCTTTATATGATATATTAAAGGGGGTGTAAATAATTTACATTATTGGTCAATAAACTTAAAGGTATAGTTCAATTTAGATTTGTTTCTTTATTATCATTTACCCTATGCCACAGGTTTATTAAAATAAAATAGAATTGGAAAACACGTCATCGTTGGAAAAGTATCCAATAGACATTAGTACATATTAAATTCATATAATTAACTTGATATCAGCCGTTTCTGGTAACCCCCACATACCTAAGGAAAGCGGGAGACCAGGAACGTAGCACAATATAGAGAGTAATTTTACTTTTCTAGATATTAACGGTATGTGGGTCGATTCAATATACTCAGGTTTATGAATACCAAATTTGTTTTTGATTTATATTTCGAGAGGGGGGGGGGGCACTCATATAGTGAATAATAGTACTTTTTCCGATTTTAACGGTATAAGAGACGAATCAAATTTACGGGGAATAGTAAATTCCTAATTTGTTATTGATTTTAAATTTTGAATGGGGTGCACCCATATAAAGCGTAATTTTCCTTTTCGAGGTATTAACGGTAGGCGGTTCGATTCCGATATATTCGGGTTGGTAAATTCCAAATTTGTTATTATTTTAAATTTCGAGTGATAGTGGGGACACTCATATAGATAGTAATTTTCCTTTTTAAGATTTTAACGGTATCAGGGTCGATTCCAATAAATTGGGGTTGGTAAGTTCTATGTTTGTAATTGATAAATATTGAGTGGGGGGTTGGAGCACACATAGAAAGAGTAATTTTAATTTTTTCAGATTTTAACTGAGTATAATTTCTTAAATTATACTCGGGTTAGTAAGTTCTGAATTTCTTATCGATTTTAAATTTTGAGTTGGGGGTGGCACCTCTATAGGGAGTTATTTTACTTATCTAGATATTAACGGTATGAGGGTCGATTCTAATATATTGGTGTTGGTAAATTCCAAATTTGCTATTGATTTTAAATGTCGAGTGTCGGGCCCTTATAGAGATTAATTTTACTTTTTCAGATTATAACGGTATGAGGGTCAAATACAATATGTTACCAAAATTATTGGGTAACAAAATAAAAGTGCCTAAGCTCAGAGAAGACGGCCAGGGTTCAAGGAAAAAAAATAAGAAATAACTTTAGGGACAATCCGTACGATCTCCAAATTTAATTATTCATTCAATTCTATTTTGGACGCCAAACTATTTTTTCTAAGAAAAATATAATACAATTTATTTTTCTATTTGAAAGGAAAATAGGAAACCTCTTTAAAAAGATAGAAATAGTAATAATCATGCTAATAATAATAATCGTTAATTTAATAAATATTGACTGTACACTGAACTTTAAATAAATATACTGTATTTTAAAAAAAGAAAGAAAAAAGATTACTAACCCGAGGGAGATTCGAACGCAGATCACCTGTGTGGGAATCCGTTACCTTACCTTTCGGCTAACCTGGCTAATTGCTAATTATTAATAAACCACCTTATAAATTTTGTCATACACTAAAAGAAATTCAGAGGTGTGTGAGTGTGAGTCATAATTAAATTAATCATAACCTCTAAACCTCTAAACAAAATTATTTATATGGAACAAGAAATGAAATAAGACTTAATATAACAACAACAATACATAGATTTATTAGAAGTAATTTAAATAGCAAACAAAAATCAAACCAGCTGGATTAAACTTAAACATACAAAAAAAATATTAATTTTCTTAACTAACCTAAAGTAAATTTAATAAATCTTAATACCAGAGCCCTAATAACTAATATATTTAGTTTATTAAAAACACAAAGAACAAATATAGTAATAATTACTGTCTTTTGAATGACCAGCGCGGTTGATATAGCCGTCCTAGGCTAGGTCCCTCGCTCCTCGATTATCCTCCGTGATTAGATGTGGTTTCTTTGGCTATATCTCCTTCCGGATATTTCGCTCAAACGTCTTCACCATTGAGCGAAAACTGCACCCAAAAAAAACCACTGAAATCGCTCCGACGAATCGGTCACCACGAGGTGTTCGCTCTCTGCAATTCACACTCTCTTCGACCGCTCGCCTCGACCAGCTGGTCCCTTCTTTTTAAAAAAAAACAACGAATATCCGGGCCCCCAAACAATACCAATTTTCCCCTCAGCCAAAAAAATATAAATACATAAATTTTCCATAACTTAAAACTAACTAATTTACAATATTTTTTTAAAACTATTTTATACGTGTATCCAATATTTCGTTTTCATAATTTTTTAATAATATATACATCTGAATTTCTTTTGTTTTTATCGATAAATAATCACATCGTAAATTTTTATTGCAACAACCCCTCCTTTTCCTAAAAAAAAAGGATTCCTTTTTTCGTAATCTATATGAACCATTTATTAATTATCTGCCGGACTCATTTTTATATCCTTGACATGCCGTCTACCTACATCACGACCATCCATATCCTGCAACTGATAAGTCTGAGAGCCTATCTTCGCTCCGACCTTACATTTTGTAAACGCCGGGGCTAACTTACTGCTAACATGGTTCGCCGCATCGGAAAGAACTTGGTTTCTCTTCCAAACAATATCTCCCACTTTGTGCTCTTGGAAACGTCGTCTTAAATTGTAAGCTGCACTGCACCTTTCGTATGCTCTATTTAATCTGCCCTGAACTTCTTCACAAAGCACAGGTAAATCCTTAAATTTAGCCGCATAGTCCTTCCTATCACCTAGCACTGGCACAATCTCTTCATCGCCCATCGGAGGCTGCTCATGTCCTGATCTCGGGAGCTCGCGCCATAAGTTTAGATAAGCTGGCGAGTACCCTGTGACTTCATGTACGGCAGTTCTGAGAGCAAACGAGAATTTGTATAGGTGCTTGTCCCAGGAACGCTGGTTGGCTTTTACATAGGACGATAATACGGTCTTCATAACTCGATTGGTCCTTTCTATAGGATTCGCTTGTGGATGGTAATAAGGCGTATACCAAATTTTGATTCCATAATCAGCTGCCATATTTTGGAACTCCTTACCTCTATACTGTGGGCCATTGTCGCAAATCACGACTTGGGGTGCGCCAAACGTCAAAATTACTTACCTTTCAAAAATTTCGGCCACCGTTTTAGACTTAGCTGACCGCACTGGTTCGAACAAGGAATATTTTGTAAAGAGATCAGAGAACCCAACAATAAATCTCTTTTGGGACGACGACATCGGTAAAGGTCCCATGATAGTAGGGAGTAAATGCCGATTCTGGGTCACTTTGGCGGCAGCCTCCCTGACTGTTATCCTGTTAAGGTTATGTTACTCTTCCAAAGCAGTATGCCACAAAGAGGTAAGTTTGTTACTCTTTTAAAACAGCTGAACGTCGCATGGCATGACCTTGAGCGTGTGACTGGGGGGGGGGGTATTTGGGGTGTCCTTGGGTGGTTGGTGGCAACCTCCCTGACTGTTACCCTGTTGTTGTGGTAAATCAGAACAGACAATTAACGAAGAAATTATTTTATTTTTATAGATATAAAAAAATATTTATTTATTTTTTTAATTTTGTTTTAAAAGGAAAAATGTATTTTATTTTCATTTTGTTTAAGATATTTCTTTAGTCTTACAGTTCCAGCATCCCAACAGTTTGTTACTTTTTTAATACAATAGATGTAAGGTTATGGTATTCTTACAAAACAAGAGGTTACAACGAGGTAAGGTTATGTTCCTCTTTCAAAACATTAGATTACAATGAGGTAATTAGTACATGTTATCAATAGTAAGACTTTTCTTTCTGACCAATTTGGGCAACCATTGGTTATTATTGACACAGAACCAATTCATCCCAACCTCTAGGTTCCTCTCTAAGCTTTTTACAAGGGTTCATAAATAAATCAGAATAGAATAGAATAAAATGTTTTTATTTATAATATTATATACATAATTTTCAAGACAATATTACATACACAATTTTTAAGACATTTTTACATACATAATTTTTAAGACAGATTGTTCAGTAAAAATTATTATGATTATAAATTACATTATACATATACATTTTGGTTACTCATTGGTTCTAACAAACTAGCAATTTATTCCTACGTTCAAGTTCCTTTTCAAGCTTTTTACAAAGGTTCATGCATACATCAGAATAGAATAGAGTAAAATGATGTTTTTATTTATAGTATTATATACATTCTTTTTAGAACAGATTGTTTTTTCTGTTCGGTTTTTTTCTTCATCTATTTTTTTTATTTTATTGCAAAGTTAAAAGTAAACATAAAAGCATAGTAAAACATAAACATAAAACATAAATAATAGTAAACATAACGTAAATAATAATATACATAAATAAATAAAACATAAAACACAAAAGCCGAACATTTCTCCTATTAGATAATTTGATAACATAACTGGTAATTACACAAAAAATTAAACTCGTTTACTAACCGTACTCTATATACCCATCCTAATTTGCTAAATTCTATTAGTTCGTCACAGTTCTTCCTGTTTAAATATTCTGTCAATTCTTTACTATTTAATTTATTTTTACATACATCAGCAACCAGTATCATAATTCATCCCTTATAAATCGAAAATAATCCTCAGATCACTATGAGTATCGGACAAGCCATTTTTTAAAAATTTATTTCAGTAGAACTCTCTTTCTCTCAATGGGATACACATATTAGGGATACACACAGCATATTCGAGGGGTAGGTGTTTTCTGGCATTCATAACCAAACCAGAGACCTAACGTTTACACTCCTAATCACAGGCTTACGAGCGTTTATAACCATGCCAGAGGTCACTCATTCATTTAATTAATCAACAAAACAATTTTTTTTTTAAATTTTATTATATCGTATAATGGCCATGGACCAAGGTGGATACTCCATCATCATGTGTATTTCACGCAATGCTCAATAATGTTTTAATGGTCGATGAATTGGTTAGGAAAACAAACCAATCAAATTCAGAATTGAAAGAGTGGGGGAGAACATGTGAAGTGTGTTAGTTACTTTCGTGGTTTGAGTGCTCGTTGGAACAAACGTTATAAGTAACCTAAAATAAATTTTCAACAATAGATTTTAATAAAGATATATACTATCAGTGGAATATCGCTGTCGTTTTCTGAAAAATGAAACACTTCTTTATGGTTCCGGCAAAGTTATTGTTGTTTCGACCCTGTTCCTGGAAAATTTTGCCAAGAAATACACTGGGCAAAAAAAGTCTTGAAACACCTACCACAGTTTTAAACTTATGCTTTTCCTGAACTCCTTGTGTAATTTTTAATATTAAAAATACTCTTCTTTTACTCGATAAACATTAAACTTTTATTTTAACATATTTTAAAAATTTTAGAGTCTAGCATTATTTAATAACAAGCGGAAGTAACGAAAATACAGACAAAAAAAGTCTGGAAACAGTGATAAAATTGCAAATCCTACTTATTAAATCCGCTATTAGGACAGAGTACAAAGGCCAGAAACCACGTCTTATTGAAAATAAAGCCATTTAGTCAGTGATTAGCAATAATAATGGAAGTGCCACAGACGATTCGGGAGTTAATAGTGTCCCAAAGAGATCAAGGAAAATCCCTGCAGGAAATAAGACGGAAAGTAGATAAATCTGCAGGTACGATCTCTAAAATAATAAAGCGTTATAAAGAATTACGATATGCATCCAGTAGGCCACGCAGCGGGCGGCCACCGAAATTAAATAGTGTCCATGAAAGGGAGATTCGTAAAATTGTACATGACAATCCGTCCACTAGCGCTCAGGTAATTGCTGATAATTTGTCACGTTACTATAATGTAATTGTTACTGCTCTAACGGTGAGGAACAAGTTAAAATCTTGTGGTTTTGTAGGCCGAGTTCCCAGGAAGAAACTCTATATAACTAAATTAAATCGCAAGCGCCGTCTGGATTTTGCTAAAGAGTATGTAGGGAAGCCCTCATCCTTCTGGGAATCAGTTATTTTTTCTGATGAAAGTAAATTTAACGTTTTTGGTTCAGATGGTCGACAGAAAGTATGGCGAAAAACTAATAAAGCTTCTGATAATAAAAACTTGAGACCTACGTTCAAACATGGAGGTGGTGGGGTTATGGTCTGGGGCTGTATGGCGGCAACCGGAGTTGGTTCATTACAAATTATAAGTAGCATTATGGATCAATATATGTATATTGATATACTGAAAAATAATTTGCAAAAAAGTGCCACTAAATTGAGTCAAGGACGTTCATTTATCTTCCAGCAAGAAAATGATCCAAAACATACGGCCATGAAATTGAAGGAATGGCTGTTGTACAATGCACCACGCCCATTGAAAACACCTCCCCAGTCTCCAGACCTTAATCTCATAGAACATTTATGGGATGAAATAGGCCGTTGATTAAGAAAAAGAGGGATAAGAAACAAAGAACAACTTAAGCAAGCTTTACTGGAAGAATGGAAGAAAATTCCAGCAGAAGTAACCAAAAAACTTGTTGGATCAATGAAAAAAAAGATTATTAGAAGTTATAAGAAATAAAGGAGGTCCAACGAGCTTCTAATAGCTCGTATACATGTAATGTTATCACTGTTTCCAGACTTTTTTTTCTGTATTTTCGTTACTTCTGTTTGTTATTAAATAATGCTACACTAAATTTTTGAAATATGTTACTATAAAAGTTTAATGTATATCGAGTAAAAGAAGAGTATTTTTAATATTATAAATCAAACAGCGAGTTCAGGTAAAGGATAAGTTTAAAACTGTGGTAGGTGTTTCCAGACTTTTTTTGCCCAGTGTAAAACTCAAGAACATTTTTTTGGGTTGCTTAAAAGATTTTGTTTATAGATTTAAGAAGATTAAAACACATTAAACACCGATAACAGTATAAAATCCTAAATGAATGTCTAAACGACGGATGGACAGCATAATCATAAAACCACAAAATTCATAGAATGTAAAGAAAGGCCGAGCATTAATAGCCCTTTTTAAAAGAGATTCGTAAAATCGTAGCCATTATTGTTTTAAATTAGATTTTGATTTCCGACTTCCACTCGCTATGCACATTAAAAAGGAATTCAATGCTTCCAGGAAAAGCTCTTTTTCAGTTGATTCAGAGGCCTTAACAAAGGATTCAGGCACCTCTGTCAGCTTCCGGATACACTTGATCTCTGTCGGATATTAATATACAATGTAATCATAAAATCTTGAGCGGATTCTTCACTCTGGAGTGACACTTTTGTTATGTTATCCATATTACTATTATCGGTTTTTAATTATGTTTCTACAACTATTGAGGTGTTTAGATGAAAATGGCTGTAAGTAACAAATTATTGTTTTTGAGATAACAAATAACTATTAACTAAGCTTAAATTTGGTTTGAAAATTAAGAAAAATATTATGGATATGACCATAATATGGACTTATTATTATTCCAGTCTTGGAATAAATACGTCCCGCTAAAAAATTTTAATATTATTTTCTTCCATTTCCAATTTCATCTATGAAGGTGAATTGTCTAATTTTTTCTTTAAGTTACGATAACGTCCCTAGGGTGACACTCGATAAGAGAGTCTAGAGATGAAAATATTAAATATAGTCATTTGTCAAGAATTGTTTCCTTTACGAGGCAGCCATACTTTTTTTTTTTTTTTTTTTTTTTTGGCGGGGGGGCACTTGAAGGCTTCCACTGTAAGTTTCGGTCTTCTTTCTACGTTGACCGCCTCATCCAGAATAATGAGTTGTACAGCGGAATGATCAGAGCAAAGATCAAAACTCGTATGTATGCTGTGAGGAACAGTCCGCAGTCCTTTTGTAATAAAAAAATCTAAAAGGTCCGGAGATTTACGTAGTGATGTTGGCCAGTATGTCGGTGTGTCAGGATTTATCGTGTCTAATCAAAGCTCATGGATAGCAGTCCTCAGATTCCTACCTCTTGGCTTGCTTAAACGTGATCCCCAAAATTGGTGCTTGGCGTTGAAATCACCTCCTGCTATAAGAGGTAATTAGTCGCGGAAAAAAAGCCGTATTAATTACGGTTTTTAAAATATTAGTTCGCGAGAACTAACAAGAGATCGCATTGAAAAAGTTGGTCGCGGTAGTAAGGAGGGGGGGAAGCCATATTCTCAGATACCGAAATAACAAACGTATATGTTGTTTATTATATTTACCAATAAAATTGGTCGAAAAAAGGCCAAAATCCCATCTGTTCAGTAGCATACCTACGACATCTTGAAGTTGCCGGATTCATGTTACAGCCGAGCAAAACTCAACACCTCCTCTCGGAACACAGATGTATGTATGTAATAAACAAGTACCGTAGACAATATTCCACAAAAGATAAACATTGTCATTGTGGGAAAAAAGTTTTATGTGTCTTCCCGATGGAACATTGGTCTTTACAAAAAATCAAAGTAGACAGGGTGTTGAAAGGTGTGTACTGCACCTACAGCAAACGATTTTCAAATTTCTTGCATATTTATAAAATTGATAATGTCACTATTATAATACAAAGTTGATTAAAATTGATATAATTATAATATAAAGACCCAGGATAGACGAACGTGGTATAGCGCTGCATGGGTGGGCTGACTTTTATTTCGTGAGGGACCCACGGAATAGATCTCGTCCTTCCCACCATGGCTAGAACAACCAACTAATGAACCAAACTCACTTGTAGTTTCTAAAGAGGGGTGCCGAATAAAATAAAAACATAAATAAATAAAAAAAACGACTTCGAAAACCCGAAGTCAGTTCAAAATGCACTTAAAATCTGTATAAAAAAAATCATACAGAATTTGTTTAAGAAATCAACGCATTGCTTCCTTCCACCTTATATTAGAAATTATCTTCCGCCACTAAAAAGTATGAAATAAAAAACACTTTATAAAAAAAATTAAACCGACTTCGAAAACTAGGAACCAGTAAAAATAAATGCACTGAAAATTATGAAATAATTAACTTCTGATTTTTATGAATACGCAGCAAAATTTAAAATCTTATGAAAAGCGGGAAAATGCATTAAAACGGATAATCTTATTTTGATTAGTACGAATACAAACAAACTGTTAATAAAAATTATTAAATTAAAATATTAAATACCATGTTCAATACTTAACAATCTTTTCGGAGGCGGCGCAAAATTTAAAATTGATAACACTAAAAATTAGGAAAATCTTAAAATTTTCTATAGATTTTCTATTTTGCGCCGCCTCCGAAAAGATTGTTAAGTATTGAACATAGTATTTAATATTTTAATTTAATAATTTTTATTAACAGTTCGTATGTATTCGTACTAATCAAAATGAGATTATCCGTTTTAATGCATTTTCCCGCTTTTCATAAGATTTTAAATTTTGCTGCGTATTCATGAAAATCAGAAGTTAATTATTTCATACTTTTCAGTGCATTTATTTTTACTGGTTCCTAGTTTTCGAAGTCGGTTTAATTTTTTTTATAAAATGTTTTTTATTTGATATATCTAATATTGTTATTCCCAGGTATATCGGTTTATCAAATTTTATTTTAGTCTTTTCCATATGAACGAGAGCCAAATTCTCAGAATAAATTGTACGGTCCATAAAATTTGGTTTAGATATTAATTTTTCTAGCTTTTTAGGGCCTGTAATTAAACGCATATCAACTCTTTTTCTTATTGACTCCATAGTTTTACCAAAAACTGCGTTGTTGAAAAGCTTAAACTGATCTTTTTCAAAATCATCATCACTTAAACTGGTGTTATACTCTATGTAAGAATTTAACCACGAGGACTGGTTGAATTTTAATGCTCTGTTTACTCTTACAAGCTCTATACCGTGTGACAATGCTTGAAGAAGGGTGGTATAATGAACAACATAGTTTTTTCTTTCATTAAAGTGCACTATTAATTTGTTGTATTTACCACATTGTTTAGACTCGGGGAGAAACGGTAAATCATTATGTTTATCGTGTAAGTACTTAGGGTAATTAATATCAACGTCCAGAATGTAGCCTATGTCATCTGTAGGGTATAGATTGTTTAAATTGATACTTTCGGGATCGACCCACTCAAAGTTACCGGTAGGAAGAGGCTGACTCATTGCATAACCATATAAGTTATTGCAATCCTGGTATGCAATGTAGATAGTTGGTCTACTTTGGTTGTATCCTTCTAAGTACCTGTTATTTGCCTCGTGGAATCTATGAGATGCTTGCACCAATCCTCCTCTTATCCCTTTCTCGATCATTAGAATCATTTCATAATCGGTCAATAATTCTAATTTAAAAGTATATGTCTGCGTAATCACCCAAAGTTCTGCATTCAAATATATTCCATACATCTTTAGCATGGGCATACTCCACTTCTGTAACTGAGGAATCTTTTAGTGAACTATGAAATTCATCTATTGGAGGAAGGGTTGTATCTTCTAACATTTTGGGGGACGTGACATACTCATAGGGGAAAATGCCTTTTCTAGTGAGTAAAGAAACTCGATCGTTAGGTATTAAATGTTAAACGAAGGTAAGCTACCAGGTTTTATAGACTAGAAGGCATAAATCTGAAGGAATCTAAAAATCTTATACTAAATTTCCCATCTACGAATTTTGAAAATGAAATATAATTTTCTGCAGTATTTGCGATTACGTTAATCCTTTTATTATCATATCCCAGCTCCCGAACGATGAAGTGAGCATCGTAACCTGACAAATTATGTAGAATTACTGGAAGATAATCAGGGTTCTTGTAACGAAGATTACAACTTTGGTGGGCTGCACCTCTGAAAAGGCCTGTAATGTGACAATGATCCTTTACTTTGAGATCTTCTAGACTGAAGAATCCTCCACACATATAACAGTTTTGAGCAGTCTTGTAGCTAACGTCTTCTTGAGGAGAGAGTGGTCTCATTGGTGTATTTTTATTATATACCTTGTAAACTTTTTCAGCTATCTTCTTCATGTCAAATACAAGCTTTTCATCGAGGGCAAACACATTAATTGAAATATCATTATTTTTTTCAAATCTCGATATATCCGCAAGTGGCGTATGGAAATTTATCTTAGAAACGTCATACTTTCCCTCCAATGATGCGTATTTTGTAACTCTTTTAGGATTCTCAGATACAAATTTTGATAGAATAGCATAAACGAACCATTTGCTATCATTTTTTTGCACATTAACGCATGCTTTTCTATTTCTTATTTCTTCAGGTAACGGGATATAGCTGCTCCCTCTTAGTGGGTTGTACTTGTTTATCTTCAATCGCAACCCGTTAACAGCAAATAGTGTCCATCCGCTTCCCACTAGTTGACTTTCGCTTAATATGTTTTCAAGTTCTTCAAATAGGTTCTTCACTTTTTCTTCTGTGTCTGTCTCTACAAACACAGTTACATTTTTTGACTGGAAAGTCCCGTCTTTCAAATCTCCAGCTTGGTTGACCAGTTGTAATTCCGAGACCACATTTACTTTGAGGGATCTTTCGTTGTCGAGAGAACATCTTATTTTATGAATGACTTTTTCCTTTATTGCATTCAAGAAGGACGGTAAGTCATGGTTCTCATCACATCTCAGAAAATATGACTTGATTCTCCTTTCAAAGGCTGTTTCGTATTCCACAATCCCTTCTTCATCCGGAACAATAGCTAATAAATCAGAAGTTTTAGCTTCACGTTTCTGTTTCTTTTTAGGAGGTTCGCTTCCTCTACAATACTCTTCATGTCGCTTGGATTGGTATGGATTGGTAAAGGTCACACAACATTGTTTACATGAGGCAGAAAACTTACAATTCTTCTTCTTCACGTGTTTTAACATACTATCTTTACGTGTGAACTCCTTGGAGCAAAAGTTACAAACCAAGGATTCCATCGTAGTAGATTATACACTTCTCTTGATGTTATATCTAACAGGGTTGCCTTTAAAATGTTGTATTAGCTCCTTTTCATCTTTCCTAAATCTTAGAAAATGTTGTCAGCCTTTTAAATATTTCCAAATACAACAGTGATTGAGGTTCAAAATTATCAATTGAATATGTTAATTATTAAGAAACTTATTTCAGTAATGTTGTTTCAAGCAGAGCTAGCTTTAAAATGACTGCTTAGCTCGGATTCTGTTCTTATATAACAATGAGCCTCAATGAAACATAACAAATGCCTCCTGAATTATATTAAATTATCACCGCCTTCTAAATAAGCCGTTGCTAAGTAAATTACCCGTTAAGATGTTGTTTCCAGCGAGCTAGCTTTAAAATGATTGCTTAGCTCGGATTCTGTTCTTATATAACAATGAGCAAATGCCTCCTGAATTATATTAAATTATCACTGTCTTCTAAATATTTAATGTATAACCATGTTAAAGGTTTCAACTGATTTATAATAAAATATAAAAAGTTGCTGAGTAAATTACCCGTTAAGATGTTGTTTCCAGCGAGCTAGCTTTAAAATGACCGCTTAGCTTGGATTCTGTTCTTATATAACAATGAGCAAATGCCTCCTGAATTTTATTAAATTATCACTGCCTTCTAAATATTTAATGTATAACCACGTTAAAGGTTTCAACGGATTTTTAATAAAATATAAAACGTTGCTGAGTAAATTACAAGATTTAATGTTGTTTCTAGTGCCCTGATTTTTAAAATGATCGCTTAGCATGCATTCTGTTCTTATATAACAATGAGCAAATTCCTCCTGAATTTTGTAAATGATGCATGAGATGATGCACTACCTTCTATGCATCTCCCTCCGGATACAACCACGATTTGAGGTTTCAACTGATTTATAATAAATTACAAAATGTTGAGTAGATTACCCGTGTCGATGTTGTCTAGCTAGCTTTAAAGTTGGCCGCTTAGTTCTGATACTAACCTTATAATATAAGGTATATTATTGTTATATTATAACAATCGGACAATAGGATAAATTCAAACTTAAATACTAAATTACATGGCTCTGGTACGTCATTTCTCGGAAAATGTGATTTTCCGAGGAAATTCGCTAAAGTACAATTAACTTATTGGTAATCAACGACCAATTCACTAAAGAACAAGCAATTGTTCAAAAATATTAACTATTAATTTTGCTTCTTCTAGAAACATTATTTCTTAATAATGAAAAAAATAATAAATCAAAAAAAATAATTTTGATCGAAATGCCCTAGTTATATAATGAAAGTATACTTAATGATATAGAAGAGTGTTCTTTATACACAAAATATATAAAAATTAAAATTTATCGAGAAAATTGTCATGTTTGTAACTTAATATAGTGTATAGAGGTCCCTTAAGACCCCCTCCATCGCCCTTGCTAATCCCAAGACGGCAGGCGAGTTACCGCCCGACCATCCGGTTAATACACCAGTTATATAGCACGGCATCCCCACCACGGGGATTTTTATATATTTTGTGCATAAAGAACACTCTTTTATATCATTATGTATACTTTCATTATATAACTAGGGCATTTTGATCAAAATTATTTTTTTTGATTTATTATTCTATTCTATTTGTTTCTAGAAGGAGCAAAATTAATAGTTAATATTTTTGAACAACTGCTTATTTTTAGTGAATTGGTTGTTGATTACCAATAAGTTAATATAAAAATCCCCGTGGTGGGGATGCCGTGCTATATAACTGGTGTATTAACCGGATGGTCGGGCGGTAACTCGCCTGCCGTCTTGGGATTAGCAAGGGCGATGGAGGGGGTCTTAAGGGACCTCTATACACTATATTAAGTTACAAACATGACAATTTTCTCGATAAATTTTAATTTTTATATATTTTGTGTATAAAGAACACTCTTCTATATCATTAAGTATACTTTCATTATATAACTAGGGCATTTCGATCAAAATTATTTTTTTTGATTTATTATTTTTTTCATTATTAAGAAATAATGTTTCTAGAAGAAGCAAAATTAATAGTTAATATTTTTGAACAATTGCTTGTTCTTTAGTGAATTGGTCGTTGATTACCAATAAGTTAATTGTACTTTAGCGAATTTCCTCGGAAAATCACATTTTCCGAGAAATGACGTACCAGAGCCATGTAATTTAGTATTTAAGTTTGAATTTATCCTATTGTCCGATTGTTATAATATAACAATAATATACCTTATATTATAAGGTTAGTATCAGAACTAAGCGGCCAACTTTAAAGCTAGCTAGACAACATCGACACGGGTAATCTACTCAACATTTTGTAATTTATTATAAATCAGTTGAAACCTCAAATCGTGGTTGTATCCGGAGGGAGATGCATAGAAAGTAGTGCATCATCTCATGCATCATTTACAAAATTCAGGAGGAATTCGCTCATTGTTATATAAGAACAGAATCCATGCTAAGCGATCATTTTAAAAATCAGGGCACTAGAAACAACATTAAATCTTGTAATTTACTCAGCAACGTTTTATATTTTATTATAAATCCGTTGAAACCTTTAACGTGGTTATACATTAAATATTTAGAAGGCAGTGATAATTTAATAAAATTCAGGAGGCATTTGCTCATTGTTATATAAGAACAGAATCCAAGCTAAGCGGTCATTTTAAAGCTAGCTCGCTGGAAACAACATCTTAACGGGTAATTTACTCAGCAACTTTTTATATTTTATTATAAATCAGTTGAAACCTTTAACATGGTTTTACATTAAATATTTAGAAGGCAGTGATAATTTAATATAATTCAGGAGGCATTTGCTCATTGTTATATAAGAACAGAATCCGAGCTAAGCAGTCATTTTAAAGCTAGCTCTGCTAGAAACAACATTACTGAAATAAGTTTCTTAATAATTAACATATTCAATTGATAATTTTGAACCTCATCACTGTAATATTTGGAAATATTTAAAAGGCTGACAACATTTTCTAAGATTTAGGAAAGAAGAAAGGGAGCTAATCCAACATTTTGAAGGCAACCCTGTTAGATATAACATCAAGAGAAGTGTATAATCTACTACGATGGAATCCTTGGTTTGTAACTTTTGCTCCAAGGAGTTCACACGTAAAGATAGTATGTTAAAAAACGTGAAGAAGATGAATTGTAAGTTTTCTGCCTCATGTAAACAATGTTGTGTGACCTTTACCAATCCCCATAACCTGAAGCGACATGAAGAGTATTGTAGAGGAAGCGAACCTCCTAAAAAGAAACAGAAACGTGAAGCTAAAACTTCTGATTTATTAGCTATTGTGCCGGATGAAGAAGGGATTGTGGAATACGAAACAGCCTTTGAAAGGAGAATCAAGTCATATTTTCTGAGATGTGATAAGAACCATGACTTACCGTCCTTCTTGAATGCAATAAAGGAAAAAGTCATTCATAAAATAAGATGTTCTCTCGACAACGAAAGATCCTTCAAATTAAATGTGGTCTCGGAATTACAACTGGTCAACCAAGCTGGAGATTTGAAAGACGGGACTTTCCAGTCAAAAAATGTAACTGTGTTTGTAGATACAGACACAGAAGAAAAAGTGAAGAACCTATTTGAAGAACTTGAAAACATATTAAGCGAAAGTCAACTTGTGGGAAGCGGATGGACACTATTTGCTGTTAACGGGTTGCGATTGAAGAAAAACAAGTACAACCCACTAAGAGGGAGCAGCTATATCCCGTTACCTGAAGAAATAAGAAATAGAAAAGCATGCGTTAATGTGCAAAAAAATGATAGCAAATGCTTCGTTTATGCTATTCTATCAAACTTTGTATCTGAGAATCCTAAAAGATTTACAAAATACTCATCATTGGAGGGAAAGTATGACTTTTCTAAGATAAATTTCCCTACGCCACTTGCGGATCTATCGATATTTGAAAAAAATAATGATATTTCAATTAATGTGTTTGCCCTCGATGAAAAGCTTGTATTTGACATGAAGAAGATAGCTGAAAAAGTTTACAAGGTATATAATAAAAACACACCAATGAGACCCCTCTCTCCTCAAGAAGAAGTTAGCTACAAGACTGCTCAAAACTGTTATATGTGTAGAGAATTCTTCAGTCTAGAAGATCTCAAAGTAAAGGATCATTGTCACATTACAGGCCTTTTCAGAGGTGCAGCCCACCAAAGTTGTAATCTTCGTTACAAGAACCCTGATTATCTTCCAGTAATTCTACATAATTTGTCAGGTTACGATGCTCACTTTATCGTTCGGGAGCTGGGATATGATAATAAAAGGATTAACGTAATCGCAAATACTGCAGAAAATTATATTTCATTTTCAAAATTCGTAGATGGGAAATTTAGTATAAGATTTTTAGATTCCTTCAGATTTATGCCTTCTAGTCTATAAAACCTGGTAGCTTACTTACCTTCGTTTAACATTTAATACCTAACGATCGAGTTTCTTTACTCACTAGAAAAGGCATTTTCCCCTATGAGTATGTCACGTCCCCCAAAATGTTAGAAGATACAACCCTTCCTCCAATAGATGAATTTCATAGTTCACTAAAAGATTCCTCAGTTACAGAAGTGGAGTATGCCCATGCCAAAGATGTATGGAATATATTTGAATGCAGAACTTTGGGTGATTACGCAGACATATACTTGAAGTCTGACGTAATTTTACTAGCTGAAGTATTCGAAGAATTTAGGAATGTTACGATGGGATCTCACAAATTAGATCCATGTCACTATTATACGGTTCCTGGGATGACGTGGAATGCAATGCTAAGGTTTACAGGTGTTAAATTAGAATTATTGACCGATTATGAAATGATTCTAATGATCGAGAAAGGGATAAGAGGAGGATTGGTGCAAGCATCTCACAGATTCTACGAGGCAAATAACAAGTACTTAGAAGGATACAACCAAAGTAGACCAACTACCTACATTGCATACCAGGATTGCAATAACTTATATGGTTGTGCAATGAGTCAGCCTCTTCCTACCGGTAACTTTGAGTGGGTCGATCCCGAAAGTATAAATTTAAACAATCTATACCCTACAGATGACATAGGCTACATTCTGGACGTGGAATTGGATATCACATCTTTGGCATATACTGACATCAAATACCCAGTTCGATCAAAATCGTTAAAGCCGTTTTTGAGAAAATAAAAAAAACACGTGAAAATGATACAAAATTTATTAAATAAAGTCCCCCCTCCGGTTGATCAATTTTGATGAAATTTTTACAGTCATATCTCGGGCATATAAATAGATCAAATACTCATTTTAATCAAAATCGTTAGAGCCGTTTTTGAGAAAATCGAAAAAAATGTAAAAAGTTATTAAATAGAGTACCACTTCCCTTTGAGCAATTTTGATGAAATTTTGCTGTCACATCGCGGGCATATACATACACTAAATACCCAATCTCAGGTTCGCACGGTTTATAGTTTTTGAGCTAGTCTGTTCACACACACACACACACACACACACACACACACACACACACACACACACACACACACACACACACACACACACACACACACACACACACACACACACACACACATACACACACACACACACACACAGACCATTGCGCGGGACTTGGTTAATTGGACTCAGGGGACCCCAAAACGTGTATTTCTATCTTTCTTTCTTTATTACGATATTTTTCTTTTTGTTTCATATTTCTATCATATGGAAAATACAACAAATTAATAGGGCATTTTAATGAAAGAAAAAACTATGTTGTTCATTATACCACCCTTCTTCAAGCATTGTCACACGGTATAGAGCTTGTAAGAGTAAACAGAGCATTAAAATTCAACCAGTCCTCGTGGTTAAATTCTTACATAGAGTATAACACCAGTTTAAGAAAGGAAGCTTTAAATGATTTTGAAAAAGATCAGTATAAGCTTTAGAACAACGCAGTTTTTGGTAAAACTATGGAATCAATAAAAAAATGAGTTGATATGCGTTTAATTACAGGCCCTAAGAAGCTAGAAAAATTAATATCTAAACCAAATTTTAAGGACCGTACAATTTATTCTGAGAATTTGGCTCTCGTTCATATGGAAAAGACTAAAATAAAATTTGATAAACCGATATACCTGGGAATGTCAATATTAGATATATCAAAAAAGATTATGTATAAATATCATTATGACGTAATGTTGGAAAAATATGGACAAAATATTAACCCTTTCGCTAATGTATATGGATTCTGACTCGTTCGTTTATTCTATATGTACTGAAGACCTCTACGAAGATATGGCAAGTATGAATGATTACATAGATACTTCAGATTATCCTCTAAACCATACATTATATAATGTAAAGAATAAGAAAGTAATGGGTAAGTTTAAAGATGAGGCTAATGGTGAAATAATTAATAAATTTGTAGCTTTGAGGTCTAAAATGTATGCAATAGACATTAAAAGCAAACATATTAAAAAAATAAAAGGAGTTAGTAAACCTGTTGTTAAAAATAAAATTAAATTTGAAGATTATGTTACCTGCTTAAAAAATAACATTCAAATAAACATGATGTTACAAACTTCAGATCATTCAACCATAATCTGTATTCTATTTAAACAAACAAAATATCACTGTCACCTTTCGACGATAAAAGACACATCCTTGATGATGGAGTATCCACCTTGGCCATGGGCCAACTGGAATGGGTTCCTACCGGAAGCTCCATTGCTCCTATAATGGGAATTTCGGTACCATCAGCTCCTGTCATTGTCAATGGGACATTATAATTCAATTTTATCCCAATTAATGCCAAGTGAGCCCAACACTCCGACCGCATAATAGATCTCGTAGCACCCGAGTCCAACAAGCCAGTCATTACAGTACCAAATATCTTCGCCCGCAGATGTGGCCGCCTGTCTTTGGTCCTGGTGAATTGATAAATTGGCATTATCGATTCTCCACTCATTACTCACTGCGCCACAGCAATCCATTCTCGCCATCCTGTTCAGTAGTGAACTTGTATCGGTTGCCAGGCTCTCGTTCACTTAGGCCTGGTCCCCTGACAAGTTTCCCGATTTACTAGTACATTTGGGACAGTTCTGCCTAGTAACTTCCTTTTGTCCGCAACCTTCACAAAATACCGTCTTTCGGGCCCTACAGTACCGAAAAGAGTGACCACCTCCCGAACAATTCCAGCATATAAACTTCCGAGAAGGAATCTTTCTGTCTCTGCTAACTGTCATCTCACTTACTTGACTGCTATTCTGCTTCCGATGCATAGCAACGAACCCCAGATCTGGTTCTAATAAGCCTTGGACAGGTGGTGGGGGACGATGACCTTCTACTCTCCACTTCGCATCCTCCAGACTTCTCCCTAGATTTATCAGTATCTCGAAAGAGTCAATTTCGTGTAAAGCCAAACGATCGATATAAAACGGATGTAAATTTTTCTTGATTGTCTTTAGCATTATTTCTTCGGTCGGGAGTGTTGGTAGGCGATAAAAGTAGTTTTTCCCCTCCGCCAAAGAATTATAAATACATAAATTTTCCATAACTTAAAACTAACTAATTTACAATATTTTTTTAAAACTATTTTATCCAATATTTCGTTTTCATAAATTTTTAATAATATATACATCTTTTCAAACTCTCTGAATTTCTTTTGTTTTTATCGATAAATAATCACATCGTAAATTTTTATTGCAACAACCCCTCATTTTCCTAAAAAAATCTGGTGCGTGCGCGCAACACACAACTTTCACTTACCAACTTACTTAGATAAGAAATTGACGTGTTTTGCTAAATATCATTTCCCAAAGTCACACATTTTTCTACATTCATATCTTATTTTTGTTAATCGTTAAAGCCGTTTTTGAGTAAATAAAAAACCCCGTGAAAATGATACAAAATTTATTAAGTAAATTTCGGTTGATCAATTTTGATGAAATGTTGGCTATCACATATTTGGCATATACATACATCAAATACCCAGTTTGATCAAAATCTTTAAAGCCGTTTTTGAGTAAATAAAAAAAAACACGTGAAAATGATACAAAATTTATTAAGTAAAGTCCCCCGTCCGGTTAATCAATTTTGATGAAATTTTTACGGTCCTATCTCGGTAATATACATACATCAAATACCCAGTTTGATCAAAATCTTTAAAGCCGTTTTTGAGTAAATAAAAAAAAACACGTGAAAATGATACAAAATTTATTAAGTAAAGTCCCCCCTCCGGTTAATCAATTTTGATGAAATTTTGACGGTCCTATCTCGGTAATATACATACATCAAATACCCAATTTGATCAAAATCTTTAAAGCCGTTTTTGAGTAAATAAAAAAAAAACTCGTGAAAATGATACAAAATTTATTAAGTAAAGTCCCCCCTCCGGTTAATCAATTTTGATGAAATTTTTACGGTCCTATCTCGGTAATATACATACATCAAATACCCAGTTTGATCAAAATCTTTAAAGCCGTTTTTGAGTAAATAAAAAAAAAACACGTGAAAATGATATAAAATTTACTAAGTAAAGTCCCCCCTCCGGTTAATCAATTTTGATGAAATTTTTACGGTCCTATCTCGGTAATATACATACATCAAATACCCAGTTTGATCAAAATCTTTAAAGCCGTTTTTGAGTAAATAAAAAAAAAACACGTGAAAATGATACAAAATTTATTAAGTAAAGTCCCCCCTCCAGTTAATCAATTTTGATGAAATTTTGACGGTCCTATCTCGGTAATATACATACATCAAATACCCAATTTGATCAAAATCGTTAAAGCCGATTTAGAGTAAAAAAAAAACACGTGAAAATGATACAAAACTTATTAAGTAAAGTCCCCCCTCCGGTTGATCAATTTTGATGAAATGTTGGCTATCTCATATTTGGCATATAAATACATTAAATACCCAGTTTGATCAAAATCGTTAAAGCCGATTTAGAGTAAATAAAAAAAAAACACGTGAAAATGATACAAAATTTATTAAATAAAGTCCCCCCTCCGGTTAATCAATTTTGATGAAATTTTTACAGTCATATCTCGGGCATATTAATACATCAAATACTCAGTTTAATCAAAATCGTTAGAGCCGTTTTTGAGAAAATCGAAAAAAACGTAAAAAGTTATTAAGTAAAGTACCCCCTTCCTTTAAGTAATTTTGATGGAATTTATTATGTCACATCGCGGGCATATACCTACACTAAATACCCAATTTCAGGATCGCACGGTTTATAGTTTTTGAGCTAGTCTGTTCACATACACACACACACACACACACACACACACACACACACACACACACACACACACACAGACAGACAGAGACACACACACACAGACCATTTCGCGGGACTTGGTCATTTCGACTCAGGGGACCCCAAAACGTTTATTTCCGTTGAAAACCGGAAGTCGAAATTTTTCACGATCGCAATACTTCCACTTACTATATATTTCATATATAGGTAAGTGAAAGTAAAAAAAGGATTCCTTTTTTCGTAATCTATCTGAACCATTTATTAATTAACGCCGGGGCTAACTAACTGCTAACATGGTTCGCCGCATCGGAAAGAACTTGGTTTCTCTTCCAAACAATATCTCCCACTTTGTGCTCTTGGAAACGTCGTCTTAAATTGTAAGCTACGCTGAACCATTCGTATGCCCTATTTAATCTGCCCTGAACTTCTTTATAAAGCACAGGTAAATCCTTGAATTTAGCCGCATAGTCCTTCCTATCACCTAGCACTGGCACAATCTCTTCATCGCCGATCGGAGGGTGCTCATGTCCTGATCTCGGTAGCTCGCGCCCAAAGTTTAGATAAGCTGGCGAGTAACCTGTGACTTCATGTACGGCAGTTCTGAGAAGAATATATATATGCTTAATATGTGTAAATTAGTCGACATGTCCATAGATTCAATTCAAAATTGAAAAAAATATTTTAGTCAGTAACCTTATCATTAAAAGTTGCATCAAATGGAGTTATTAGGTTTTTATCTTGTATGGAATGGGAATTAGATGCAAAACCAATTTTTCAACCTGTGCAGCCCTCTTTCCCCCAGCGGTTCACCAATAACATCCCAAAAACTTGTCTTAATTTTTACCATTAAGAAGCACGTTTTCGACCAAAAACTATTAATTTTCAAAGGTATTCTATAGGCCGTCATTTTGTATTCTGTCGGCTTTATTATGGAAAGATTTACTATATTATTCTTTATTTATACACACATAATAATATGAATCTTTATTAATTTCAGCCAGTTATTTCAACTTTTAGGGCTGTACGAGTTAAGGGGTTATGGTCTAACCTCCCATGGGGACCAGCCGTACTAGGAAGGAGGGGGCCGGGATTGGATCCTATACTTTAACTAATACACCTGCTTTACCACTCTTGTATACCAGCTCTCTTACTAAATGAATAATTGAGTTAAGTTACAGTTATTTTATAAGCTTTCATTGATATTATTGCTAAACTTGACATATTACTCACTTATATGTATTATGATAGGTTAAATGATGGTCAGGATTTTCAGTTTACAATGATTTTATTATGGTAAGCCAACGTTTCGATCCAACTTGTGGATCTTTATCAGGGCTACTGAGTCCAGGTGGATACCTGCCCAGTATCCACCTGGACTCAGTAGCCCTGATGAAGATCCACAAGTTGGATCGAAACGTTGGCTTACAATAATAAAATCATTGTAAACTGAAAATCCTGACCATCATTTAACCTGTCGTAATTGAAGAACAGTTGACCATCTCTCACCTCTATTATATGTATTATATATAGACACGTAAATAAGTTTCGGTTTCGGCCCGAAACTAGGTCTATGGCCAAAATTCGGTTTCGGTTTCGGCTAAAATTTTGGTTTCGGTCGGACACTAAAAAAATTATAATACTTTTTCTTTTTGTCTAATACCAAAATAGTCAAGAATAAATTTGGAGACAATAGCAGTCTCTTAGGTACTGGCTGACAGTACCGTTTTTTAATGAGATTATTACCTTGTACCAAGAAGGACTGCAATTAGTGTTATTAGTGCGATTAATTAGTTCATAGCATCATCAGTCGGCAGCATGTTTATACCAAGTATTCCAGTGGATCTTCTTCTTAGGAATGTATGCTCTCAAAATCAATAGAAAATTTACGTATCGTGTAATTCCAATTATCATTTGATTTGTCCTGCAGGCTTGTTGCAGGTTGTTGTGCTTGTCATAAAATTGTTTGGTACTTATGTGTTAAATTGGCAGACTATAGTGTTATCCCTCTATCTTCTTTATAACCTGACACTGATAAGAAATAGATTGCGTTTACAGTTATGGAAGCTGAAATACCTTATACTGTTTTTAAATGACTGAGGCAAATGCTAGTTTAATATTACCATTTTGTTTATATCTATGGAAACTGTAATATCCTTGAATAACTTTCTTACTATTAAATTTACTAACTTAAGCCTCAACATTTATGTGACGCTCTGGCCTTACTTGGGTGAATTGTGACAAATCCCGATTACACTTTTCTAATATATTTTTAAGTAGAAGAATCCCTGAAAGCTTCATTAAGATTGGTTCAGGTAGAATGGAGCAATGACTGTTTTGTGAAAGCCAATTTTAACGATTTTTGGACCTAAAATATTTAATTTCTCAGTCCAGATGGTCCATTCAATCGAACGGCCGGACACATGTCACTGATAATATAGGTGGTGTGATAAGATGGGGTAAGGTGCATAGTAGTGGATAAGTTATGAGAGTGGTGTACTATGGGTAGATATGGTGGCAAAATGGGGCAGAGTAGAAGTAGGCAGTTCTTCCACTACTATGTACCTTGCCCCATCTTATCACACCACCTATATTATCAGTGTTAACAGTATCAGTGTCAATAACCATATTACACCATGTGTATATACATTATATGCTTAACCTTATAGTTTACATTTATTTATATCTTATATAGTCAGTTCATATTCTTTGTTTTGCTTTTTTTTTCATTTTTTTTATATTTATCTTGCCAGTTCATATTCTTTGTCCTAATTACTCATGTTGTTGTCTGTGTCTTGTTTATTTAGCCCTGACGAAGACCTGCATAGTTGGGTCGAAACGTCGGCAACAATAAAATAGTTTTATACTATTTTGTATTTTAGTGACCGCCTCCCCGGACTATTTTCTACCTAATTCTATATCCGGTCAACTATCATCTATCCTATATGAAATAAAAAGAAACGAAATATTATAAATCAACTAATAAAAAAAATAGAAAAACTTCATGTTTCCTCTTCTCTCTGTCGAACCTTTTAGTCTTAACGTTGAAGCCTTGGAAGATGGTTGTGCCGCGTCGATTGGAACTGATGACCGTCTACTCCATCACCACTAGAAAAATAGTGCGAGTCGGTCTTTGCGATTTTGTGCCCACTGTCGCGGTCATCGACAAGAAAACTACAGTGTATATGAATACGGAAGAATGGAGATTCATCGCCGATCAGATTCCAAGGATGTTATCTCTTTTGCAAAGCAGGCCCAAGAAAGTGGAGGTTAATGACCGAGGAAGGTGTAAAAATGTGTATTGTACACTTTCCAAGAGGGGAAGGAACAGAGTTATGAAAATAGAACAGGTTGTTATTTCTTTCGCAATGTTTAATCAGAGTTAGCCAACCCTTCAGCTCGATTCACCTTCGACATGTTTTAGCAGAAATGAAACGGCAAAGCTTTGTAAAGACGTTAAGAACATCAACATCTCATTGGAATTGATAACCAAAATGGTTGAACTATATAAGAAACATGAAGGAGGTCAACTGACTGAACCTGTGGAACCAACATCAATGGACTTACTTATATTACTTATTAATACTGAGACTTTTTATAACTTATTAAATGAACTCAAGAAAAGACCCTTATGATTTGTAATTTATGTAATAAATAATGATAGGTTAAATAATGGTCAGGATTTTCAGTTTACAATGATATTTATTATGGTAAGCCAACGTTTCGATCCAGCTTGTGGATCTTCATCAGGGCTAAAAGAAAACAAATATATGAGTATCTATGCTAGAGGGTGACAATAAATGGATACATTACAGAACTGATAATAATATAAAAGATGGTATACATAAATATTAAAATAAGAGGCTGGTTAACAAGATAAAATAGAATATGATATTTACCTACTGAGTCCAGGTGGATACTAAGACTAAAGGTAAAAATAAGGTGACAGGAGTGGTAGGGGGTAGGTTTGCCGACTTCAAAGGTTTATGGCGGGGAAATCCAACGCTTTTGAAGTGAAGGCACATGACAACTGAGTGAACAAAATATTTAAAAACTAACAAAATATATGGTACTGTATACAAATAGTTGTGTCTGGACTGAATAATAACATAAAAATGAGATAATACATAATGTAACAATGCATACAAATTTGGAAAATATATAGAAAGAAGCATACAATACAAAAATAATAAAAGTATAAGAGGTACAGAGATAATTGCAGGTACCTATGAAATCAAAACTAGGATTTGAGGATGCGGAAGATGTTAGAATAAGTGGATGAAATTATCTCTTTATCTGTTTTGTGATTTACCGGGTTATTAGTTTCTAGATGGATGAAAATGGATTCTGAGAGGAGACGTTTGTCGTGGTTAGATACAGTTGCTAATATGGAGGGGTTCTCAAAGTCGAAGGAATGGTTGTGGGCAATGGCATGTTCTGCTAATTTAGATGTAGACGAATTACGCGTGGAAATACTGTATTTATGTTGATAAATACGTTTTTTTAAATAATTTTTGGTTTCACCTATATAGCAACTGTTGCAATTAAGCGTGGAGCACTGGATACGATAAACTACATTACACTTGTCTAGGAGAGGTACAGGGTCTTTGAGTTTTGTATAAAGATTTTTTAATTTATTGTTATTTTTTAATACTAGGCGCATGTGTGGGAAACTCGATGAGAAGGATTTTTTAATTTTGTTTGAGAGAATGGAGATATATGGGATAGATCTGTATTGGAAAGTAGAAATCGGAGGTTGTGAAGAGTTGTTAGAGAGATTTTGAGTTTTAGCATCGTTATTAATAAGTGTTTTTATTAAATGCTCAGGAAAATCGTTAGATTGTAAGATATTTTTCAGGCGGATTTTGTTATGACAATGAAATTGTGGATCGGACAAGTTCAGGCTACGGTGGATGAGGTTTTTTGCGACGTTGATCTTTTGGTGATGTGGATGTTGGGAAAAATAGTTAAGGAGTCGGCCAGAATAAGTGGGTTTGGTGTACCAATTAGTGGATATAGAATGGTCCGGGTTTCTGGTAATGGAAATATCTAGGAATGGAAGGGTACAATTGGTTTCCAATTCTATAGTGAAACGGAGACGTGGATGGTAGGAGTTAAAGGCGGCGAGAATATCAGTGATAGAGTTAGGATTGAGAATCAATAGGAGGTCGTCTACATATTTTTTAATGAAAAAAATATCGTTGGGGAATTTAGGTATAACAGAATCAAGGAGGTCGTTGAGGACAATACCGGAGAGGTCGGGAGCTAGACAGCTACCCATTGCAAGGCCAGAAGTTTGGAGAAAATACTTAAGAAAATACTCCAAACTTCTGGCCTTGCAATGGGTAGCTGTCTAGCTCCCGACCTCTCCGGTATTGTCCTCAACGACCTCCTTGATTCTGTTATACCTAAATTCCCCAACGATATTTTTTTCATTAAAAAATATGTAGACGACCTCCTATTGATTCTCAATCCTAACTCTATCACTGATATTCTCGCCGCCTTTAACTCCTACCATCCACGTCTCCGTTTCACTATAGAATTGGAAACCAATTGTACCCTTCCATTCCTAGATATTTCCATTACCAGAAACCCGGACCATTCTATATCCACTAATTGGTACACCAAACCCACTTATTCTGGCCGACTCCTTAACTATTTTTCCCAACATCCACATCACCAAAAGATCAACGTCGCAAAAAACCTCATCCACCGTAGCCTGAACTTGTCCGATCCACAATTTCATTGTCATAACAAAATCCGCCTGAAAAATATCTTACAATCTAACGATTTTCCTGAGCATTTAATAAAAACACTTATTAATAACGATGCTAAAACTCAAAATCTCTCTAACAACTCTTCACAACCTCCGATTTCTACTTTCCAATACAGATCTATCCCATATATCTCCATTCTCTCAAACAAAATTAAAAAATCCTTCTCATCGAGTTTCCCACACATGCGCCTAGTATTAAAAAATAACAATAAATTAAAAAATCTTTATACAAAACTCAAAGACCCTGTACCTCTCCTAGACAAGTGTAATGTAGTTTATCGTATCCAGTGCTCCACGCTTAATTGCAACAGTTGCTATATAGGTGAAACCAAAAATTATTTAAAAAAACGTATTTATCAACATAAATACAGTATTTCCACGCGTAATTCGTCTACATCTAAACTAGCAGAACATGCCATTGCCCACAACCATTCCTTCGACTTTGAGAACCCCTCCATATTAGCAACTGTATCTAACCACGACAAACGTCTCCTCTCAGAATCCATTTTCATCCATCTAGAAACTAATAACCCGGTAAATCACAAAACAGATAAAGAGATAATTTCATCCACTTATTCTAACATCTTCCGCATCCTCAAATCCTAGTTTTGATTTCATAGGTACCTGCAATTATCTCTGTACCTCTTATACTTTTATTATTTTTGTATTGTATGCTTCTTTCTATATATTTTCCAAATTTGTATGCATTGTTACATTATGTATTATCTCATTTTTATGTTATTATTCAGTCCAGACACAACTATTTGTATACAGTACCATATATTTTGTTAGTTTTTAAATATTTTGTTCACTCAGTTGTCATGTGCCTTCACTTCAAAAGCGTTGGATTTCCCCGCCATAAACCTTTGAAGTCGGCAAACCTACCCCCTACCACTCCTGTCACCTTATTTTTACCTTTAGTCTTAGTATCCACCTGGACTCAGTAGGTAAATATCATATTCTATTTTATCTTGTTAACCAGCCTCTTATTTTAATATTTATGTATACCATCTTTTATATTATTATCAGTTCTGTAATGTATCCATTTATTGTCACCCTCTAGCATAGATACTCATATATTTGTTTTCTTTTAGCCCTGATGAAGATCCACAAGCTGGATCGAAACGTTGGCTTACCATAATAAATATCATTGTAAACTGAAAATCCTGACCATTATTTAACCTATCGTAATTGAAGAACAGTTGACCATCTCTCATCTCTACTAGTGTAATAAATAATATTTCTTTATATACTTTTTTTATTTCTTGAACCCTTTCCTAAGTAAAAATGAGAATGAAGGTAAATAAATAAAAAAATTTTTTAATTTATATGGTTTATTTGAAATAATACATGGGATAAATTACATATATAATAGTACAATTAATAATTAATATATTCATTGAGGTAAGAAAGTCTTCGCTTCTGGATAAATTCCTCGTCCTCTTGCCACTACTCAGGTAAATTTTCCCAGATGTAGTCTAATGTATAGTCGAAAAGGTACAAAAGTAATGATCAAGGTAAAGCTCTCAATTCTTCTGTAGTTAAAGTTTCGATTCCTTCCTCTCCCAAACGACATATTGCTGACTCCATTTTATCCATCATACTGATAAGGTACTTCCTAGGAGGAGTATAAATACTCCTCCTGGAACCACAAACACTGTGGACTATTTTTTTTATGGTATCTAAGAGGGTTGACTAATGATGTGCTGTCGAAAACCAGTCCACAGTATACACATTCAACTCTATCCTTGACTCCTCGAATAAATCCAGCATATGAGAGTAGATGATGAGGTGTACCAATATTCTTAAATGTTTGTCTTCTTATATCTTCTTTTTTTAAATTTACAGCTTCAGAATTTTTTCTGACCCATGTGGCCAAACGATGGGCTTGATTTAATGAACAAACAAGGGAAGTCTTCAAATGGAAATGACAAACTATCTGTTCATTATTTAACTGTTTCAAGTTTGGACAGCCGAAATCATGAAGATCATAGACTGGTCTATCGATGAGTTCTTCTATAAACATGCACTTTTCCATCCCCTTTCCCCATAATATGTCATAGTCTTCTGTAACATATACTAATAAATTCTTCATATCTTCATATTCTACATCGCCATAGGTCTAGTTCAATCCGTGAATAGTTCTTTAACGATTAATGAGTTGGAGGCTGATCGATAGCCTTGAAAATCAATGACCGCTGAATGCATCACGTGTGTCATAGTTAAAGTCCTGCAGTGGAGTGATTTCGTTTAGGTTTTAAATAATGAATATATGCAGCCAAACGTGTGCAGAGGTTCAGTACATTTTGCGGACTAAAACGGTTCCCACTTCGTATTCCACTATATTATCATGAAGAATGAGGCAGTATGCCTTAGTATTAGGCGGAAAATTCTCAATCGCCTCTAGTTGAACGCGAATATCAATAGTCGTACTTTTTATTGCTTCAGATTGTTTAGAACAATCTATAACGACTATAGGTGGAAGGTCTCAAAATCGGATCGCGATAGCAGAGGTTGAGAGTGTCTATTACCATAATAGCTCGTTTGAAACTCATTATACATTTCGTAGAGAAGGACGACTTTTCCTTGTGCAAAATCTAAATTGAAATCATCATAAGAATAATGTTCACTATTCAGATAGAGTTTTAAGTTTTTTAATTTACAACTCTCAAAATGACTGTTATCTTTGGTTGCGTTTCTCGTTCGACCAGTCTGGAATGCGATAATAACATACCACGGCTTTTCTAAATTTGTCGATGTTTTGACAGTCCAATTTTCTGGCTGCGAAGTAGGTAAATTTGGGTATTCATAAAGATCCCATGATCTGAACGGTATAGTAATTATCTTGTTTTTCTCTACCATTTTCAACAACATTTTAACGGTCTAAGAAAGGGATTATAAAATGATATATAGCCTTGCAAGTTGTGCATGAAAACGGGTATAAAATCAGGCTTTTTTGCCCTTAAATTGCATGCATTATGTGCTGGTCCAATAAATTTTCTGTAAAGTGGTAATGATGACACACGCGATCGTGTTCACCTAAAGGGTATTGACATATTATACAGTCTTTAGCAGAATAAAAGGCTGACTCTTCACTCATTTCTTCCATCGGAAGCGGATTAACATATATATTACTTCAACAGCAATTTGTTCAAGTTTTTCTAAAAAAACTTGCATACAGTTTTCTCCTGTATAAACAAATGGTTTCAAATCAAACATATTAGACTTGACCAGAAGTGTTTGCACTACATCGCCTTTTGTCATTCAATGAGCATAATGACTTTTTATTTATTAGTGAAGTTGTAACGTTATGTTTTTTAGTTTGAATTACGAGTGGTGTCCATAAAATAAGTTTCCCTATTTTTTTAAAAGTGAAAAAAATGTTTTATTACCATTGTATATTACATCATTAGAAATCATGAACATTAAACTATTTTTCTAGGTAGTCCCCGTTGACATTGATGCACTTCTGCATCCGTGTCACCATTTTTTTGATGCCCTGGTCATAGAGGTCCGCCGCCGCGTTGTTGAAGAACTTCATGACCTCTTCTTCCAATTCCTCTCTTGTCCCAAAATTCGTTCACCCTAGGTGTTTTTTCAGGCTTGGGGACAGATGGTAATCACTTGGGGCCAGATCGGGGCTGTAGGGTGGGTGTTGGATGGATGACGTCCAGCCCGCTGTTCATCGTGCACATCTGTGCGCCCTTCTTTGGACTCTTTGCACCATTTGGACACTCATGCATGCTTCACCATACACTTCCCTAAGTTGGGAATGAATTTCGGTCGCCGAATTGCCTTAAGCACACAAAAAACGGATCTGGCGGGGGAAGCGATTGGGAGCTCCATCTTTCAAGGCTGTCAAGGCCGAACTGATGGTGGCAGCGAGTTGACCGGGGTTGGGATGTGGAGGGGGGAGTCCAAGCGACACGCTGGTGCCGTCTGAGGGACCTGCCGCGACTTGCACGGCCGTGCCACAACAGGGAAACTTATTTTACGGACACCCCTCGTATATAAAACGAAGAATATACACTTTTACTCTCTTTAAGTGTGTTTAAATAATCATTAAAAGTAAATTCGCTAACAGCTGATTTTTTTATTCCCTTTGACTTTTTAACCGTTATATCATTGTTTGTTATGTAAGAATACATTTTAGGTCTCAACCCGACAAATTCGACAATAGGATCTCCAAAGGTTTCATTTTTCGACAGACCGACTACTTTTTTATTTTTTTTCATTATAACAGAAATGAGAAGTGGGAAAATTGCTTGTATCAAAATATTTTTGTAACTCTCCAGACATATCAGAATAAATATCTTCAGTCTTAATCAATATATATTATAAAGCAAAGTGTACAATGTGCGTGCCGAAAAGGCTCAAAAACGACTCGACGTGGGATTAAGGTAGTTATGTCAGCGTGTTGCTGTATAATCCCTAATGGAGAAGAAGGTTTCTGTTTTTCTCTTAAGGGTGTAAAATTAAAGAGAAAAGGACTGGAATTTAAAGCCTCTCGCACCATTTAATTAGCATCTCTGAGATTGAGATACGAGTGTATGAATGAAAAATTTAGTTCGAGCTCCAGGCTACCAGGAAGCGCTAGGGTGCGTTTCACTCGATGTTTATTGTTCATTCATTCTGTTAAATTTGTAAAGGTTATGTATTTGTTCAGCGAAAATAATTAGTTTCACCTTTTCTTTCAAAATAAAATAATGATTTTACTTATCAATTAGAAAACCGACTGGATACCTTACAAAATTAATTTTCTCATAAGAAGGTTAATTGATTAACACATTATATTTAATCAATATATAATATATACCTACTCAAGTAAATTTAATGCAATATGAGTGAACATTTTTGAGTTGTAAAGTGAGCAAATAAAAACAGACATAAAACAAAAAAGGAGAGCTGAATTGACTGATTATAAATCGAAAATAAAATGTTTGAAGTGTTCTTATTGTATGTAATTATGAAAAATTGTTTTATTACTATGTATGATGAGCATTCCAGTTGACAAAATGACTAACTCCAATTACAGCTTTTTTTCAATAAGATTTTATCACCCCTCATAGTTCAGGATAAAAAGAAATATGATGAAAAAATTGTGCCCTCATGATATTTTGGTTTTCACTTTGTAATAGTAGGTGCAGTGTACGGCCAAATAACGGTGGGGGGGGGGGATATCTTATGGGAGATTGAACTGGAAGAAAGGTCTTAAAAAAAAAGTTTCTATGAATCTTCGGTATTTTCTAAACTTCTGGATCTAATAGGACCATCACAGTCGTCGGCGCTTAAGTTGTAATCGAAATATAGTTTTGTAACTAATATATTTTTCAACCATAATCTAATAACTTATTATCTGCTGACTGCTTGGAATGGGCTTATAGAATTCAGAATCACAGAAACCATCAAAAACGATGCATGACTCGACAAAGTTGCAGCAAAATTAATTGTTCATTCACCATTTTCAACCCCCTTTAAAGTATATAGGGTTCCTTATTTGGGCGGACTCTGCAGATAACGAATCTTAATATTGATAACATGTTAAAAGTTTCAAGAAAGTGCTAATTTTGTTCTATATTTCATTTAATTTTAAAGTTTTTCTGTTATTAAAACTACCGAAGCGAAGCCGGGCACCCTAGCTAGTATTGTATAAAAATGAATCGGTATCGGTATAACATAAAGTAACATTTTCTATACCATATTTTTTCAAGAAAACATTGTAATGGTCATGATACATCAAAACTTTGCTCAACTCTAACACTGAGAATCCTACATACAAAGGTTTATAAAAAATAATGCTTTCTTTTTCCAACTGAACCGCTGTAACATTATCTGCAAATATAATCCTGCCTTTAAAATTTGGTTTATTAACTTGACGATATAATTATTTTTCATTTATTACTATTTTTAAATCAATTTTGTTACTCACGTTTTCAATAAATTTGCCGAAGCAACTATTATTCATTAATTTAACATACATTTAACATTAATTAATTTAAAATTAAAATCCGTTCTTTCACTAATAGTGTTACCGTTTTTCTTAATATATGTACATTTTAACATTACATTTATTTTATACGATTTCCAATCTTCAACATAAGAATTTAATAAATTTACTAAGAGTTCTTTTTTATTGTTTAAAAATTCGGTAGCTACTAATTTTTTATTATCGTTAGGAATGTATACGTCCTCAACCGAATTTCCTAAAGAAGCTCTAATAATCCCGTTTTCTTCAGCAATCTCCTTCTCTCGCATCTGCCTGTCAAACAAGCTATATTTTCTTTTTTTATTCGGTATTTCCATTGTGCTCACGTTGAACGTATTATTACTACTAACCCCACTAACAACTTGACAGTTTATTTTATGACGTTCGAAATTGAACTTTCTATTAAATTCTTTCCCACAGCTTTGACAATAAAAAAACAACCATTTACATCTGAGCCGTCTATTTGGAACCAATAACCCACATTGCTCACACAAATAATTGTTTTTATTATTCATTTTATTAAATCCTTAAATTAAATTAAACATAAATTATAACTAGGTCTTCTAATATTTACATAAACGTTAATTCATTCTTTTTCCCGCAATATTTAAATTTCAGTTGACCTGAAAACATAAAACATCAATTAGCTAAGTATAGTAATGTTTTTACAACTTTATTACGTATTTTAATAATAATTACCATCATACTGTGCTATATCTTCATCAGTTATAACAAACAGATATCTTTTCGGCAAATATGTTCTTATATGTCCCTCGTCAACTTCCAAGTTCTCAATAATGGCTTCAATGCTTAAGCCATATTCTGTATCATTTTTTCTTAATTTGTTAATTTTTTATGTTTTTCCTACAGTCAGTTCCCCAATGTTTTTGTAAATGGGTTTTGTTTTATTCAATTTTTTAAGGAGAGACATCTAAAACATGCTCACAAAAAAATACATTCTATTCACATGCTAATTATTCAACGAAAAGTTCTTAAATTACTTAGTACTTACTGCTGTTGAGGAGGTGAGGACTGTATTTGACGTCTGGCGTATGCGCTGGTCTCTAAGGCAGGGCTTCCTCCTCGCATTCTATTTATTCGACCCGCTCAAGGCATCGTAATCAGTGCTGGCTGTGCATTGATAAAATGGCGGCAGTGCAACTCGGACGGCATCCTTTCAAATAGATAACAAGTAAAGCGGTGAACACAACAGATAGGCGAATGAATGATATCGCCTTGTCTCCACCTACAGTAGGAAATGCATCTGCAGCGATTTCCAGAGAAACCGCTCTTTCATGTCTGGGCGGATAATAGATAACACGGATAATAGATAAAATAGTTGGCACGGCATCTTTTCAAAAGATAGCGATTCATATGCTGACATTGATAAAATATTACTGGTCGGCTTACAAAACGCTGACTGACCATCGATAAATAAATTCTTAACTACTCGATTATCATAGCGCAGAGCTCGCACTGACTGAGCGCTATGAATGGTTCTTTGTCGTCTTGATGTCTGGGCGGCATCCTTTTAAACAGATAACAGGCCCGTCGCGACCTAGCTCAAGGCTTTGATGATAAATATTGTTTAGTGCCGGCTGATGTCTGCCCCCCTTTCAAGTAGATAACAAGTAGCGAACGTCATCTCCCCACCACTGCATGCGGGCTATAAAAGAGTGGAGCCACCGTTATTCCTCCAACATCATTGTTTATGAATTATGAATGAACTTGAATGAAACAGCTGAACCAGTAAACTGGTTTATCAGTACTAGGACTATGACGAAGGCTTATGTATGTGGTGAGGGAGGAAAAAGCTTGATCAACGAATTCGATTGATAAATTATGAGTGAAACAGCTGAGTAAATATCAACATATAGCCTTGCTACAGCACGATGTAAACAAAGCGCTGTTGCCACATCTACAATCCAACGTTGCCATGTTGGGCATCTCGCATCCGTTGACCCCTTGAAACCTAAAAACACACCTCAAGGACACCCCACTCACCCTAAAACAACACCCCCCTCGCCCTCACAAGGTCGGTCAATGACCCTCAACGTCACAGATAGCTCTGCTACAGCACGCTCAAGGTCATTTCCTTCGTGCTCCTACTCAACCGGCCAAATATAACTACTCCTATGAAATCAAAACTAGGATTTGAGGATGCGGAAGATGTTAGAATAAGTGGATGAAATTATCTCTTTATCTGTTTTGTGATTTACCGGGTTATTTGTTTCTACATGGATGAAAATGGATTCTGAGAGGAGACGTTTATCGTGGTTAGATACAGTAGCTAATATGGAGGGGTTCTCAAAGTCGAAGGAATGGTTGTGGGCAATGGCATGTTCTGCTAATTTAGATGTAGACGAATTACGCGTGGAAATTCTGTATTTATGTTGATAAATAGGTTTTTTTAAATAATTATTGGTTTCACCGATATAGCAACTGTTGCAATTAGGCGTGGAGCACTGGATACGATAAACTACATTAAACTTGTCTAGGAGAGGTACATGGTCTTTTAGTTTTGTATAAAGATTTTTTAATTATACATTTTTACACGCATGTGTGGGAAACTCGATGAGAAGGATTTTTTAATTTTGTTTGAGAGAATGGGGATATATGGGATAGATCTGTATTGGAAAGTAGAAATCGGAGATTGTGAAGAGTTGTTAGAGAGATTTTGAGTTTTAGCATTGTTATTGATAAGTGTTTTTATTAAGTGCTCAGGAAAATCGTTAGATTGTAAGATATTTTTCAGGCGGATTTTGTTATGACAATGAAATTGTGGATCGGAAAAGGTCAGGCTACGGTGGATGAGGTTTTTTGCGACGTTGATCTTTTGGTGATGTGGATGTTGGGAAAAATAGTTAAGGAGTCGGCCAGAATAAGTGGGTTTGGTGTACCAATTAGTGGATATAGATATACCCCCTACCACTACCTCTCACCTTATTTTTACCTTTAGTCTTAGTATCCACCTGGACTCAGTAGGTAAATATCAGATTCTATTTTATCTTGTTAACCAGCCTCTTGTTTTATTATTAATGTATACACCATCTTTTATATTATTATCAGTTCTGTAATGTATCCATTTATTGTCACCCTCTAGCATAGATACTCATATATTTGTTTTCTTTTAGCCCTGATGAAGAGCCACAAGTTGGATCGAAACGTTGGCTTACCATAATAAAATCATTGTAAACTGAAAATCCTGACAATCATTTAACCTATTTTGTAAAAACATTAATTTTCTTTGTGTGCAATATTTTGGAACTCTTGCTTGAAAAAAATTATATTAATAACATTTAAGTATATCAACAATTTCAAAAAAAAAAAAAAAACGCATTTGAATTAATTAGTGTGAATGATTATTTTGATGAGAAAAAAAAAATTATTATAATAAAGCACAATTCATTTATGTTGTTAAACTGAATAAACAATAAATCTTATTTCATACAGCATTCATTCTGATAATTATTTCAATAGTAAAAAGTTAATTATGTACCTATGTAGTTTATAAAAAAGAAGTGGTAAATTTTCACAAGAAGCTTTTGTACAACAATTAACAATTGCATTATTTTATTATTATTACACTTAAACAATTACAAATCAGAAAATATTAGCAATAAATAAGCATAATGTAAAAATGCATTCCAGCAATATACACATTAAAACCATGCGGTCTCTAATTGAATTAGGTTACACATTATAACCTCGACCAAAGAGGTCGGCTAGTCTCTTTGCGCTCAATAATTGTTAGAGACTAGTTAAGTTCTAGCTCTGACGTCATCACCAATTGTGCCCACATAGGCATCCCGTAACATGCTTTAATGTTTATTGCTTATTACTTTATTTATTGTACCTACAATTTTATTTGTTAATATATATTTAAACACATATTTAATATATATTTATATTGATGTATTTTGCAATTGACTTTTTAACTCTCACTTTGTGCTGCTTTCCCTACGTATACTTGGGTCTTATTGTTGTTTTCTTTTTCCATAATTTTTTTTAACTTTTTTCAAAAAAAAAAAAATCAAAGGCCTTCCCATTTTTATGGTTTCCAGTATTTTGATTGGGAATGACTGATCCATCTCCAATTCTCTCTTCTTATCTTCTCATAATGGCATCAGAAAATTTGTCAGTAAATTGTACTGCGCTTGAGCGTAAGCTCAGAGGACTCAAGCGTAACATCCTCGGCATTATGAAGGATGGAGAACAAGCTTTAATCGATTCTAATAAGATCCCAATTTTTAAGGCAAGGCTTGCTGTGGTTCAATCGGATTGGACGCGTTTCCAAAACACCTGGGAGGAAAGGGATTCCATACAAGTGCGAAATAATGAACTGACAACAGTGAAGACTTATAAAAAGACTTTTATTCTTACAGAATTACAAAGTGAACATCAAATTTTGAGTCTACTAACTAGAATACTTATCTCTAATTTCACAGGCCTTAATATATCTACAGAATAGAGGAGGGGATGAGCAGGTTCTGTGAGGAGGGGAGGTAAAGTCGTATCTTCTGATTGGTAAGCTGGCTGGGGGGCGGTCTTTTGTCTTAGTCCGCTACTTCTTATGGGGCAAACCGGCTGGGGGCGGACTTTGCCTTAGACCGTGTCTTATGATTGGCTGAGCTGGCATGGATGGCCCTTGAGGACATCAAGATAAACGAGGACCATCTGAGGTCACAGGATGCAGCTGGAGCAAGGGCTTTAGCAAAAAACAGGGTCGAGCTGGACCTGGCGGAAGGGCCTAATGGCCATCATCTTGCGGTGTCACACATATGGATAACATAACTTAATGCCAGCGGACGTGGGAACTGGACCTAAGGGGTGGTTAGGGCGTGGGAATTGGCAATAATATAACATTAAGAAATACTGTCCTTTATCTCCTCCGTTTCTACAAGTGCGAAGTCCCATGAAGCACATTTTTAGTTACATTGATTTTTTGCCCGTTGAATTTCATCAAACCATGCTTGTGCCCTTCCATCAAATTCAGGGGTATAGTTAGGTTGTGCAGGATGAATAGGTTCCATGGGTATATGGGTTACAATTGCCTTTTTTCTACAATTTTCCAAGATTAATTTACATTTTTTTGTATATATAAATAAGTAATAAGAATACAACTGTTATTGTTATTATATACAACCAAATATCATTGGTACTTAAATTATAATTTTCTAATTGTTCTATATTTACAGGAGCAAGCGTTATCTTATCTAATGATTTAAGGGTAACATTACTAGTAATTGTTATAGTTATAGTTTATAGGAGGTTGGTTACTGACCGCCGTGGAGTGAGCATCTCTTAGTGCAAGCTCGTGTGTGATTAAGTTTAATAGTTTGTTTTAGAGTGAAAGAATTTTCAGAAGTCTTACCAATAGTAGTTCTATTGTTAGTTCTAAATTTAGATAGAATTACTTCTTAAAAAATGCCTTTAGGAAACAAAGAAGGGACGGATAAATATGAAGAGATCTTAAAGGAGATAAAGGAAAATAATAAAGGAATGGGTGAAATTAGTTCTAGGATGATGAAAATGTCAGATTTATTGGAGGCAGCACTATCTGAGATGGAAATAACCAAGAAAAAGTGTGCGGATTTGGAAAACATAATTGATAGACAGGAGAAAGAAATTAGTTTACTAAAAAGGCAAATTAATAGAAATAACATTGTAATATATAATGTCGAAGAGCAAGAGGACAGAGGTACGGAAAATATTGTAGATACAGTGGAAAAAGTGTGCAAAAAATGTGAAGTAGAAATTAACAAAGATACAACAAATGACTGTTATCGAATAGGGAAAGGCCGAAATATTCGACCAATAAAGGTCTGCTTTACATCAAATTTAGCAAAGCAGAAAATCATGATAAAAAAAGAAATATTCAGAAATATGAAAACGCCAGTAGCTCATGATAGAAGCCGCGAAGAGAGAGAATACGGAAAGCGTATGTATAATTGTTTGAAAGAAATAAAGAATTTTGATCCTCATGCTAGAGTAGTTAGGGGTAAAATCGATTTCCAGAATAAATTATATACCCTAATAGAAGCAGAAGAGCTTATTAAAGGTCCTACAAAAGAAGACCATAGTAGGGAGGAGCCGACTAAAAATAAAAGGAAAGCAGAAGAAACGGCAAGTGAACTGAGGAAAAAGATGGAGCAGTATCGTTTTCGACCCAGAACTTCAACCCAATAGAACAGTTAATAGGAATTCATGTAAACTAGGTAATAACTTTAGATATAAGGGAAGTAACATTTATAAAAATATATCTGATAATAAACCGGATAAAGTTATATTAACAAATAACGTTAGAATACTATCATATAATGTCTTTGGCTTGCGTAATAAGCATGAAGAGGCTTTTTTTAGTTATATAAAATCATTTGAAATATTCTTATTGTTTGAAACCTTTATAGAAGAGAAATATATTATTGATTATGATAAACTTTTCCCAGGGTATGAGTTAAAATGGATTCCGGCTATAAGAAATTCAATTTACGGTAGATCAAGTGGAGGTAGTTTATTTGGAATAAAAAAAAGTATAGCTGATCAGGGAGTAAAGTTCGTTCAGTTGTCAGGATTTGAGGTAATACGACTAACAGTATCAGGCAGTTATGTTTACGTGATACCGGTATATCTAAACGATTGGATAAATGACTTTAAAGCCGTGGAAAATTTAATAGAAGAGAATAGTACCCTTAATTTTATATTATTAGGAGATATGAATGCAAGGACAGCCGAACTACAAATTATATCCAAAAACGCCATACACATCTACACAGAAATTCAAAAGATAAAATTAAAGATTACAGGGGAACCAAATTAATTGAATTCCTTGACTCCTACGACTTTGTAATTTTGAATGGTAGGACAAAAAATGATAGGAAAGGAGAAATGACTTATATTGGAAAGAACGGGTCCTCGGTTATAGATTACTGCTGCGTTACTCGAGAAATACTCAATACGGTAACAAATTTTTATGTAGATCTCCAAATGTTCTCGGATCATTTACCTATTGTTGTAAGCCTGGAAAGAGAAAAACAAAAACAAAACATATTACCATTACTACCAAAATTAAATTGGAATTTGCAGGATGAAAACAGGTACCAGAACAAGATAGACACTAAGTTGGCAATATTGTCAATGGTAAATAATAATAGTGAAAAGATTGAAGATCCTGGTTTTATGTTAAATCAACTGCTTAGTATAATTAAAAAATCAGCCATTATTAATAATAAAGGAAAATCAAGCATAAAAAAGCAAAACTGGTTTAATGGGGAATGTCGAAAAGCAAGAGCACTATCTTTTCTTTTTCTCAGAAAATCAAATAGGGAAGAAGATAAAAAGTTGTACACTTTACACAATCAAAAATATAAAAAGATATGCCAGGATAATAAAAAACAGTACTACATGACAGTAATAGATAGACTTAAAAAAGTAATAAGTGTAAAAGATTTTTGGGAAAATGTAAATAAATTTAGGAAAAAACCCTTTACAATAGATGAAAATTTATCTGAAGATAAATGGATTCAACATTTTTATAATATGTATAACCAACCCTCAACAATAACAGACATAAATTACACGGGACAAGTCATCGTAAATAGTAGCTTAGATGAACCGTTTAAAATAGAAGAATTACGAATTGTACTCAATAGAGCTAGGAAGGATAAGGCACCGGGAGAGGACCGCATTCCATACGAGTTCTTTAAACATACAACAAATAATTTTTTAGAAAAATTGCTAGAAACATTTAATCAAATTTTCGAGACAGGAAAAATACCGAAATGTTTTAAACAATCAATAATCTACCCAATATATAAGAACGGCGACAAAAGTGAACTAAATAATTACAGAGGAATCTCGTTTATCAATACAGTAGGCAAGTTGTTTACAGGCTTGATACAACTAAGATTAACTGAATGGGCTGAAAAGAATGTTATTATTGGAGAATTTCAGGCAGGATTCAGGAAAGATTATTCCACAATTGATAACATTTTCAACCTGATGAGTATAATAAAGTTAAAACTAAGTAAAAAGCGGGGGAAGGTGTACGCATTTTTTATTGATTTCTCAGCGGCATTCGACAGAATACACAGAGGGGCATTGATGTATAAATTGTATAATTTAAGAGTATCATCCAAAATTATCAATCTAATAAAAGTTTTATACGAGAATACTGAAGCAGCCGTTTGGTGTAAGGAAGGGATAACAAACTTTTTTGAAACTTCCATGGGCCTTAAACAGGGTTGCCTTATGAGTCCTTTTTTGTTCTCATGTTATATAAATGATTTAGAAAAGGAAATTGGAGGAGGTCTTTGGGTCAACAATAAAAAAATTAAAATTTTAGCATATGCGGACGATATAGTGGCCGTGGCATCCGATCCCCATAGCCTACTTTATATGATAAATAATATCGAACAATATTGTACAAAATGGGGCCTAAAAATTAACTTAAACAAATCGAAGGTTATGGTATTTAGAAATGGAGGTAAAGTTGGTAGAAAAGAAAAATGGTATTTGAGTAAGGAAATTATCGAAGTGGTTAAAAATTATAAATATTTAGGAATCTCTTTAAGCAGTACATTATCATTAAAGACACACCTCCAACTAAATTGGAAAAAGCGAAGACAGGATTAAATGTTGGATGGAAAGTTTTTATGACGAATAATCAAATACCATATGCATCAAAAATAGAAGTATTTAACTCAGTATTTAGATCTATTTTATGTTATGGTGCACAGGTATGGGGTTATAAAGAATACAATGAAGTAGAGAAACTACTATACTTCTTCGTGAGAAAGTTATTTGGCTTGCCACAATACACACCAAGATTCATGATTCACTTAGAAACAGGCCTAAAACCTCTTTTTTGTTACACATTAAAGATCCACAATAATTATATATTAAAGGTATTATACATGAAAGACAATAGATTACCGAATTATTTAGCCAAAGAAGTCATAAAAAATAAGGTTTTTTGGTTTAAAGAGTTACAACAAATTGCAACAAAATATAATATGGAACAGGAAATCAACATAGAGCATATCGATGCACTGGAAATTGGTTTAAATTTTTTAAATTAAATTAGGAAGTAAATAGTTTTATTAAGAATAGGAAGAAACAAAACAATAATAACAATTGTAAGACATTAGTGATGATTGTTTACATAAGGGCACACTGAGGATTTGTTTGCTTTTAATTTGTATTGATTTTTCTTTTAATTTGTATTGATTGTTTGATTTTAAATTGTATGTGTATATATTTGAATTAATTGTGTATATACATAAACATTTTTGTAGTTTTAATTTCTTTTTTATATTAACATTATGAATTCAATATCAGTGACCAATACCGGGCTAACGGTCAAGAGACCAAGCCCTAATAATGTTTGCTATATTTTGTAATCATGTACAATAATTAAATAAAAAACATTATATAAAAAAAAAAAAAAAAAAAATTGTTATAGTTGGAATATCCTCAGAGAGGAAAGGTAAACTTACAATGTTCTTATATACAATGGGTAGGTTAGAGTAGTTTGTAAATGTTTCCCCTTCTTCTAAGTTTATTAATGAAGTGGAATACAGGTGATAGACTTGGGCTATATTGTTTTTCTTTACTTCTACTTGTGTCATTTTATGTGACAAATATTGTCCAGTTTATTTTATATAAAGGAACATAGGTTCAACATTTGTTTTTAACAATTTACAATGATTTAACTTGCTATTATAAGCTAATTCTAATATACATTCATCCTTAACCTTTTCTATTTTAGTACAATAATATTCTTCGTCATAATTGATACAATTATTTGGTATATATAAATTTGTTTTGTCTTTTATTACAATTGGTTTTTCGGCATTTAACACATAAGTATTATTATTTTTAATGAATGGGTATGGCATATTCAAATAAGACATAAGGCCAGTTGTATTTAGGGGGAGTTGTACAAAATAATAAATTATTCCTTTATCAGAAATAGAGCATGTGCTTTTTCCTATTAGCCAGTTCAATTCGGTATCTCGAGTTAAGATCTGGTCTTGTGTTTCGTATATGTTATTAAATTCTTTTAGTTTTATAATGCTAGGGTGTAATAGTCCTTTAGTGCAATACTCAATTGAGTCTTCAATTTCCCTAACTTTCTCATTAAGTATGGTCAAAATAGCTAGTAAATCGTGATGATTTAGCTTTTGTAAAGAAATGTCAATGATGTGATTTGTATTTTTAATTTGTTTTTTATAATAATTCAATATGACAATATCTTTGTTTAATTCAGATGCTAGTTGCTTATTTAAGCTTAGTCTGGCCTCTTCATTGTGTTCGATATGATACATGTTCTGTTCAACTTTTTGTAAAATCGAATCATATCTATCTTTATCATTAGCGTCCATATTTCCCGTTATCCAGCTAATAACTGATCCTAACCCGTTAATTATGCCTCTCTTAATTCTTTTTTGTTTGATTAAGTGATTGATCTTACTCAAGAGGTTTTCATAGCGGTATGTCAGAATAGAATGCAATACCTTGTATTCCGGTTCAATCTTAAGGTTTCTAATATTTATTTCTAAGTTTTGAATTTCACTGTACAATAGTGATAAATTTCTATAGTCTAAAAACGAGTAATATTTTTCTAATATATAAGTTTTATGTAAAGGAATAACCATTGCTCCTGGTCCAGTCGTTAGTTTTTGGATTTTCAGACTAGTGACCATCGTCAGAAACATCAGTAGCGACAATATTCTGACAATGTTGTGCCCCTCCATAGTCATCTGGAACAATAGAAACGCAGCGTTTACGTTGAAGTTCCATAATATTTTCTTCAATATTTTCGTTAATTGGGTTATCCAGTTCAAGCTGGGTTTTGTTTTCTTTTTTTGATTTCTTTTGCTTATACCTTTTTGGTCGTTTTATATTTTTCGGGTGTATCTTTTTACTTTTGGCCCATTTTTTATCCATAATTCTCTTATTTTTAATTCTACCTATTTCGTACCTTTTATTTATTTTAGTTCGTGTACCTGCGGTTTTTTTATTACGACAATCCCCGAAGAAGCAACGTTTATGTCATCTCTGTTTGCATTTGCTTTATCTATGTATTTCCTTTTATTTTCGATTATTTTTCTCTTTACTGATTCATTAACTATTTTTAAGTTTTTGTGGTATTCGTTTACAAGATATTCCTGAATTATCGGATGTTCATTATATAGACCTGATGATATTCCGAATGCTATCTCATTGGGTGTCATTTTCAGTTTGCTTATTTGCGAGTTGTTATATATTATGACGGCTAATGTTAGTTTTTCTTCAAATGATTTCTCGGGGTGCGTTATATTTAATACTCGCAATTGTTCAATGAGTGTAGAACTTGCTCTATTTAAAGTTCCTAATGGATTGGCATTATGTGGCGTAGTTTCATGATTTTCTATATTCAAGTATTGTAATAATTCTTTGAACGTGTGATTATCAAACTCCCTTCCATTATCAGTAGTTATCATCTTCGGCTTCGGAAAAAATGTTAAGTAAGCCATCAACGCTTTTGCAACTTGTAATTGATTGTTTTCCTTTGCCAAAAATGTAAAAACCTTTTTGGAAAATACGTCAACAATGAAGTAGACATATTGGTTGTTTATGTGAACCGAATCCATCATTATTTCTTGATAAGGTTTTTCAGGTGTAGGAGTTAGTTTGAATTTAGGCTTTGCAGGATGCCTGTCGTATTCCGCTTGAGCACATACTTTACACCCATTAATCCAGTTTCTTATTTCTCTCACCATATTCGGCCAATAGTATTTAGTTTTAATCTTTTCATATGTTTCTTCAGCCGCTCTATGTTTTACCTACGTGATAGTCTGAAATAATTTCCTTCGCTTGCTCTTTTTCCGAGACATCTAGCATTTTTTTAAAGTATCTTCTTAACCGGTTTGTTTGAAATTTTTCTCTAAAAAACTTACTAATTTTATTGTACGTTTGATCATACAATTCACTTTCTGATTCTATCCTTATTGAGCTGGAACAGTAAATCCCGTATACAATATTAGGTTCTATTATTCTTATGAGTTCCTTTTCGAAATCTTCCTCTTCCTCACGTCCATGAAATGATATTTCATGTCGGGTTTTTCCCGGGAAGGGATGAGACATCATGGTGGCTTTGTACCCCTTTGATAATACGATCTGATGTTTCTCGATATTCACAGGTTTTTCTTTATCTTCCACTAACATGATTCTGTTGTCGGCTGAAGATTCAGCAGAATGCACAGTCTCTATATCGTCACTGCAAGAGTCAACATGTAATTGTTCTTGTTTTTCGATCGGGGCCCTAGACAAATAGTCGGCTACCTTGTTAGCTTTTCCCTCAATATGTTTTATATCAAAGTCAAAGTCTTCAAGCATAATTTTCCATCGAATGAGTCTTGCATTTTGAGTTTTACAAGTTTTCATATATTGCAAAGGTTTGTGGTCTGTATATATATAAAATTTTCTCCCGTATAGGTAGGGTTTAAAATGGTTACATGACCAAACAATCGCTAAGCATTCCTTCTCAATGGTGGAGTAATTTTCTTCGGCCTTATTAAGAGTGCGCGAGGCGAAACATACCGGCAATTCTTTTCCGTTTTTTCGTTGAGCTAATACAGATCCGATCGCGTGATCACTCGCATCTGTCGTTAAATAAAAATCCTCATTAAAATCCGGAGTTTGGAGAATAGGATTGCTGCATATCAACTGTTTGAGTGTTTCAAAAGCTTCTTTATAGCTTTCCGGATTTATAGTTTTATCCTTCCTTAGCGATTTCGTCAACGTTGATGCTATCCTGGCATAATTTGGGATCATTTTTCTATAGAATCCAGTCAAGCCTAAGAAACTTTTAATTTCCTTTTCGGTCTTAGGGAGTTTAGAATTCAAGACTGCTGCTACTTTTGGGGGGTTAGGTTCTATTCCATTTTCGGATATTATGTGCCCTAGGAAGAGTAATTCTCTTTTGCAAAATTCGGTCTTGTCTAGTTGTATTTTTAAATTGTGTTTTTCTAGTTTCTGTAAAACGACCTCCAAATGTTTCATATGATCACATATATCTTCAGAAAATACTATAATATCATCCATATATATTAGAACGTTTGGGGTATCAGCAAATATATTGTTCATTGCTCTTTGGAATGTAGCTGGGGCATTACATAAACCAAATGGCATTCTTAAAAATTCAAAATGACCTTGCTCTGTTGAAAAAGCTGTTTTCGGAATTGAATCTTTATGCATCTTAATTTGATGAAAACCAGAGCACAAATCCATAGCCGAAAAAAATGTAGCTCTACCTAATTTTCCTAGTAGATCTTCTATATTCGGAAGAGGATATTTATCAGGAATAGTAATTTGATTTAGTTTCCTATAATCAATTACCATTCTTACTTTCCTTTCTCCCGAGGCGTCAATTTTCTTTGGAACAATCCAAACGGGTGAATTATATGGTGAATTACTAGGTTGTATGATTTTATTCTCAAGCAGTTTTGCAATCTCCTCTTTAATGCTATCTTTAAATTGATGGGGGTAACGGTAGTTCCTTGAATATATCGGTTCTTCGGATTTTGTTTTTATATGATGTTCCAAAATATTGCTCGCTGATAATTTTTCTTCTTCAGTCTTAAAGATTGATGGATATTTTTTTAAGAGAAAAATTAGATTTTCTTTGTCCTTCTTGCTCATATGGTCGGCACGTATTAACTCTGGAATCTTATCAGTTAGGATTCCAGGAGGTGGAGTTGTCTCCTCTACTTCTTCATCTAATAAATCTTGAAAATTCAATTCGAATTCACTATCTCCCTGACTAATAATAGTTATTTCGTTTTGATAAATCCCAGCTGGTATCTCAATATTTTCATTTTTATAACTTAAGTAGTATATACCATCGTAAGGTATCTTTATTGTATTATGTCCTTCGCTTAAATTCATTTTTTTTTTTATTATCTTGTAAAATAAAATTAAAGGTGTTGTACTTTGTTGTTATCGTTTTATCTTTGAAATCAATTTTGGTCTCCATATCTTTCATGGTTTCGTTCCCGAGTAATACTTCATAATTAGGACTGAATTTGTAAACGTAAAATTTAATTTTGTTTGGGTTTTTCAAAACATTTCTATCACAATAAACATATATAACTTCAGAACCTTTTTGTTCTCCCGTAGCCGTCTTAATTATAAAATTTTCTTTAATTCGTTTAACCCCTTTCGGAATAATTTCTGGATTAATATAGTTATTTTTTGAGCCGGTATCAATTAGCCATTTCCGATTCGCATGGTCATTTACATAAGGCAGTTTTTTAAAATTATTAGTTTGTAATTCTAGGGTTATGTTGGGTCTTCCTGGTTTTGTCCGGAGCCTAAAAAATTCTCTAATTTTTCTTCTAATTCTTTAATTTTATCATCGCGAGGATCTTCTACTTCATATTCGATTTCATACATCGGCTGCCTGTTTTGTTGTTGTGAGTTGACTGTTCTCATTGAAACGGTTTGTCCGGTTGTTCCGTTGTACGGTTGTTGCCTAAAGTTATTGTACTGTCTTTGAAAGTTTTGTCTTTGATAGCCAGACGGCGGGTTAAAGAATCTATGTTGGTCTTGACCGTTCCATTCTCTATTGTGTATTGAAGGTTGCTGGTTATAATTTTGAAATCCACGATTTTGGTGGCGGTTAAAAAAATGTTTTTTGTGATCATTCCTTTTATCAGAAAATTTCTTTTTAACAAAATGTTCTTCGTTCAGTTTTTCACCTGCCCTTTTCATCGATCCGGAAGAAATCAAGTCATCGAAAAGTAAATGATTTTCGTTTTGAATTAGGTTTCTTAGGTCGTCTAAATTTTTCAATCGGCCAGCTTTAGTCATGAGGTAAGTCCTAACATGTAACGGCATGTTTGTGAAAAAATAATAGAGCAGTTGGCTTTCAAGATGGGAAATTACCGTTTCCTTATTATTAGTTTTATCTATACTGAGCCGGGAAATTATTAATGTTCTGTTTTTGTCAAGACGTTGTAAATAGGCTAAGGGATGTTCTTTGTGCCTAATTTTTGTGTTAAATAATTCAAATGTGAGTTGTTCTACCGATCTAGAGTCCCTAAAAGTTCTTTCTAAATAATCTAACAGTTCTTCTATCGTTTCAAATTCGCAAGTCGTGTTAATATAATCGGCGTCAGCCGTTAATCTCGCGAGTATCTTACTTAATAAACGTTTTTCGTTCAATTCCCTAAAAGAATTATTCTGTGCACATACTATATTTCTTACTTGTCGGACTACATTTACAAATTTTAATAAATTATGAGGATTCCCATCGAATTCAGGAATATGATCATAGTCTGCACTTTTTATTTGAAAAGATGCTATGTCTGAAATTTGTTTCAATTGTTCAATTTGACTAGTAATTCTATCAATTGCCGGGTCTTGCATACAAAATACAATTATATATAAATATTACATAAATTAAAATAAAATCTGATTTAATCTTACTGTTGTTGGTCAGTCGCCTTCTTCCGGTACCTGGTAACAGTGAGCCAAGGAGAAGACTGCCAGTCCAGAATACCTCGCAAGAGTGATTTTCTGTGACTGGATGTACCTGAAGTTCTGAAGAAGATTGGTACCTCGGGTAGAGTGGGCCAATCAATCAACCTGTAGATACCTCGCAAGAGTGGGTCTAAAAGTTGAAGTTCTTCAGAGGGTCTGGTTCTGACAGTGGTTATCACACGGGAATACCTAGGAATAGTGGGTTCCCGATGGATACTGTCGATGTTCGAGCGCCAAATAATGAACTGACAACAGTGAAGACTTATAAAAAGACTTTTATTCTTACAGAATTACAAAGTGAACATCAAATTTTGAGTCTACTAACTAGAATACTTATCTCTAATTTTACAGGCCTTAATATATCTACAGAATAGAGGAGGGGATGAGCAGGTTCTGTGAGGAGGGGAGGTAAAGTCGTATCTTCTGATTGGTAAGCTGGCTGGGGGGCGATCTTTTGTCTTAGTCCGCTACTTCTTATGGGGCAAACCGGCTGGGGGCGGACTTTGCCTTAGACCGTGTCTTATGATTGGCTGAGCTGGCAGGGATGGCCCTTGAGGACATCAAGATAAATGAGGACCATCTGAGGTCACAGGATGCAGCTGGAGCAAGGGCTTTAGCAAAAAACAGGGTCGAGCTGGACCTGGCGGAAGGGCCTAATGGCCATCATCTTGCGGTGTCACACATATGGATAACATAACTTAATGCCAGCGGACGTGGGAACTGGACCTAAGGGGTGGTTAGGGCTTGGGAATTGGCAATAATATAACATTAAGAAATACTGTCCTTTATCTTGCGCATGCCTGATCCAGATGCGTGGCCTGATGACTTGTGGAACGCCGATTACGATAAGGTCCACGACGAGATTTGTCAAGCCGCTGCTATACTCGTTAGGATCGAGGAGAGGAGCGTCGACGTCTCTAACCGATCAATGGCTTCGATAGCTGCCAACGACAGCAATACCACCTTTATCCACAACATTCCCGATGCACATCTCCCGAAGATCAACATCCCGACCTTCGCTGGGGATCTTTTACAATGGAGTCATTTCAAGGACACATTCGTCTCTATGGTACATGAAGAACCGTCCTTAACAAATATAATGAAATTTCATTATTTGTGAAGCGCTCTCAAAGGTGAAGCTGCTACCTTACTAAGCCCTATACCTATTGGAGAACAATCCTATGCTCAGGCTTGGGATAAATTAATAAAAACATATGATAATCCCCGTGTTCTTGCATCACTGTATGTACAGAGGATTCTTGTTCCTTAAACGGTGCTGCTGACGGCATCCAGGGTTTCCAAAGCCTCAACATCGAGAACAAGTCTGAAGAATTTCCTTTTATCTGCATTGGCAATCCGTGCTCTTGATCCGAACACTCGTAAACACCTGGAGTTATCTATCAAGTCCTCTGATAAGACCCCCACAGCAAATGAGGTAATAGACTTTGTTAGAAGTAGAATGAATGCACTAAAACTCTCTCGGGATACACTAACATCCAGCCCACAAAGCACTCAAGCGGCAAGCACGTTCTAAAGCGGTCGAAAATATCCCAATCGTCAGTCTCCGAGGTACAACACTCTGAACCTTCACGCTTCAGCAGAGAACCACAGGAGAAGCTTCTCTCCACAACAAGACAACTTTAAACCACAGAGGTGGAATAAAGGGTTCGTAAAGGGTAAACAGATGCAAACAGGAGCATCGAACAAATATTTACCTACACCCTCTACTTGTCCATTTTGCAAAAATGGCCATGCCTTACCATACTGTCACGATTGCTGCAATCTCCCACTCGAGAGGTGCATAGCATTTGTAAATGGATGGAATGGTTGCCGAAACTGTTTGAGAGGATAAAAGTCGCTGCTTGCACATCCAAGTGGAGCTGTCGATTCTGCAGGCAAATGCACCAAAGCATTATTCATGTTGAGGACCAAAATAAGATTGAGCAGCACTCTCAACCTAAACCTTCCGAGACAGTCAACACCTTTATCGGTTTTGGTTCTGCACCTTCAGCGTGTACAAGGGAAGGCAACTTGGTTTGTCTGGGAACGGTTCAGCTACTTGTCAAGGACCGCCGCAATGCATACCACTCTGCCCGCGCAGTCATTGACTCAGGGAGCATGAACACGTTTATCTCGTTATCGCTGGCTAACAAACTCGGCTTTTTATTTCACAGATGCGAAACACGTATTACAGGCTTAGGGGGTTCTGTACTGACCAATCCTTTAGGAAGCATTCACTGCAACCTGAAACCATATCAAGGCCTAGAGGAGGTCCAGGTTATTGAGCAGATATCGCCCCCAATGCCTCCAACTAAGATTAAGGAGTTTGTTTACGATAATTTCGCAGGATCGATTTGGCAGATCGAACCTTCGACACACCTGGCACAATAGACATTTTAATAGGAGCCGATGTTTACTCCTCGGTGGTCACCGGCGCTCCGTATAAGTCGGCTGTTCCAGATTTATCAATGTTACCTACGATATTTGGGTCCGAGTTATTGGCAAGCTTAACTGCCAAGATACCCCTGAAACAATTCCACTTTACTCCGAGTCGGAACGGGACATTGATGCGCAGCTGAAGAAATTTCGGGAACTTGAAGAACCCATTGCAGCCGATCGGAAAAACCCGGACGACCAAATAAGCGAGAAGCATTTCCAAAGGACAACTACCCGAACTCCTGATGGACGCTACATTGTGCGTTTGCCAGTGAAGCCTGGCTCAGAAAATCCAGGAAACAATCGCGAAGTGGTATCGCGAACATTTTTCATGCTCGAGAGAAGGATATCGAACACCAATAAAATGGCCGTAGGCTACCGGCACTTCATGAAAGAGTATGAAAACCTAAAACACATGTCTTTGGCTCAGGCTACGTCACCATACTTAATATCTAATCACGGTGTTTGGAAGGACGAGAAGGTAAGGGTAGTATTCGACGCCTCAAGCTCCTCCGCCAATGGAATGAGCCTTAATGACATCCTACTTTCAGGACCTAAACTTCAAAAGGAAAATCTGTCAGGTTTTGACTCAGTTCAGGTCCTACACTATACCATTGAAGGCAGATTTAGTTAAGATGTATCGTCAGATCATAATACATCCAGAAGACCGACACTTACAGCATGTCCTGTGGCGTGAGAAACCTGATTGCCCACTGATGGAATATGAGCTCGAATCTCGCCTATTCTACCAAGCATCCGATTCTTATTCCTCATATCGCACGTATTATTATAGACGACATTCCTCAACACCATTATCATGCCGTTGCCACATTGGTGCTCTCATTGCTTAGAGCCGAATTTTGGATCCCACGTGCCCTTCAAGACCATCCGTGGACGTATTCTTCGCTGTGTGAAATGCCGGCTCCAGAAAGCTAAGCCACAACCTCCATTCATGGTTCCTTTGCCCAGGAGTAGATTTTCAGACCTTAAGGCATTTAACAATGTTGGAGTTGATTACGCAGGGCCTTTCCATATCAAGGAATCTAAACTCAGGAAAGCCGTACAGAGTAAGGCGTATTTGTGCATATTTGTGTGTCTCGCCACTAAAGCGGTTCACCTTGAAGCTGTATCATCACTCACCACCGCCATATTTCTAGCTCCAATCGAAAGGTTCGTGTCACGCAGAGGACTCCCCCATCTTATGTGCTCTGATAACGGCACTAATTTTGTAGGACCGTCCAGCTTCATTAAGGACGTGTATGGCTAGGCAGCAAGAAAGATATCACTGAGAAGTTGGCTATTCATGGTGAAGGGTGGAGGTTTATACCACCTCGAGCACCGCATTTCGGAGGGATTTGGGAAGCCGGAGTAAAATCAGTGAAGACTCTGCTAAGCGGTACCCTTGGTTCCCAACAATACACATTCGAAGAGCTTACAACGGCCTTCGTCCGGATTGAGGGCTTACTCAACTCAAGGCCTCTCTGTGCATTAACTGAGGAGGTCGAAAATTATGGCTTCCTTACTCCAGGCCATTTCTTGGTAGGCACTTAACTTTATTCATTGCCTGAACCATCAGATGTGCCTCAAATATCCATGCGCTCTCGTGCAGGCACAAATAGCCTCCATCTGGAATAGATAGCGACGTGATTATTTGCACCACCTACAACAAAGGAAGAGGTGGACTAAACATGTACGAGGTATCGAAGTCGGCGATTTGGTAATCTTATTGGAAAAAAGATCCATCGTTGGTCAGTGGCCTGTCGCTGAGTTACGGAATGCCACCCTGGTAGAGACGGGGTAACCCGAACAGTCACCATTCGTACACCATCCGGCAGCACCCTGATAAGGGCGGTCACTTCCTTGGCTCTCATTTTTTATCGGGACTCTAGCTAACATATAGTGTAATATTTCTTTTCTTTTCTTTTTTTCTGCTGGAAAGCATTTTCTTTATCGTTATAATATAGTCAGTTCTATATGTTTTACTTTGTCATTAGTATTAAGTATCATTCATAGTTTATTTCATTATTATATTGTATTTTATTATTATTATCATTTTTAAAGAAAAAAAAAGAGATTTTTTTTTTAACGTACTCTTTAAACCAATGCACATATCAATATCAAACCAATATTTACGAGACTGGGAAACGAGTAAAATCCAATAATGGGCTAATGTAATGGGACTTGCAGGGAAGTTAAAGCAGAACACGGTTTAGTTAGTTTAGTTCTGCCTTTAATGTACTATGATATGAACCCCGCACCTTGATCTCAGCTAGCCATTTCTTTACGAAGAAAAAAATCCAGAGCCTCGATATCTTACAATGTTCTGGTTTCTGGATTGTCAAATTCCCAAAATAAAACATATCGTTAACATCCTTTTTAATATTAGGAATAGTATTATATGTATCAATTAGTGACCGACCGAAGTTTCGGTTTCGGTTTCGGTTTCGGCCAGTTTCGGCCGAAAAACCTGGTTTCGGCCGTATTTTCGGTTTCGGCCAAAAATCGGCCGAATCTTCGGCCAAGCCGAAACTAGCTTTTGTGTCTGATATCTCCGAGAAAAAAGTAGGACTATACGATTTCAGCTTGTAAGCTCGATCTCTTTCATGGCTTTTAACACCATTGGATTTAATAGTGTGAAGTATATGTTATTTTAGTTAATTATACTGTTATTTTCATTCGATAAAACATACAATTTTCTCCTACATTTGGTATCTTTATTTGATCGAAAACTTGAAGCTGGGTATGGAGGCAAAAATGTGTTTGTCACAAACAAGGATGTACCACGTAAATTACACCAAATCTTAACATTTAATGAAAAGCATTCTTTTCAAACAGAATATTTTTGGTTGAATATAAGGAATAGTATACATTCTTTACCTTTAGCGCTAAGAACATTTTATTGCTTTTAATTATCTCCTTATTTATAATGAAATTTGATTCCTAAAAAAATAAGATTAACCCTAAATAAGTGCTAATCCATTATTATCATTATCAGTCCATTATTATTATTATACTATTATCCGATCAGGGCGGGTACCAAGAAGGAGACCTCGTTTGGCTCTATAACCCAAGAAGAAAGCGAGGATTCTGCCCAAAGTTGCAGAAGAACTGGGAGGGACCCTGCGTGATAAAGAAGCGCATCAACGATGTGATCTACAGGGTCCCCAAGCATCCCAAAGGAAGGCCTATGATCGTCCATTATAATCGCTTGGCGCCATATGCAAGGAATCACGAAGAAGAACAGGTGCAGCGGATTATGGAAGAGACCTTTCGTTCGACCTAGGAAGCAGACACGCATGGAAAAGAAGACATCCAGGAGGAATGTCTCTAAGGAGGGGGCAGTGTAACGTTAAATCGATAAGCAAATAAAAAAAACATATGGCGTAACCTCCCGGACCGCTTGTTGGAACAAAATAAGCGGTTGGAACGAACTGTTTTTGTCTAGATAATTCCGTGATGGCGGAGAACTGCCGACATTGTTCTAGAATATTCCAGGCCCCACTATTTACGATATATATAAGGGGCAGAGACTGAACGAGTTAGTTGAAGTCTGTGTCTTGACTGTGTTGCTCAAGTCATATGATTGTGTGTGATAAAGTTATCATTTTTGTAACCTGCTCAATTATTTAAGTTGTAATAATTCGTTGGCATTGTGATAATTGTATATTTCAGTTAAACAAATATTTGTTACCCACATAAGTGTTACTACTGGTGTCAGGTGTGGGATTAAAGAAAAAAAAATTCCAGGTAAACGAATTGCAGAACTTAAAGTTACAGAGCTGCGGAGAGAACTACAAGAGCTAGACTTGGACACTACAGGTACGAAGACGATCTTATTGGCCCGGTTACGTGAGTATTACTTGAGTCAAGGAGTAGATCCTGAAACAGTAGAGTTTGAGGATAGCTCTATGAAGGCTATGTTTGTTGAATTAAATGATAAATTAACAAGTCAATCGGCTGAAATTAAAAGCCAATCGGCTGAAATTAAAAGCCAATCGGCTGAAATAAATAATAAATTATCAAATTTATCTGGCGAGTTAAATGAAAAATTGATCAACTTATCCGCCGAAATAAATAACAAATTGATCAGCCAATCAGCCGAGATAACTGACAAGTTGACCAGTTTATCTGGTGATGTGACTGGATTAAATGAAAGGTTAACCAACCTGTCTAGCGAAACGAACGAAAAGCTGACCAACTTGTCGGGTGACGTGGTTGGGTTGAACGACAGGCTGGCTCAACAGGAAACGAGGTCTGTGATGTTGGAAGAGGAGTTCGAGAAATTAGAAAAGAGGCTGGAAGAAAAAGTTCAGGCAGCCGTGAGAAAGCAGATCACCCAACAGCCATTGATAGAAGAGGAAAGACTTGAACCCCTAGCCACGGAGGGCCGAGTCAAGATAAAACCACCAACTTTTGATGGTAAATCGTCTTGGTTGAATTACCTGAAACAGTTTAACGCTGCGGCTGGTGCTAATGGGTGGTCGCCTAGAGATAAGGCGGTTGCCCTTGCGGTGGCACTTAGAGGAGACGCTCTAGAAATCCTCCAGATCCTCAACGCTAACGACCCTTATGATTTCGACCTATTGGTAAGCCGGCTGGAGATGCGGTTTGGCCACGCCCACCTCGAACAGGTATACCAGTCCCAGCTGAAGAACCGGAAGCAGAAGGCGGCCGAGACTATACAAGAGTTCGAGGCGGACGTTGCGAGAATGGTAAGACTGGCTTATCCAACAGCACCGGAAAGTTTGTTGGAGTGTTTGGCGGTTCAAGCTTTCGTTGACGGCTTGCGAGACTTACAGCTTCAGAAGGTGGTGCGGCTTGTTCGTCCTAAATTGCTGGTGGATGCACTCTCCACCGCATTGGAGTATGAAGCAGCTACAGAGGCTTCTCGTGGTCACGCACGCGTCCGAGCCATAAATGACACCGATAGAGACGAAGTGCAGCAGGAGTCGGAGAAGCGTAAAAACTTTGAAGACGCGGTTCTAAAGGTTGCGAAGGCTTTGGAATTCCGGAAGAGAAGACCGGTAAGGTGTTGGAGCTGTGGGGAGCTCGGGCACGTCAGTAGCGCCTGCAAGAAGCGGACCGCTTCTGAAGCGCCAAAGCAGCAGGGAAACTAAGACGGGTCGACTCCTGGAGGGCGACATCGACCCAACGACTTCTTCAAGACCCTCCCCTTGTGGTGGTAGCCTCCTTGGGGCATAGAGCCGGTAGTTTATATGTGGATGGCATCGTCAACGGCACGGGATACGCCATGTTGGTAGACACCGGTGCTACGAAGACCATCGTCGGCCCGAAGGTAGTTGGTGATAGAAGGCTGTCGCCCTCCAGGTGGCGACTGAGGACCGCTACAGGAGATGTAGCCAAAGTATTCGGAGAAGCAAAGGTAAAGATACAGTCGGGTTGAAACTGTGTCTCGCATTCAGCAATAGTGGCTGATATAGAAGAAGAAGTTATTCTCGGAATGGACATAATGAACGCATGTGGGTTCCAAATAGACCTAGAACGGCAAGTCATAAATGTCAAGGGGGAGGAACTTTTTATGCATAATCAAGAATCGACCAGCTTAGAAGTCACCTTAGGTGGAGACGTGGAACTTCCTGCAAGATGTGAGACTATCGTAGCTGCTCGTCTCGATTCTTCAACCCTCAGGGATCAGCCTAGACATCCCGTCTTACTTGAGCCAAGAAATCATGACCAGGAGGTGGGGAAAGGCATCCTTGTTCGGAAGGCGCTCGTCATACCTTCTGGTAAGGTTCCTATACCCCTTTGCAATATCAACGACTACCCGGCCACTATCAAGAAGGGCACTAAGGTAGGAAGTTTAGAGCCTGTAACCTCCATGATGTTTCAGGCGTCTACAAAGAAGGAGCAAAGTAATTAAAATCTCCGAAGGTTGTTAGAAGGCCTTGACCCGTCGCTGTCAAGAAAGGAAAAGGAGAAAGTCAAGGACCTTGTGAATCGCTATCGCCCTGTTTTTGGCTCGGAATCCGGAAAGCCAGGTAGGACAAGCGTGGTGCGTCATAGAATCGATATTGGTGATGCACGCCCTATTCGTCAAGATGCGCGGCGACTTCCCCAAGTCAAGAAGGAAGAGGCGGAAAATGCTCTCCAAGAGATGGTGAGAGACGGAGTGGTGGAGCCGTCGAATAGTCCATGGGCCTCCCCGGTAGTGCTCGTAAAGAAGAAGGATGGAACGACCTGCTTCTGCGTCGATTACCGGAAGCTTAACGATGTGACGAAGAAGGACAGCTACCCATTGCCGAGGATCGATGACGCCCTTGACGCTTTAGCAGAATACAGACTTTTTTCTACTCTGGACCTAAAAAGTGGATATTGGCAAGTAGAGATGGACCCTGCTGACAAGGAAAAGACTGCGTTTACCACTGGGTCAGGACTATGGCAGTTCACGGTTTTACCGTTCGGCCTCTGCAACGCTCCTGCGGCCTTTGAACGCCTGATGGAGAACATTCTGAGAGGTTTGTCCTGGAAGATATGCCTAATGTACCTCGATGATGTCATAGTGGTCGGCCGGACGTTTGAGGAACACCTGTCAAATCTTGAAGAGGTCTTCAAGAGGCTTAAAGCGGCTAATTTGACGTTAAACGCAAAGAAGTGTCATCTTTTTCAAACGAAGGTGGTCTATTTAGGACACATCGTTAGTGGAGAAGGAGTTGCGGTGGACCCTGCAAAAATTCAGGTAGTCCATCAATGGCCTTCCCCTGTCAATAAGCAGCAGATTCGAAGTTTCCTGGGCCTTTGTTCCTACTACCGCCGGTATGTAAGGAAGGTTGGAGACATTGCGAAGCCTCTAAGTCGATTGACTGAAGAGGGTAGAGCTTTCAGCTGGAACAACGAGTGTCAAGAAGCGTTTGACGCCCTGAAGGAACGGTTGACCTCGGCTCCAATCTTGGGCTACCCAGTTCCAGGAGGCAAATTCATCCTAGATACAGACGCCAGCGAAGAAGGCATTGGCGGGGTTTTATCACAACTGCAGGAGGGCCAGGAACAGGTTATCGGATACTTCAGCAAGACACTATCGAAACCTGAGCGTAATTATTGCGTAACCAGGCGGGAACTCCTGGCTGTTGTTAAGTCCGTTGACCATTTCTACAAATACTTGTATGGTACGAGGTTTTTGTTGAGGACTGACCATGCAAGCTTGAAGTGGCTGCTAAATTTCAGGAATCCTAAAGGCCAAGTTGCCAGATGGCTGCAAAAACTCCAGGAATACGACTTTGAAATTGAACACAGACCAGGTGTAAGACATCGCAATGCAGATGCCCTGTCTAGAAGACCATGCCCGCCTAATTGTTCCCATTGTAGCCGAATCGAACAAAAGGAGGCCAACCTATGCGCCGTTGGAGTAGTTAGTGAAGAATGGACGCCTGACACGATCCGGGATCGGCAAGAAAATGACCCTGAGTTGAAAATGATAAGGGACTGGAAACTAGCCAATCGCCGCCCAACTTGGCAAGAGGTAGCACCATTCTCACCTATTTTGAAGGCGTACTGGGCACAGTCTAACTCCCTTGTAATAGAAGACGGCTTGCTCAAGAGGGTTGTGGAGAATGTAGACGGCAGCCTATCCAGGAAGCAGCTTCTGATACCGAGGACCTGCGTGCCGGAGGTACTTCGTCTGCTACATGATGAAGTGTCAGGAGGACACCTTGGTGTGACGAAAACACTCCAGAAAGTACGCGAAAGGTTCTACTGGGTGAACTGCTCTGAGGATGTCAGGGATTGGTGCGTAAATGTAACACCTGCTCTGCAAGCAACGGTCCAGCTCGCAAACGCCGCGCTCGGATGCAGAAGTATATCGCGGGGAGCCCATTCGAGAGGATAGCCATGGACATATTAGGACCATTCCCAGAAAGTGAAGCTGGAAATAAGTACGTTTATGTAATCGTGGACTGTTTTTCCAAGTGGGTGGAAGCATATGCTGTCCCTAACCAAGAGGCTGCTACCTTGGCTGACTTTTTGGTGAAGGAGTTCATCACCCGTTTCGGAGTACCAATCGAACTACACTCAGATCAGGGGAGGAACTTCGAGAGCACATTGTTCCAGGAAGTCTGCAAGAGGCTTGGGATTCGAAAGACCAGGACTACGGCCCTCCATCCACAGTCTGACGGAATGGTAGAACGGATGAACCGAACCCTTATAAAGTATCTTTCTAACGTAACCTCTGACCATCAACGAGATTGGGACCGTCAGATCCCATACTTCCTTATGGCCTACCGCTCCTCAGTTAATGAATCCTCTGGTCAGACACCTACGAGAGTTCTCTTCGGTCGAGAGATGAGGTTACCTTGTGTCCTCATTTTTGGCAGCAAACCTGGGGTGGATGTATCTGGGCAAGACTATGTATCCGGACTCCAGAAGAGAATAGAATACACTCACGAGATAGTTCGCAAGAATCTTCGTTTCGCCAGCGACCGGATGAAGAGACACTACGATAGTAAAGCCGATCAGGGCGGGTACCAAGAAGGAGACCTCGTTTGGCTCTATAACCCAAGAAGAAAGCGAGGATTCTGCCCAAATTGCAGAAGAACTGGGAGGGACCCTGCGTGATAAAGAAGCGCATCAACGATGTGATCTACAGGGTCTCCAAGCATCCCAAAGGAAGGCCTATGATCGTCCATTATAATCGCTTGGCGCCATATGCAAGGAATCACGAAGAAGAACAGGTGCAGCGGATTATGGAAGAGACCTTTCGTTCGACCTAGGAAGCAGACACGCATGGAAAAGAAGACATCCAGGAGGAATGTCTCTAAGGAGGGGGCAGTGTAACGTTAAATCGATAAGCAAATAAAAAAAACATATGGCGTAACCTCCCGGACCGCTTGTTGGAACAAAATAAGCGGTTGGAAAGAACTGTTTTTGTCTAGATAATTCCGTGATGGCGGAGAACTGCCGACATTGTTCTAGAATATTCCAGGCCCCACTATTTACGATATATATAAGGGGCAGAGACTGAACGAGTTAGTTGAAGTCTGTGTCTTGACTGTGTTGCTCAAGTCAGATGATTGTGTGTGATAAAATTATCATTTTTGTAACCTGCTCAATTTTTTAAGTTGTAATAATTCGTTGGCATTGTGATAACTGTATATTTCAGTTAAATAAATATTTGTTACCCACATAAGTGTTACAATATGAATTATTATTGTTATCAGCCTGTTATTTCAAGATTATTTCATGTTTTAGGGCTGTACTAGTTAAGGAGGTATGGTCTAAAATCCAGTGGGGACGAGCCATATTAGGAAGTAAGGACCGGGATTCGATCCTCTAACCTAACTAGTACACCTGTCTTACCACTATTCTATACAATGAACAATTGAGTTAAATTACTATCGTTTTATAAGCTTTTATTGATTTTATTGCTAAACTAGAGATATTACACACTTCCATATATTATATAAACACGTGCCTAAATGAGTTTCGGTTTCGGTTTCGGCCCGAAACCAGGTCTATGGCCGAAATTCGGTTTCGGTTTCGGTTTCGGCTAAAATTTTGGTTTCGGTCGGACACTAGTATCAATAGATACTAACTAGACGGTATATTTTGTCCCTAAATCTAGAGGAGGTAAGACGTTTGCATAAAGTACCTAATAATTGTCTGTTAACGTTACAGCTTAGCTCATGACCAAAATTTCATTTCATCAGCTAAAAATATCAAACAGAAATGACCTCAAATTGCTGTATTCTCCTTCTGATAATGACGGTTTTTATATAGTACTTAACAACTTTTAAAATAATTTAATAATTGAGGTGGTTTTTATTAATTTCCTAACGAATAAAAGTAGCTCACAAGATTATCTTTTTTTATATAACAGACCAAATGAGAACCGCTTTCTAAACTTTTCTCAAAATCTACAATTGTTGAAACATGCCTTTTTGGATATTCAGGAAGAGTATAAATAATAAACACTGATGAAAATTGGGGATATTTAAAACTTTAGTCGCATGATTTAATTGAGTTCCGTCAGGGCTTATTTGGTATTCATATTTTCCTATATTTTCTTTTTTGTTGACTTATAAACAGACCCTATCCATTCCGATATGTTTTTAAATAAAGTCCGTTACCGATTTTTTAACCTTCAAAGGCCAAATTATGCCTTTTTGGCTCAACATTTTCAGAACCGTCTTGCTAAATAATAGATCTGGGATATATTCACTACACCAGGAGCTGCCTTTCCCTTGCTTTTTTAAAGAGCTTAATTTAGTTCTTCGATTGTAAAAGGAAGATTCCTCAAGATCACATTGTACTATACTAGATTCTAGGTTATATGTTTTATCTAGACTGCAATCGGAGAAAAATACTTCTTTAAAATGTCTCGCTAGAGCTTCAGCGATTTTCTTACTATTTGTCAAAACTTTGCCGTTAAGATTAAGTCCAGAGATTGATTGCTGTTTCTTGATTCCTTTGATGACTATGATTTTACTCTATACTTCTTTCGCTGGAGTAAGGGAGTTAATAGAAGATGCGAATTGTTTCTATGATGCTCTCTTTTTTTTTCTTAAAAATTTCATTAGCAATAGCGTTTTATTAGCAAGTCTTTTGAATTCTGTTGCGTCCTTGAATGTTCTATTAAGAGCCAATTTCTTAGCTTTGACAGCATTACTTAAGTTTCTGTTCCACCATGGTACGTGATTATGATGAGCGTTGTATTTGGGTACTGGAAACGTTTCCTTGGCCACTTCAAGAACTTATCCATAGAACCAACCTATCTTTTCATTAATAATTCGGAAATATTGGATGTTTCGCATCTTTGAACAATCAATTTACCAAATGCTTCCCAATCCGCTTTTTCATATTTCCCCCGGATGCTTGCTTGGTGGGTATAAATTTCATTTATGTTTTCTGTTTAGGACAATTGGGAAATAGTTACTTCCAAATAGATGGCTCTTTCTATACCAAATTTGATCTGTGGAAGCATAACTAGCATCACAGAAGCTATATTATATCGAAGCAAAATGTGTTATTTTTCAGATAACAGAAAAAAATAAGTTATTTTTCTCGCAGAAATGGAGTACCTTCTCCTAAATTCAGTAAAAATGTGGAAGTGTTGTTTTTAAGAAATTTGATAAGACTTTATAGATACAAAAGAAGAGTAAATCTAATTGAATACTTTTCTTCCAAATGCGTTATATCAGCCTTGGTTGTGTCGTCAAATATGAGAAAAATACATACCTAAAATTATGTGATAATCGGCATCTTCCAAAATTAGCGTCAAAGCCAAATTCGCAGGTATAAAAGAAACCAACTGTTCAACTTGAAGTAACTCTCGTATATGCACTACAAAAAATGAAAAAATAAATACACAATGAAGATCTTCACAGAAAGCATCCAAGGCTAGTATAAAAACATTGAAAAATGTATGTGATTGGTATTCAACCTTAATGGTGGACAGTATTGTATTGGTAACGTAGTTTACTGTTATGTATAAAATGAATTATGACAAGAAAACAAATATACATAAGTAATTATAATAAGAATAAAATAAAGAAACAACCTTTTATTTTTTTTTTTTTTTTTTTTTTTTTTTTTTTTTTTTTTTTTTTTTTTTTTCACAGGAGTTTCCACCAATGGTGGGTTTCCTTAACCTATATATTGTCTATTGCCTCCTTCCAGACTTTTCGGTCTAAGGCCCATTCTTCTCGTAGACCATGCCCCATCAAGGAATCTTCTACTTCGTTATTCCATGTTTTCCTTGGTCTACCTCGTCTTCTCCTTCCATCTATTTTCCAGGAATGGACAACTTTTGGCATTCTTTCCTCGGGCATCCTTTTCAGATGACCAAACCATTTCAGCCATTTTTTTTCTATTTCTTCCAGAATGTTTTTTTCAACTTCCATTTTTTCTCTAATGGTTTCGTTTCTCACCTTTTCCATCCTGGATATTCCTGCCGCTCGGCGCCAGTAGTCCATTTCGGTGGCCAGGAGTTTCTTCCGAAGACTGCCCTTTATGGTCCAGGTTTCTGCTCCATATGTCATTATACTTAATACAATACTTTTATAAATATTTTTTTTTGTTTTAGGGATGATATTTTTGTTCCACAGTATTGAATTAAGCATCGATATGGTCCTTTTCCCATCCGAAATTCTCCTCTTGATTTCTTTTTCACACGAGCCGTCCAATTCAATCATAGACCCAAGATATTTAAAATGTTTGGCTCTTTTCAGAGCCTGTCCTGGGTGCAGTTCTATGTCCTCATTACTGGATGACATGAATTCTGTCTTCTCAGCATTAATGGTTAGTCCCCATTTTTTATATTCTTCATTTAGCTTTCTTAACATGTATCCTGCATCTTCTGTATCCTGAGCAATGATGACTTGGTCGTCCGCAAATGATAAATTGTAGAGGGATACATCTTCTTTCAACTGGAGCCCCATCGGTTTACATTTTTCCCTCCACCCTTTCAGACATATTTCAAGAAAAATCTTGAATAGGGAGGGAGATGCACAGCATCCCTGGAGTAACCCTTTACTAGTTAAGAAAGGCTCAGAAAGGTAAGGTCCAATTTTGACTTGGCAGGTGTTTTCTTTATACATTTCTTTTATAATGTCTATTAGATGTGTATTAATGCCTGCATTTTGGAGAGCTTGCCATAACAATTTTCGTGGGACACTATCATAGGCTTTCTCTAAGTCAATAAATACTAATTCAATGTCACGAGCAACGGTTTGATGTTTCTCCAACAGTTGCCTCAGGGTGAAAATATGGTCAATGCATGATCTTCCAGCTGTAAATCCGCATTGGTCATCCGATCCTTTGAATTTATCTTCTAATCGGTTCCTTATGATTTTCCCTAGTATTTTCATAAAGGGATTTGTAACACAGATTCCCCTGTAGTTTTTGCATTGTTTTCTGTCCCCCTTTTTATATATTGGGCTAAGGTAACCAATCTTCATTTCTTTTGGTATTGGATCACCCTCTAGTATTCTATTATACAGTTTTGTTAAAAGTGTCGCAACTTTTTTTCCTCCGTATTTTAATAGCTCGAAGTTGATTCCACCTGGACCTGGTGCTTTATTATTTTTTCCCAAGTTCAGTTCCTTTTCGACTTCTTCCTGATCTACTGTCATTTCTGTCCCTTCGTATTGCCAATTATTATCTTCTCTGAATGGGTCTCTGTCTTCATTCATCAAATCTTTGAAGTAATTCTTCCATTCAGGTAAGTTGATGAGGTTGAGGTATGATTTATGTGTCACCTGAGTCCTCATACTCTTGAGTGCAGCCCATGCAGCTGCTGATCTTTTATGTCCCACTTGGCTATTTATGTCCGCACAGAGTTTGTCCCATTCTTCATTTCGAGCACGCCTCACTTCTTGAAATACAAGTTTTTTTATCCTTTTATAGGTGGCCAGTGTGTTACTATCCTTTTATATACAATATACAACCTTTTATATTGTAATAAAATAACATTAAATGCAGAGAAAAGGAAAACAACAAAATAAATGGATATTAAATAAGAGGCGCCTAAGTTTACAGTTTAATAAACTAAAAATAACTCAACTGTTTCTCTAAGAATGTATACACTGTGTGTGAATGTTGCCGTTTGGCCAAGGCAACAAAAACTGTAGTGAGCGACCGTCCTCGTATCAGGCCAATACTAAAATTGTATCTAAGTAGTAGGTAGATCGTTAAGAATATTGTCCATAGTATACCCACCAAGACGATCTCATAAATGTATGTTTTTTGGTATAATTACATGGAGCTATCGGCGTCCATCGCCATATTCATCTAAAATATAATGAACAGCAAATATATAGACAGTATGAAAATTTATAAAACTAACACTTTTATATAGCTATTCAAAGGAGCCTTATGAGATCATGTCCATTGATTCGGTTGTTGGTTCGGAAATAACTGATCTCAAAAGAAGTACATGCATACTGTCAAACATAGAGAGCTAATAAAGTTCAAACCAACAAATCTCAAATCGACAAAATATATTTTAACAGTTTAACAATTCCAATAATACTGAAGGTACAATTAATAGAACGTATGTTCAAAACATATGGCCTATGCCGAACAAATCTTTCTCTTCTTAATTTGCGAATATTAAGTATTTTTCTCACATCCTCCCACCTAAGTCAGCAAAAGAGAAAACGCTTGCTGACTTACACCAAACTCGCACTAATGCTTCAAGAGATGAAGCGATTCGGTATCTTCACTGCTCGTCTACTTCGAGTAGTCCTAAAAATCTCGACCAAGTCTTCTTTCTGGGTAGGCTCGGCAGATGACCCCGGTTCCGCCGTTTTGCTAGACCCGTTCGTTAAAAACTCATTGTCTCCAGATTTCACTTCTAAAGGAAACAATCTTTGCGCCGGTCGTAATTGCTGACCCTTCGCTGTTGACAGCCTGAACAATCTGGCCCCTCCATCTCTACCTGTCAAAACCTCTTCGACAATGGCTAATGGCCAATCTATTCGCCTCTTGTCATCGCCCCCTACAAGTACTATATCTCCAACTGAGATAGGTACTCCTTTCCTCCCTTTATATGGACGAGTCAGAAGGCCTAGGTATTCAAGGCGAAATCTCCTTCTCAACTGTTTGCTCAGGGCTCGTCGATATCTTTCTTTTCTGTTAAAAGCGTCGGCCCCAACAGCATCACAATCAGGAACTCCGTTATCTCGCAAACCATGTAAGAACATAGCTGGAGTTAAAGGTACGAGATCTTTGGTACTTTCTGAGATGTAATTCAATGGCCTGGCATTCAAAACTGCTTCACAATCACACATAACCGTGCTCAGTTCTTCATAATTAAGATTAGCCTTTCCCAAAACTTTCCTTAGCAATTTCTTCAACAGTCCTATAATCCTCTCCCACCAACCACCCCACCAGGCAGCCGATGGCGGATTGAAAATCCATTGCATTTGTTGCGTAGTACTGTATTGCTCTATCTTCTTCCAATCCAAGCTCTTGAAAAGATTCGCTGCCCCAACAAAATTACGCCCATTGTCGCTGTAAATTATCTTCGGCCTTCCCCTTCGTGCGATGAATCTCCTTAAACTCTGAAGAAAGCAATTAGTTGTCATTGAAGATACTAATTCGACATGAACTGCGCGGTAAATAGAACAAGTGTATAGACAAATCCATACCTTGGAACCGTCTTTTAAGAATAACGGTCCAGCTAGATCAACTCCAGTCACTTCAAAAGCCTCAGCTCCTTTAAGCCTGTTAATCATCAACGGAGGACTTTCTAACTGGTTCATCTTACCATCATATCTCTTACATACAACACACCGGCTAATTACTTTCTTCACACTTCTTCGACCACCAACCACCCAATATCTTTCCCTTAAATTACAAAGTAATCCTTGGGTACCAACATGACACAATTCTTTATGCCTACAAAATATCAACCTTTCAACTACAGGGTGATTTCCAGGAATTAAAATTGGATGTCTATAATCTTCTTCGTCCTCTCCTAGTGATACAGCTGTCCGAACCCTCAACAAACCATCGCTGTTTTCAAAAGGGAAAAGACACTTAATATTTTGCCGACTGACTCCCGAAAAACTTTCTCGCTGGACTATCCTCCAGAGGTTCTTCTCAGCACACAAAATTTCTTCTAAGTTGAGTTCACCCTGCCTCTTTTCTGCACCCTTCCGACAGTTGTAGATAAATCTTTTTATCCACGCTATCATTCTTTATTGAACTTTTTTTTGAAGTTTTTTGAACTTTTTTTTTAATTTTATTGAACTTAGAGAAATAGGCGTAATACCAATCTTGATAATTCTCCTCAACCGCTGGCATTGCAACAATTCGTTTTCTTCTCTCTCCTTCTATTTCTTTTTCGTCATAAATTGTTGCAGCCTCAGGCCAATTTTCCATCGTTTGTCTGAGCCACAAAGGCCCCTCCCACCATCTCGATTCCAACAGTTTCTTCGCATTGCAACCTCTCGACGGCAAATCTGCTGGGTTCTCTTCTCCAGGTACATATCTCCAACAACTATCTTCCTCCATTAAGCTTCTGATTTCTTTGACCCTATTATTTACAAAGGTGTCCCAATTATCCATGCCAGCACTGTAGTAGAATCACTCCAAAATGTTGTTGGAACTGCTGCTATACCTAGATCTGTCTTCACCGTTTGCTGCAATCGCACTCCTATGCTAGCTGCTAACAGCTCTAAACGGGGTATGGAAATTTTGGGTTTATTAATACTAGAGACCGACCGAAATTTCGTGTTATTACTATTGTTGTTAGTATAGTGTATTTTGTTAATTCATCAACAAATTTATAAATAACGAATATAAGCCAGCACTCAAGACATCAGATATTCTTCAAGTGGTAAGTATTTGTTTTTGTTTTAACTACAGAGTAAAATAGAATGTATTTATTATGGAACTATATTATTTCTTGCTGTATTTGTATTGTTCAATTGTAATAAAATCAATTAATCAAAATTTTATAAATTTCAATTATAATGAAATTGATTGTTCATAGTTTTATAAATTATGTAGATGTGAGTGGATGTAAGTTTGCCTCGGTTTAATAAGAGTTGACTTGTGTTGACTATGTTTTCTAGAAGCGGGTTTTCTCCCACATCAAAGAGGACCTTCCTACATTACCATCGAATCTATTTATTGTCTATCTTTTGGAACTTTCTCTTTTTATCTGGAATTATCGCCAGATATGGGCGGGGGGGGGAGTCACTAAGGGGGACATTATTTATTTATATCTCAGGATATTTAATTAAATTTATTAGTTTCTACTTAATTTAAATTAATATCAGAGGTAAGCAATGGGACAAAGAGACGATTGCGAAACAATGTCGGGTATTGTTTAATATTGACTTGTTTTGTGTGAGCTCGGTAGAACATTTATTCCAGGAATTTCCTTTTGGCTTTTGTTATCAAACTATGACCCACAGATAAATTGTTATAGGTAATAAATTGTACATTTTCACTTGTCAGTGGACATTAATTTGGGATAATAATTATAAAATGATAATATTAAGGAGTTAAATAAAAATTGTAAGTTTTTAACTTCTAGTTATTCAGGATTTTTATTTGTTTTTTCTTAAACCCAGCAACGGTATTAACATTAAAAAATATTTCCAGACGTAAAATTAAAGGGCGGTACAGGTTTCCCACCTACCTCATTATAGGGCTCAATTATAGTAGAAATTACTCTTACTCAATGAAAACTATTTGTTTCCACGGTCAGTCAACGGGATGGAGAATCAAATCGTGGGCGAATCCAGCCGGTGGTAAAGGGGGTGCTGCACTCCCACAGCCCTTCCCCTGGATCTGCCTGTCAGCTTTTTTACCTCCATGTTCCTTTCCCACAGCTAAAATTCTACTTGTTCTGCATATTATTTGTTCTTTACCTCCCTTCCTTACTTTTAGTTACATAAGTTAATTTCTATCCTTGTATGAAAAAAAATTTCCCAAACGGGGTAGGCTGCCCCAGGAGGGTCTCTCGGCCCTCTAGAAGAAAGAATTAAATAGACTTTTTATATTATAGGCGTTGATGTTTTAAATTCCTATTTTGTCAGAATGAGAAGCAGATAATTGATCCAAATAAAAAAATAAAATAAGGTACTATAGAGGGAGAATGTTTTCCTTTTCTAATAAAGCCATATCAGATTGCTTCACAAAAAACCTTTCTGAAATGAAGGTATGGTTAATATTTCATCCATGTAACGAACTATATCAAAATTGGTAACTTTGACGAAAATTGCTATAATATTATGTTTTACCAAAACGTGTAAAATTTACCTCCCCAATTACAATAAAATTATACCTAGTTTCTGAGTGGTATTGTTTTCATACACAGAAAGGTTGCACGGTCTTTGCCGTTTATTAAAAGACACAAAAAATGTATTTCTTCAGAATAGTCGAACAGGATATTTTTAACGATTGCAATGCTTCTTCTAATATATTGTACCACTTATGTGGGTAACAAATATTTATTTAACTGAAATATACAGCTATCACAATGCCAACGAATTATTACAACTTAAACAATTGAGCAGGTTACAAAAATGATAACTTTATCACACCCAATCATATGACTTGAGCAACACAGTCAAGACACAGACTTCAACTAACTCATTCAGTCTCTGCCCCTTATATATATCGTAAATAGTGGGGCCTGGGATCTTATAGAACAATGTCGGCAATTCTACGTCATTCCGGAATGATCTAGACAAAAACAGTTCGTTCCAACCGGTTATTTTGTTTCAACATGCGGTCCGGGAGGTTACGCCATATGCTTTTTTTTTATTTGCTTATCGATTTAGCGTTACACTGCCCCCTCCTTAGAGACATTCCTCCTGGATGTCTTCTTTTCCATGCTTCTGCTCCCTAGGTCAAACGAAAGGTCTCTTCCGTAATCCGCTGCACCTGTTCATCTTCCTGGTTCCTTGCATATGGCGCCAAGCGATTATAATGGACGATTATAGGCCTACCTTTGGGATACTTGGAGACCCTGTAGATCACATCATTGATGCGCTTCTTTATCACGTAGGGTCCCTCCCAGTTCTTCTGCAACTTTGGGCAGAATCCTCGCTTTCTTCTTGGGTTATAGAGCCAAACGAGGTCTCCTTCTTGGTACCCCCCTGATCGGCTTTACTATCATAGTGTCTCTTCATCCGGTCGCTGGCCAAACGAAGATTCTTGCGAACTAGATTGTGCGTGTATTCTATTCTCTTCTGGAGTCCGGATACATAGTCTTGTCCAGATAGATCCACCCCAGGTTCGCTGCCAAAAATGAGGTCACAAGGTAACCTCATCTCTCGACAGAAGAGAACTCTCGTAGGTGTCTGTCCAGAGGATTCATTAACTGCAGAGCGGTAGGCCATGAGGAAATATGGGATCTGACGGTCCCAATCTCGTTGATGGTCAGAGGTTACCTTGGAAAGGTACTTTATAAGGGTTCGGTTCATCCGTTCTACCATTCCGTCAGACTGTGGATGGAGGGCCGTAGTCCTGGTCTTTCGAATCCCAAGCCTCTTGCAGACTTCCTGGAATAATGTGCTCTCGAAGTTCCTCCCCTGATCTGAATGTAGTTCAATTAGTACTCCGAAACGGGTGATGACCTCCTTCACCAAAACGTAGGCCAGGGTAGCAGCCTCTTGGTTGGGGACAGCATATGCTTCCACCCACTTGGAAAAACAGTCCACAATTACAAAAACGTACTTATTTCCAGCTTCACTTTCTGGGAATTGTCCTAATATGTCCATAACTACCCTTTCGAAGGGACTCCCCGCAATATACTGCTGCATCTGAGCACGGCGTTTGCGAGCTGGTCCGTTGCTTGCAGAGCAGGTGTTACATTTACGGCACCAGTCCCTGACATCCTCAGAGCAGTTCACCCAGTAGAACCTTTCGCGTACTTCCTGGAGTGTTTTCGTCACACCAAGGTGTCCTCCTGACACTTCATTATGTAGCAGACGAAGTACCTCCGGCACGCAGGTCCTCGGTACTAGAAGCTGTTTCCTGGATAGGCTGCCGTCTACATTCTCCACAACCCTCTTGAGCAAGCCATTTTCTATTACAAGGGAGTTCCACTGTGCCCAGTACGCCTTCAAAATAGATGAGAATGGTGCTACCTCTTGCCAAGTTGGGCGGCGATTGGCTAGTTTCCAGTCCCGTATCATTTTCAACTCAGGATCATTTTCTTGCCTATCCTGGATTGTGTCAGGTGTCCATTCTTCACTCACTACTCCAACGGCGCAAAGGTTGGCCTCCTTCTGTTCGATTTGGCTACAATAGGAACAATTAGGCGGGCATCTGCATTGCGATGTCTTACACCTGGTCTGTGTTCAATTTCAAAATCGTATTCCTGGAGTTTTTGTAGCCATCTGGCAACTTGGCCCTCAGGATTCCTGAAATTTAGCAGCCACTTCAAGCTTGCATGGTCAGTCCTCAACAAAAACCTCGTACCATACAAGTATTTGTAGAAATGGTCAACGGACTTAACAACAGCCAGGAGTTCCCGCCTGGTTACACAATAATTACGCTCAGGTTTTGATAGCGTCTTGCTGAAGTATCCGATAACCCGTTCCTGGCCCTCCTGCAGTTGTGATAAAACTCCGCCAATGCCTTCTTCGCTGGCGTCTGTATCTAGGATGAATTTGCCTCCTGGAACTGGGTAGCCCAAGATTGGAGCCGAGGTCAACCGTTCCTTCAGGGCGTCAAACGCTTCTTGCCACTCGTTGTTCCAGCTTAAAGCTTTACCCTCTTCAGTCAATCGGCTCAGAGGCTTCGCAATGTCTCCAAACTTACTTACATACCGGCGGTAGTAGGAACAAAGGCCCAGGAAACTTCGAATCTGCTGCTTATTGACAGGGGTAGGCCATTGCTGGACTACCTGAATTTTTGCAGGGTCCACAGCAACTCCTTCTCCACTGACGATGTGTCCTAAATAGGCTACTTTCGTTTGAAAAAGATGACACTTCTTTGCGTTCAACGTCAAATTGGCCGCTTCAAGCCTCTTGAAGACCTCTTCAAGATTTGACAGGTGTTCCTCAAACGTCCGGCCAACCACTATGACATCATCGAGGTACACGAGGCATATCTTCCAGGACAAACCTCTCAGAATGTTCTCCATCAGGCGTTCAAAGGTCGCAGGAGCGTTGCAGAGGCCGAATGGTAAAACCGTGAACTGCCATAGTCCTGACACAGTGGTAAACGCAGTTTTTTCCTTGTCAGCAGGATCCATTTCTACTTGCCAGTATCCACTTTTTAGGTCCAGAGTTGAAAACAGTCTGGATCCTGCTAAAGCGTCAAGGGCGTCATCGATCCTCGGCAATGGGTAGCTGTCCTTCTTCGTCACATCGTTAAGCTTCCGGTAATCGACGCAGAAGCGGGTCGTTCCATCCTTCTTCTTTACGAGCACTACCGGAGAAGCCCATGGACTATTCGACGGCTCCACCACTCCGTCTCTCACCATCTCTTGAAGAGCATTTTCAGCCTCTTCCTTCTTGACTTGGGGAAGTCGCCGCGCAGCTTGACGAATAGGGCGTGCATCACCAGCATCGATTCTATGACGCACGACGCACAGTGGGGCAAGTGCGGAAAAAATTCGATTTTTCGAAATTTTTGATTTTGATCATCTGGCTCGTGTTTCTGTTGCATATTAGCCACTGCATCTAGGTATAGCACGAATTTCATCCGGACTAATGTTTAGCCCCATTTATTGAGGCTTAAAGTCAAGATAGTGGAAGTTTTGGTTAAATTACACCTAACTTTCAGAGTTTGGTATATGACTGGGAAAAATAGTAAAATAATTCCAATGTTTTATTCCTGTTCTAGGATGTTTAAATATGCCACACATAAGACGAATTGGTCAAAAAAATATTTTTCATCACGTTACTAGACCAAAGTTACGAACTACCATAAACATTTTGAAAAGGTAGTGCTACAAAAAAAGCTCCGGTTTCCTCCGGGATGGGGAAGGTATTTCTCAAAATATACGTGTTAAAGTAAAGAGTAGAACAAAAATCATCTGCCTTTATCTGCCTATCCGATCATAACACCGCAAAGAAAGTAAAGGATTAGAGTACGCCTTTGTTTGTTGCACTATTTTGTTTACCCAATTGGCTCAGATAATACATGTCCCCACGTTAAAACACTTTTAATTCGAGTTCAGTCTAGTTGCGAACGTTGTCTAGTCATGAGTTCTATTAAAATTAAATACCGCGATTTGTGTGAGTGCTTGTGGGGTGGTACAAACTTTGACGTATTTCTTCGACGAAATCACCCTGAACTTGACGAGGAAAATATTTCTTCAATTGTGACAGCTCCAAGTAAGAGTTTTTTGCCTCATTTTTATAAAAAAAAAGATAAGGTAAATCGGGACCGGGCGAGGTTCAGAAAAATATTCAGCGAGTGGATGGAAAATGAATATGTTTTTCACATACCAGACGACGAATACATTGGATGTGTTGGGAGACCAAGTAAAGACTTTGATGATTGTGGTGAAAGAAGCAAGAGGAATAAAATACGCAGCCTTCAAGCATCGTATGAACAAAGCTTGATTAACGCAGCTGCGAGAAACGATGACCACGATAAACCCGAAGCTTTGTCATCCGATCAGGCATTAGCTATATTTCTCCAGGCCGGCCTGACAAAATATCAGTACGAGATGATTCGACAAGCGCTAAAAGACCTTGGGTGCCATGTATTTCCAAGTTATAAAAAATTAATCCTCTCAAAGAAACAGTGCTACCCTGAAAATATGTCAATTGATGAAACATCCGCAATAGTCCCTTTGCAGAATTTGCTTGACCATACTGCCAAACGAATTCTGGAAACAAAACCTCCAGAAGAACTAGCAAAATTAAATAATTATGAATTAATATTGACAACGAAATGGGGATTCGACGGTGCCTCAGGCCAAAGTGAATTTGCCCAAAAATATTCGATCGACAACAACAAAATAAGCGACTCGAATTTATTCATGACGTCAATTGTTCCTCTGAAGCTCACGATCCCAATTGATGTTGATCAAAATAGATCGATTTGGGAAAATGGCCGACCTTCCTCAACAAGACATTGCAGGCCCTTGCGATACAGTTTCCAGAAAGAGACACTTGATTTGGCGCGAGCTGAAAAAAAATTAGTTGAAGAAGAAATAGAGAAGTTGGAAGTTACCGAAGTGGTGATCGGCAAGAATGTCATGCGTATTCGACATATTCTGGTGATGACAATGTTGGACGGCAAGGTAGCTCAAGCCATCACCAATACGAAGTCTGCAAGTGCCTGCTACATATGCAGTGCTTTACCTTCGGAAATGAACGACTTGGCGAAAATCCAACAAAAGACTCTTAATGTGAATGCTCTCGAATTTGGTATCTCTCCATTACACGCCCGAATCAAGTGTATGGAATACATCCTTCACATTGCCTACAACAAAAAATTTGAAAAATGGAGGAATACAAAAGACACGCGAGTCATGCACGAAAACGAAAAGAAACGTATTCAACAAGAGTTTCTTGGGAAAGTCGGCATCAAAGTAGACTTCGTTAAGCAGCGTTACGGATCTTCAAATAATGGCAACACTGCCAGACGATTTTTCAGTGATTGCAAGGTCACAAGTGCAATAACAGGAGTAGACGAAACTCTAATACACCGGATCGCTACCATACTCGAAGTCATAAATAGCAATGCAATGATCGACCCAGAAAAATTCCGGCTCTTCTCAAAAGAAACAGCTGAGATGGCCATTGAGAAGTATTCATGGTACTACATGCCATCCACGGTGCACAAGATTTTATTGCATGGTGCTGAAATAGTGCAGAAGTCGATTCTCCCAGTTGGAATATTGTCGGAGGAGGCGCAAGAAAGTAGAAATAAGGATTACAAGACTTTCACAATCAGAAACTCGCGGAAAATGTCTCGTATATCTACCAACGAAGACGTGTTCCACAAGCTACTGGAGACTTCAGATCCTTTTATCACGAACATGCGACCCGAACCAAAGAAAAAGCACCTGGAAATCAGTGATGCAGCTAAGGAACTGTTAATATAATTTCCTTGAATTTGAAATCGTAAGTATCTTTTCAATTTGAACAACCTTTGACTTTGAATCCCTAGTTTTATTATTTACAAAATTCTCCAGTCTTTTAATCTTCCTTGAATTTTTATTTGTAAGCATTATTTAATTTCAATATACACTAAAAATACTTGTTGGAACTTGTTTTGATGAGCGCAACCTATTCCGAAATTTTTATGTTGCCAATAGGCTTTCATTTTCTCATTAGTTCTTTAATTTTCTTCAAAATTTCGATAAAAGCCATTGAACTTGATGTATTTTTTTGTTCTGAGTCGAATGAGACCAGCCCCAGGTTTCTATGTTAATCCGTTTTCGAGATATTGAATTTTTTCCGCTTTTTGGCCATTCGGCCCCACTGTGCGACGCTTGTTCTACCTGGCTTTCCGGATTCCGAGCTAAAGACACCGCGATAGCGATACACAAGATCCTTGACTTGCTCCTTTTCTTTTCTTGACAGTGACGGGTCACGGCCTTCTAACATCCTTCGGAGATTCTCATTAGTTTGCTCCTTCTTTGTAGACGCCTGTAGTATCATGGAGATCACAGGCTCTAAACTTCCCACATTTGTGCCCTTCTTGACAGTAACTGGGTAGTCGTTGATATTGCAAAGAGGTATGGGAACCTTATTAGTAGGTAATACGAGCGCCTTTTCGACAAGGACGCCTTTCCCAACCTCCAGGTCATGATTTCTAGGCTCCAGTAAGACGGGGTGATTCGGCTGATCCGCGGGGGTTGAAGAACCGAGACGAGCGGCCACGATAGTCTCACTTCTTGCAGGAAGTTCCACGTCTTCACCTAACGTGACTTCTAAGCTGGCCAATTCTCGATTATGCATAAAAAGTTCCTCCCCCCTAACATTTACGACTTGCCGTTTTAGGTCTATTTGGAAACCACATGTGTTCATTATGTCCATTCCAAGAATAACTTCTTCTTCTATATCAGCCACTAGTGCTGAATGCGAGACACAATTTGAACCCAACTGTATCTTTACCTCTGCTTCTCCAAATACTTTGGCTACTTCTCCTGTAGCGGTCCTCAGTCGCCACCTGGAGGGCCACAGCCTTTTATCACCAACTACTCTCGGGCCGACGATGGTCTTCGTAGCACCGGTGTCTACCAACATGGCGTATCCAGTGCCATTGATGATGCCATCCACATATAAACTACCGGTTCTGTGCCCCAATGAGGCTACAACCACAAGGGGAGGGTCTTGAAGACGTTGTTGGGTCGATTTCGCCCTCCAGGAGTCGACCCGTCTTAGTTTCCCTGGGATTTTGGTGCGTCAGTAGCAGCCCGCTTCTTGCAGGCACTCCTGACGTGTCCGAGTTCTCCGCATCCCCAACACCGTACTGGTCTCCTTTTCCGAGAATCAAGCGCTTTCACAACTTTTAAAAGCACCTCTTCCAGGTTGTTCGGGTTCGCGGGTTCCTGATGCCCTTCGCTGTCGTCGGTACTGTTCATGGCCCGGACTCTTGCATGGCTGCGAGAAGCCTCCGTAGCCGCTTCCATACTCCAACGCAGTAGAGAGGGCATCCACCAACAGCTTAGGGCGAGCAAGACGCACCGCTCTCTGAAGTTCCGAGTCCCTTAAGCCGTCGACGAACGCTTGGACCGCTAAGCACTCCAACAAACTTTCTGGGGCCGTTGGATAAGCCAGTCTCACCATCCTGGCAACGTCCGCCTCAAACTCCTGGATCGTCTCTGCTGATTTCTGTTTCCTGTTTTTCAGCTGGGATTGATACACCTGCTCAAGGTGGGCGTGGCCAAACCGCATCTCTAACCGGCTTATCAACAAGTCAAAATCATAGGGGTCGTCAGATTTCAGGGTCTGGAGGACATCCTGAGCTTCCCCTCGGAGGGCTACTGTTAAAGCAATCGCCTTATCTCTAGGGGACCACCCATTAGCACTTGCCGCAGCGTTAAATTGTTTCAGGTAATTCGACCAGGACGACTTACCATCAAAAGTCTGTGGTTTTATTCTGGCTCGGCTCTCTATGATGGCGGGTTCTCGTTCTTCCCCTTCTATCAATGGCTGATGGGCGAGTTGCTTTCTGTCGACTGCCTGTACTTTTTCTTCGAGCCTCCTTTCTAATTTTTCAACCTGCTCTTTAAAAGCGGCAAACCTGTGATTTACGCTATTCATCTCACCCTTCAGCCTATCATTCATTTCGGCAGTCAGGGTTACCAATTTGTCATTAATCTCAGCCGAGAAACCCGACTTTAGGGTATTTATCTTTTCCTGTAGCTCAGCAGTCTGACTGACCAACTTGTCATTCATTTCAGACAAGTTGAAATTTAGGCTCGTTATTTTCTCATTAAATTGGTCATTCAACCTATTTATTTCAGCAGATTGGCTTGTCAACTTTTCATTTATTTCGCAAGATAAATTAGAAAATTTATCATTTAATTCAGTACTCTGGCTAGTCAAACTTGAATTAAGGCTGGTGAATTTTACATTCATTTCCGTCGACTGGCTTGCCTATTTTTCTTTTAATTCACCGGACAAATTGGTGAATTTATTATCTATTTCAGCCGAAAGATTATTTAAAGCGGCTTTAAAAGAGCTATCCTCAAACTCTACAGTTTCAGGATCTACGCCCTGACTCTAATAATACTCACGTAAGCGGGCCAACAAGATCGTCTTTGTCCCTGTAGTGTCTAAATCCAGCTCTTCTAATTCTCTCCGCAGCTCCGTAACTTTAAGTTCTCCAATTCGTTTACCTGGCATTTTTTTTTTTTTTTTAATCCCACTTCTGACACCAGTTGTAACACTTATGTGGGTAACAAATATTTATTTAACTGAAATATACAGTTATCACAATGCCAACGAATTATTACAACTTAAACAATTGAGCAGGTTACAAAAATGATAACTTTATCACACACAATCATATGACTTGAGCAACACAGTCAAGACACAGACTTCAACTAACTCATTCAGTCTCTGCCCCTTCTATATATCGTAAATAGTGGGGCCTGGAATCTTCTAGAACAATGCCGGCAATTCTCCGTCATTCCGGAATGATCTAGACAAAAACAGTTCGTTCCAACCGGTTATTTTGTTCCAACATGCGGTCCGGGAGGTTACGCCATATTTTTTTTTTTATTTGCTTATCGAATTAGCGTTACAATATAGTACATAAAAATTTGAGTGAAAGTAAAAAAGTCGCTCATGTGAATAAATGTTTTAATGTTCTAAGACCATACGGTTAATAAAGCGGTGCCAGAATATTCGAGCTTTAAAGCTACTAGATTCTTTACTTAACCAAAGCTAAAACTTAAGCGAAAAATGTATATACAAACGATAGATTAGCTTTTTATAGACATCATATAAATAGGATCGTGTAATATGTCGGAATGTTCTCTTTCAAATATGAGTATTTAGTTTACCTTGGCCTTTCGATCCCTGCGCGGGTCTCATTACCGCGTATGGGGAGCGTCCCACGGTTGGCGGATTTGGGGATAGTCGGTGGAAATTCCTAGGAAGTTCCACCCGGCTAAGTCCGTTGGACTTGCTGACCAACAATGAAAGCGGTTCTCCAATCTTGTTGGAGGGTGTGACGTAGGTTTGAACCCCCTAATCACATGTAAGTTCACCACACATCACAAAAGTCATGGATCTCCATAAAGTAAAACGCTGATTATCCGTTAAAATCGGTCGTGAATGAGGTTATGGGGAATAGTTTAGATATCGTGGCGCTGCAAGTGGTCCGCTGGCTAGGGGTGGGCTCGCTAAAGGAAGGGAAGTACACTTTGTGGAACGAGGGAGTGGAAATTATTGTTTAGGCACAGGATTTCTGATTAGAAATAGTTTTCTTTTTTGCGTTGAAGAACATTCGATTTTACGGAGATATATTATCGGTAGCTATATTCCAGGAGCGGTGGTTTAAAATCGCGTTGATCAACATACACGCACCTGCTGAAGATAGTGACGATGAAGTTAAATTCGAATTTTACGAAAAACTCTGTTTATGATAAACTACCGCGAATGATAATTTTAATGTGGAGATGTTAAAAATTCCGAAGGTTAGAAAACAATTCAAACTGGAAGTCAAAAATAGGTTTGGGGCTTCGGAATCCTCTGACGAGGATAGCGAAGACATTGATAAGTTACGGGAAGGTATCAGGGATAATATTAAAGAGGTCGGTAACTTGTTGGGAAAAGGGAAAGTAAAATGAACAACCCTTGGTTTGTTGAAGATTGTGTTAACATGTGCGACAAAAGAAAAGCTGCTAAATTAGAAGCGTTAAATAATCCTAACAAAATCAATCTTTCCCAATTTCGAGCATTAAGAAAATAAACTACTAAGTTACTAAAATTTAAAAAGCAAAGGCATCTCAAAATAAAATAGTAGCATTTGAAAGTAACAAAATCCAGAATAACTTTCAAGCCATGTATGGATGCATAAACAAAATTCGTGAACGGTCGGGGCCGATTAAAACTGGAATTAGGAATCAAAATAACAATATCTTGGCCGATCCGGTAGACATCAAATAATAGTATATCTTCCTCTCCGGAATACCAGAGTGCTTAAGCGTTAACAGTTGAACTGAGTAAAGAGAAAGTTGAAATAGCCATTGGAAAATTAAAATCTCATAAAGCAGCGGGAACAGATATTATTCCTAGTGAACTGATCAAGGCATTCGGGGAAGCTGGGATTTAAAAAATACATCTTTTGATTAAAAAGATTTGGGAACAACAAAAGATACCCGAAGAGTGGAAAGAATTCCGATTCTCAAAAAAGGGATCGAAAATGAAATAACATAGGTAATGAAAAGGGTTTGAATTTTGGAGGGAATTTACCGGTCCTCAGATATGCCGATGATTTGGTATTGCTTGGTGAGGACACGGAAACCATAGAGCATGAAGGGGAAGGGTATACGTACGTATTCCGTAGAGGAATTTAGATATTTAGGGTGATGGTAACTAGAAAAAACGAAATCGATGAGGAAATTAAGGCTAGATTAAAGCCGGTAATACTTGCTACTTTTCCGTCGCAAAATTGCTTAGCTTGCGCTTCTGTCCCGAAGAAACTTAAAAATTAGGATTTAAAAAACTATTATTCTTCCAACGGTTCTTTACGGATGTGAAACATGGCCGCATTCAGTAAGGGATGAGAAACGCCTTAAGGTCTTTAAAAATAAAGTACTACGAAGAATATTTGGGCAAAATGGCGGGCAAAATTTTTATAGTGATACGCGGCAATGCACCAAACATGGTTTGTGCCATGCGTGGTCATTATGAATCAATAGGTTGTGTGTCACACACCCCCCTTGGTGATAAAAAATTCCATATTTGTTGATGAAAATGTCAAATCTGTTATAAAAAAGTGTAGGGGAATAGTAGGCCACTTCCACCTCAGTGAGCCAGCCTCCAGAAAATTGACAGAATGTCAAAATCAATGTGGACTCCCGGAACATTCATTGGTCCAAGATTTGGAGGTGAAATGGAATAGCACCTACTTAATGTTACAAAGGCTTTTCGAACAAAAAAGGGCATTGAATTTGTACAGTGTTGAATATGGCGGGATTACCACCCTTTGACCTTCAGAATGGGAAATAATAGAAAACTTGACAAGTGTTTTAAAATTCTTTTATGAAGCAACTCTGGAGTTATCGTTTGATAACGCTTGCGTATCGATAATAATACCTATTCTATACTTAATAAATCGAAAACTTCTCGAGAGATATACCTTACTTCGGATGAGGTTGACGTTGCGATAACAGAAATAATATCGTTTTTAAAGACCTGTGAAAACGACAAAAGTGTGATAAGAGACAATATCTCTCCACTTAATGAAATGATCTGTCCGAAGTTCACTATTCAGAAAGCTAAAGGGAGTCTGTGGGATTCATATGATAATTCCCCTGACCATATTGAATCATATGACAGAATAGAATCATGTGATAAAAAAATCTGGTGCGTGCGCGCAACACACAACTTTCACTTACCAACTTACTTAGATTAGAAATTGACGTGTTTTGCTAATTATCATTTCCTAAAGTCACACATTTTTCTACATTCATATCTTATTTTTGTTAATCGTTAAAGCCGTTTTTGAGTAAATAAAAAAAACCCGTGAAAATGATACAAAATTTATTAAGTAAAGTCCCCCCTTCCGTAGATCAATTTTGATGAAATTTTTACAGTCATATCTCGGGCATATAAATACATCAAATACTAAGTTTGATCAAAATCGTTAAAACCGTTTTTGAGTAAATAAAAAAAACACGTGAAAATGATACAAAATTTATTAAGTAAAGTCCCCCCTCCAGTTAATCAATTTTGATTAAATTTTTACAGTCATATCTCGGGCATATAAATACATCAAATACCAAGTTTGATCAAAATCGTTAAAACCGTTTTTGAGTAAATAAAAAAAACACGTGAAAATGATACAAAATTTATTAAGTAAAGTCCCCCCTCCGGTTAATCAATTTTGATGAAATTTTTACAGTCATATTTCGGGCATATAAATAGATCAAATACTCAGTTTAATCAAAATCGTTAGAGCCGTTTTTGAGAAAATCGAAAAAAACTTAAAAAGTTATTAAATAAAGTACCCCCTCCCGTTGAGCAATTCTGATGAAATTTTTGCTGTCACATCGCGGGCATATACCTACACTAAATACCCAATTTCAGGTTCCCACGGTTTATAGATTTTGAGCTAGTCTGTTCACATACACACACACACACACACACACACACACACAGGCACACACACACACAGACCATTTCGCGGGACTTGGTTATTTCGACTCAGGGGGTCCCAAAACGTGTATTTCCGTTGAAAACCGGAAGTCGAAAATTTTCACGATCGCAATACTTCCACTTACTATATATTTCATATATAGGTAAGTGAAAGTAAAAAATCTGGTGCGTGCGCGCAACACACAACTTTCACTTACCAACTTACTTAGATTAGAAATTGACGTGTTTTGCTAATAATCATTTCCCAAAGTCACACATTTTTCTACATTCATATCTTATTTTTGTTAATCGTTAAAGCCGTTTTTGAGTAAATAAAAAAACCTGTGAAAATGATACAAAATTTATTAAGTAAAGTCCCCCCTCCCGTAGATCAATTTTGATGAAATTTTTACAGTCACATCTCGGGCATATAAATACATCAAATACCAAGTTTGATCAAAATCGTTAAAACCGTTTTTGAGTAAATAAAAAAAACACGTGAAAATGGTACAAAATTTATTAAGTAAAGTCCCCCCTCCCGTAAATCAATTTTGATGAAATTTTTACAGTCACATCTCGGGCATATAAATACATCAAATACCAAGTTTGATCAAAATTGTTAAAACCGTTTTTGAGTAAATAAAAAAAACACGTGAAAATGATACAAAATTTATTAAGTAAAGTCCCCCCTCCGGTTAATCAATTTTGATGAAATTTTTACAGTCATATTTAAGGCATATAAATAGATCAAATACTCAGTTTAATCAAAATCGTTAGAGCCGTTTTTGAGAAAATCGAAAAAAACTTAAAAAGTTATTAAATAAAGTACCCCCTCCCTTTGAGCAAATTTGATGAAATTTTTGCTGTCACATCGCGGGCTTATACATACTCTAAATACCCAATTTCAAGTTCGCACGGTTTATAGTTTTTGAGCTAGTCTGTTCACACACACACACAGACACACACACAGACACACACACACACAGACCATTTCGCGGGACTTGGTTATTTCGACTCAGGGGACCCTAAAACGTGTATTTCCGTTGAAAACCGGAAGTCGAAAATTTTCACGATCGCAATACTTCCACTTACTATATATTTCATATATAGGTAAGTGAAAGTAAAAAATTACTCATGGTTAAAGAAACCATTCAATGCTATATTTCAGAACCTCGTTTACAACGGAATGCAGATATTTATTCTTATTGGAACTCCAGTCCATATCCTTTGTTAAGAAAGGCGGTATTGAAATACCTTTCAGCACCACCAACGAGCATTCCCAGTGAGCAAATGTTCAGTGCTGCTGGACAAATTTATGCAGATCACCAAAACAATCTGATTGGTGAAAATGCTGAGAAACTGTTTTTCTTGGCATATAATATCAAATTATTTGATTCTGATTAATTATGTTATTTTGATCACAATTTTTTAGCTTTGATTAGCATTATTGTAAATAAACATTTTTTCCGTGTATATATATAAATATTTTGTGTAATATAATCTATTTTTATTCGTTTCTTCTGCTTTTGTTTCTTCTTTTTATTTGATGATTCCTTTCGCACACCTAACAAAATATAATAATGTAGTAAATACATTTTCATATAAATAGGTAAGTTTCGGTTTCGGTTTCGGTTTCGGCCCGAAACCAGACCTGGGGCCGAAATTCGGTTTCGGTTTCGGTTTCGGCCCGAAACCAGACCTGGGGCCGAAATTCGGTTTCGGTTTCGGTTTCGGCCAAAAATAGAGTTTCGGTCGGTCACTAATTAATACCCACGGGTGCTACTCTAGCTTTTGCCTGCAACAATCTCACTATGACCCCTGTTTTATTTTCGATTCTCATGAAAATAGCTGCTGCATACCCAGATTTATTAGCATCACAAAATACATGTAAAGTTCTCGACTGTATTCCATCATCTTCTATACCTATCCAACGTGGTATCTGAATTTCGGAAATGCAAGCAAGAGTTTTCAACCACTTCCTAAAAGATATGGCAATATCATCAGGAACGTCCTGGTCCCACCCTAATTTTAAAGACCAAATCCTTTGCAATAGAATCTTTGGTAGCAGAGAAACACAACAAGTTATACCCAATGGATCAAACAGCAGATGAGTTATAGAGAGAATTCTCCTCTTTGTTATTCTAGCGAGGTCATTCAGCATTGATCGTAAATTACCTAAATTAATGGACAAAGTATCGTTGTATTTATTCCACAATAGCCCCAAAACATTCGTTACTTCATCCTCACCACTTTGCTCCCAACCTCTCAAATCAAACCCTCTTATGCTCATAACTCTAACAGCCTTTGATTTAAATTTGATAGTCTCCTTCTGTGAATTAAAACGAGAAACACAATTATCAACATAGAAGGAACGAGATAATTTCAACAAATCTCTGTCCTTTTCTACCTCATATACGGATTCCAGATGCGTACGTATCACGGCTGCTAAAAGGAACATGCTGCACGCTACTCCAAAAACAACCAGGGAGTGTCTAAAATGTATTGTTTCACCTGAATCCGTATCAATCCATAGAAATCTCAAGAAATCTCGATCTTCTCGCTTCAAACCAATCTGCAAAAAAGCCTTTTTTATGTCTGCAATAACTCCCACCCTTCCAACTCTGAAATTAGCTAAAACAAAAGATTCTTGTTGATGTTTGATCCTTCTCATGCAGAAGCATCAAACACATGTCTTACCTTGGTGGTACTACTTGATTTGATAACTGGACGGTGCGGCAAATAATGGCATGCCTTGTTCATCTCATTTTCAGGGACTTTCTCGATAATGCCTTCATCCAACCATTCGTCAAATACAGCTTGGTATTGTGCACGATAATTTTCACGACCTAGCCTTTTATTTAATGACATCAATCTACGCTCGGCTAGCTCATAGTAGTTAGGTAAAGGAGGTATAAATGATCTTCTATCTAAGGTAAACTTACTACATAACGATCGTAAGATATAGAAACATTATTAAGGAAATGCTGATACGCCTCCTCATTCAATTCCTCAGACTTCTTTTTCTCACTTGGCTCTGTAATGCCCAAGGAATCTAATGACCACAAGTCCTGGATTGAAGCCTCCTTCACAAACATAGACGTTGTTTGCTTGCCTAAGCATTCCTCCCCAGGCACACGACCCATCAAAGTCCAACCCAACTTTGTTTCCATTGCGACTAACCCATTTTTTAACCCATGTTTTTTGCCTGTAAAAAGATTCCCCGCAACATCTGCTCCAATTAAAATCTCAATTGGCCCATTTTCGAAATCGGTTAAGGTTATGTTTTCCCTACCTAACTCCTCCACCCAAGAACCGAGTTTTAAAGGGGCAATACCACCACATATTGCATTTTGCTCGGACGCAAGAAAGTTACAGGAATAACTATGGTTAACATCAGATAAAAAGATCCTATACTGATCATGCGTTTGCACCTCTGTGCTTTCTCCACCAAATAATGAATACTGGATTCTTTCCCTTTTAATGGCCTTATATCCCATCGCTAGAGCTAATTCAGTCAATATGTGACTCCTCTGAGAACCCGTATCAACTATGGCTCTAACATTCCTTGATACACCCGACCCATGTACCGTTTCCATTAGCGTTTGGAGAACTATCCTTTCACCTCGATTTTCTAGGCTCGCGAGCTGTTCACTAGTTTTTATTATTTCGGTTTTGTTTGAATCTCGCTCCTCGGGATTCGCTTCGCATAACAAAGTGTGGTGCCTTCTCATACATGTGCTACATTTTTTTCGCTCCCTACACCTAGAGAGGCTGGATGATTCAATTTCAAACATAAATAGCACGCTCTTTTCCTATGAACAATTCCCCTACGCTGTTCAACTCTCATCTCTCTAACCAATTTGCAGTTGGAACTTTTATGATCACCCTCACAAAATATACAATGAAACAATGAAGAACTTCCCGTAAGTAAGGCAGCAGCTGGAGATTTATCCTCTGACCTGAGATAACCTTTCTTAGAACTTGAACTTGAACCCATCCCTAAACCCTCTTTAGCTTATTTTAGTTGCATCTCACTTTCAACTTCCTCCCTCAAGAATGCCATCAGTTCATCTAGCCTAGCTCTATGCCTATCCCCTTCAGCCAACCTACTATTTTCTCTGGTCCTACGCTGCCAACCTTTAAAACCTCCGTAGGAATGGCGGACATAATCATTGGCATCAAAATAGCAGCACAGCTCCCCCTGGCAACGCCTAATGTTTCTAATGATCTAAGTTGGCATTCCAATTTATCATATAAAGATGCTAAATTACGCCTCTTGTGTTCATTACCAATGTTTTGCAATATTAATTTTAAGAGCTCCCTAATATAAACATCAACTAATAAGTCATTGTTACCATACCTTGCCCTTAGAGGCTAAATCGCCTTGACATAATTTTCTCCCGTAGCTGGAAAACTCTCCACAATTTCTCTAGGTTTAGACTTCTCGACCATACATTGTATAAGATATTGAAATTTGTCTACATTTTCCAGTGAATCATCCCTGTCTATTTTTTCAAACTGTGCCCAAAAAGGTAACCATTCTAAAATATCCCCATTAAATTTTTTCAATTCCAGCTTAGGAGGTTTAACATTTGTAACTCGTTTCCCTTCTCTTTCAGATTGACTACTACTAGATTTTCTTTCATCTATCTCTAAGGACCTTACCTTACGTAATACACTATTATACTGTACCATATACTCCTCAGTTACCGTAAACTCGGACTCTAAAATCTTGTCTATTTCCTCTTGAGTTTTATACTCCACCAATATCGCCTTATCCGCTTCTTGTAGCTCATCAAATCTCTTATTTAGAATGTCGAGTTTATTAGAAACACCCAGTTTGTCAATCCCACCTGAAACATCTAATAAGTTATTAATTTGGTTACAAAATTTCGTTACCAGCCTTTTTAAAGTTGGTCTGACAATTTTAGCTCTTTCCATATCCATTCCCAATTACTGTCCTGTCACGGTCGCCAGATGTCAAAAATAGAGAGCTAATAAAGTTCAAACCAACAAATCTCAAATCGACAAAATATATTTTAACAGTTTAACAATTCCAATAATACTGAATGTACAATTAATAGAACGTATGTTCAAAACATATGGCCTATGCCGAACAAATCTTTCTCTTCTTAATTTGCGAATATTAAGTATTTTTCTCACAAATACACTATTTGATCACTTCTTTAAATGATATCTTTGTTACGTCCGTCCAAACCACTCAACCTCTATGAATTTAAAATTTCCTTTTAAATTTTAAACCTCTACACTTATACGATCATAAATATTATCAATTCCTCCTTTTCAATAAAAATACATATTTTGGATTCCCAGAGTCCAAATAACCAAGTCCTGTACTATAGTAAGTACAAACAGCGGATAGTAAAATTCTAAACTAGGTCACGCTGTCGGCCCAGGGCGAGGGGGGTGTATATTGAGAGTGAGGGGGGCGTCCTTGAGCGGTTGGTTGCACAATCCGGCAACGTTGCATGGAATGTGTTAGATGTGGCAACATCGGTTTTTTTACATTTGAGCTGTAGTACGAGAGTAATAACCTTGTGACGTCACCGGGGGTCAATGTGCTTGTGACATGAGGACTGTTTTTGTTTACATTTGAGCTGTAGTACGAGAGTAATAAACTTGTGACGTCACCGGGGGTCAATGTGCTTGTGACATGAGGACTGTTTTTGTTTACATTTGAGCTGTAGTACGAGAGTAATAACCTTGTGACGTCACCGGGGGTCAATGTGCTTGAGACATGAGGACTGTTTTTGCTTACATTTGAGCTGTAGTACGAGAGTAATAACCTTGTGACGTCACCGGGGGTCAATGTGCTTGTGACATGAGGACTGTTTTTGTTTACATTTGAGCTGTAGTACGAGAGTAATGACCTTGTGACGTCACCGGGGGTCAATGTGCTTGTGACATGAGGACTGTTTACGTTATCTTCGGCGTGTACACGGGTTCATTTAATTTTTTTCCTTTTTTGCTGCGGGCCCCTCCGGACATCGGTTTGTTTACATTTGAGCCCTAGTACGTGAGTAATGACCTTGTGACGTCAGCCACTGTTTTTTTTTACATTTGAGCTGCAGTACGAGAGTAATAAACTTGTGACGTCACCGGGGGTCAATGTGCTTGTGACATGAGGACTGTTTTTGTTTACATTTGAGCTGTAGTACGAGAGTAATAACCTTGTGACGTCACCGGGGGTCAATGTGCTTGTGACATGAGGACTGTTTTTGTTTACATTTGAGCTGTAGTACGAGAGTAATAACCTTGTGACGTCACCGGGGGTCAATGTGCTTGTGACATGAGGACTGTTTTTGTTTACATTTGAGCTGTAGTACGAGAGTAATGACCTTGTGACGTCACCGGGGATCAATGTGCTTGTGACAAGAGGACTGTTTACGTTATCTTCGGCGTGTACACGGGTTCATTTAATTTTTTTCCTTTTTTGCTGCGGTCCCCTCCGGACATCGGTTTGTTTACATTTGAGCCATAGTACGTGAGTAATGACCTTGTGACGTCAGCCGTGACGCCTTCACCTGTTGCACTACCCACTGTTTAAGTTGAGAAGGATATCTGTTTTTCTCATCTTTGGCGCTCCCTAGTACGAATATATTAAAATTGTTTTTTTAATTTTTCATTAATCCTGGCAACGTCTGGCTCTTGTTACAACATTCTTATGTAACGTACTTACACCTCATACGACCGCTGGGACCTTGACAGATCTTAGCCCATTGATGACGGAGTGACCTCATCGCCTGACGCCTGTGTTCGTCGTTGAAGGCCAAGGTTAGGCTGCGTTCATAACTGGTTTTGTTTGCTTTCATTCATAAGCGGCCGGGAACCTGTTATTAATGTGAATCGAGAGTAAAATGTTGCAGGCAGTATTAAAATTAGCAAAGAAGCGAGATGATCAGACAAAAATAAGAAAAGCTTACCCTTACAACCTATAAAACTATAGGAGAGTTGCAAGAGGTAAAAAACGTAAACAACGATTTCTTTCGTTTAGCAATACTGAGCAAAACAGTCGGTTCGAACGATCCTACATTGTATGAAAATTTAGAAACCAATTATCAGTTTGATTGTATTTCATATCCTACTTCATTTAAAGATATTAAAAAATTCGAGGATGTAAACAATGTTTTAATTAATGTGTACGGTTTGGATGAAAAAAACAATATATATCCTCTAAGAATAAGCAAGAGAGAAACCTATAATGAGAGATTTGACCTTTTGTTTTTACAAAATGAAAGAGACTCGCACTATTGTTACATCACAAATTTAAGCCGGCTAGTTAGCAGTCAAATATCTAATGACAAATCTGCTAAAGAAATTTGCCCCAGATGTTTAACATCTATTTCCCGTAAATACAAAACAAAAAGTGGAAAAAACGCAGAGGAACGATTAAAGGAACATTTATTATTTTGCGGTGCACATAAACCAGTTAGAACAGATTTTCCCGCAGATGATAAAATCAAATTTAAAAAATTCGAATCCACGCAAAAAATTAAAATTGTTGCTTATGCGGACTTTGAATCGTATTTGGAACCAATTCATCAATTTCTTGGACCAAACCTGTTCAAAACCATAAAATATTTTGTGCATATCTTATGGTCAAAGCGGATATACCACAATTTGAACTACAAAAACCATCTTCATCGGCGAAAAATGTATGATAATGTTTATGGAAGGACTGCATGATTTGGCTAAAAAAGCTGATAAAATATATGGTAAAGTTGAACCTATGTCTGAAATGACGGAGGAAGAAAAGTTAATTTATCAGACTACCGATTTATGTGTTATCTGCCAGAAAACTTTAAAATAATGATGAAAAGGTACGCCATCACGATCATGTAACATCTAAGTTCATTGGAGCGGCTCATTCCAATTGCAACTTACAAGCAAAAACACCAAATTTCATTCCGGTATTTATGCACAACTTTCAGGGTTATGACTCACTTTATTATTCCATTTTTAGCAGATCATGAAGGAGATGTTACCGTAATTCCGAGTAATACAGAAAAATACATAAGTTTGACTAAAACATTTAGAGACTGCAAAACTAAAATAAGATTTGTAGACAGTTATAAATTTTTAGCTGCTAGCCTAGATACCCTTGTGCAAAACATGAAAAAAGGTTCTGCGAGTCTTTCAATTACATTCCCTCATTTGCATCAGTTGATCCCAGACGAAACGAAAGTTGAATTGCTAACGAGAAAGGGAAATTACCCTTACTCTTACATATATTCATTATCGCAGTTAGAAGAAACTCAGTTGCCTGCAATAGATAAATTTTACAACAACTTAACTTCAGAAAATATTTCTGAATCTGATTATGAGCACGCGCAAGCCATTTGGAAAACATTTAATATAAATAACTTAAAAGAATATACCGATTTGTATATACAAACAGACGTAATTTTACTATGTGAAATATTTGAAAAATTTCGTAATCTCTCTATGGACATGTATTCATTAGATCCTGCTCATTTTATGTCTCTTCCGGGCCTCCGTTATGAAGCAATGTTAAAAACCACAAATGTTGAATTGGACATTATTAAAGACGTAGATATGGTATTATTTATCGAAAAAGGCATTCGAGGAGGTATTACACAAGTTGTCAAGCGCTATGCCAAAGCAAATAATTATTGTCTAGATGATTATGATCCAAATCAGCCCATTAGCTACTTAATTTATGCAGATGTGAATAGTTTATATTTACGCATATAGTTACGCATACATGTATAGTTACGCAATGAACTGTTTCCTTCCATATTGCGACTTTGAACGGTACAATGAAGATTTAGATGTTTTAAAAGTTCCTGACGACTCTAAGGTTGGTTATATACTTGATGTAGACATTGATTACCCTGAAGCCATACATGATTTGCACTGCCAACTACCTTTATTACCTGATAAATTAAAACCGCCTGGCGTTAAAACTACAGAAAAGTTAATTACTACACTCACACCAAAAACTCGTTATATTGTTCATTATGTCAATTTGAAACAAGCACTTAATCTTGGCATTAAATTAACCAAAATTCATAGAATTTTAAAATTTAAGCAAAAAAATTGGTTGTCGCCATACATAAATTTAAATACCAAACATAAAGCTAAGTCTACCAATCATTTTGAATCAGATTTTTTTAAACTCATGAACAACTCCTGTTTTGGTAAATTTATGGAAAACGTTAGGAAACAAATAGATTTAAAAATTGTAACAAATAAAAAATCATTGGACAAACTAGTTAAAAAGCCAAATTTTAAAGAGAGAATAATTTTCACTGAAAATGTAGTGTCCGTTCAGTTAGAGAAGAATAACATTGTACTCGATAAGCCTCTTTATGTGGGTTTTAGCATACTGGAACTATCAAAAGTATTAATGTACAAATTACATTATAACGTATTTTTAAAAAAATAAGGTCCAAAAAATATAAACCTCTGTTATATAGATACCGATATGCTTTTATACCTAATTAATACAACAGATATATACGAAGATATAAATTATGATTTAAAAGACTATTTTGACATTAGTAATTTTCCAACAGAACATCGCTGTTATTCTGATAAAAAAAAAAAAAATAGTAGGAATGCTTAAAGATGAAACTACTGGCGATCCAATTGTTGAATATGTTGGCCTATGACCCAAAATGTTCTCATTTATAACCAAAAGTGGTTTATTAATAAAACGATCCAAGGGGATTAAACAATGCGCAGTTGGAGAATTCACGTTTCAAAATTACTTAGATACTATAAGAAATTATGAGTCAATGTACAGTCAATTTCAGATCATTCAATCAAAAAGACATCAAGTACAAACAGTTTTAATTAATAAAAAGTCTCTCTGCCCATATGATGATAAACATCATACCTTAGAAAACAAAAGAGATACTCTTCCTTACGTCCATTATGCATTGCTGCAGCATAATTAAATCAAATGATAAGAAATATAATGGTATTGTTTACTTTATTAACTAATTATATTTTAAATAATTTATTTTTTGAAGAGAGACCCGGCAGAGCCAAATCTTTTCTCTTCAAAAAATAAATTATTTAAAAATAATTTTAAAATGGTGGTCAGCCACAAATTAAGATTAGATTAATTAATTATATTTTAGGTTAAAAAACAAAACATGAACAGTAGTAAAAAAAAAAAAAATGTATTTGAAATATGATAACAAGTATGTAATAAAAACTTAATGTATAATTTTATCAATGTTGTTTATGAAAGTTTGTGTAATAATGTTACAAATAAATTTTCATTGTAAGAGTTTATTATTCTTTTCACGTCACTATGCAATATCTTTCTTGTCACTCCAGCTGCTTTCTTTCAGCCCCCACCATTTCACATAAAGCTTATTTCCTTTCCTTTTCAAAATCTTCTCGATGAGATAAACATCTGGATGTTTTACTTTTTGAAGCTCTTCAGCGTAAAAGGATCCGCTAATAGGTTGACCTTTTAGATCTTTAAGTAAATATGTATATGGATCCGTCTTCTGAATCTTGATTACTTTAAATATTTCGCTGGACCAATTCGGTTTGTAGCCTTTTGAAAATGCTGTTTTTTGTTTAGATATCCTCACAAAATCATCCTCTTCAAAGTTCTGCTTTCGCACTTTAGTCGGAACAGTAGAATACACATTGTTTAGCAAGTATTTTTCTGATTTTTTATTACAAGCATCAATTGGTTTCATACCAATTGTTGTATGAAATGATGAGTTATATTCTTGTAGAACCTGAGGTAAAATATCTAAAAACTTGTAATTTCCTCGTAAGCTAAATGCTTTCGACATTTCCCTCTTTAACGTTCTATTAAACCTTTCTACAATGGAAGCTTTCATATTAGAAAAAGTGGAATAATGATTAATAAAGTATTTGTTCATTAGTGATTTAAACTTGGAATTATAAAATTCTTTTCCTTGATCGCTTTGAATATTTCTTGGTGTTTGTTTACTCAAACGAAACACGCTCTCCATCGCCTTAGTTACATCATCCGCAGATTTCTTCTTCACTGGTACAGCCCACGCATATTTAGTAAAGCAATCTATAACTGTTAGTAAATATTTGTGACCTCGATTCATTCGAGAATAAGGAAGCATCTCCACGAGATCTATCTGCCATAAGTCGTTTATCCCTTTCAAAACAGTCTTTCTTCTAGGGTATATCTTGCGAGCTGGCTTATGCAATTCATTTACAATAGTTTTCTTAATTGATGAATCCATCTATAATTTTCTTTTAAGTATTTTGTTGAGATAGCCGAGCGTGACTACATCAGATTCCCTCACGGGCTCACCAACGTTTGTTATTTTCTTGCCGAGAGCGTCATACATATTGTCAACTAAAATCAGAGCAACTCTGTTGAAGAATTCTTTTGTGACATCATAGTTATTTATAGGTGGGGCGAAATTGACAAGTCGTTTTCTTTTCCCATCTATATCAGTGTAAGTCACTGCTAGTGTATCACAATATATTTTATTTACAGCGTCGCGAGCTGCAACCGGGTTTCCAACATTAATTATTCGTAAATTACGTGCGTCGATATCCTTTTCAGATTTTAATAAACTAAATGGAAAGTAATGTTTCTTATACTTGGAATGCTTTATTGTGATGTGAGATCCAAACTTGTTTATCGTCATTTTTACACTGAACCATTTACAATATGCACGTTAATATATTATATTTTCTTCTCGAAGCTCTTCGATTATTGATTCGATTTCGTTTTGGTGTCCTTCATGTCCAATATGAGTCGATGACATCAAGAGCCTCAGCCGATCGACAAGTTCGTTAGGATCATTCCAATATTCATACAGGGGTTTATTGGATATCATGAAACCCGTGCCTCTTTTGTAAGAGTGAGAACGTAGGCTCCTGGTCGAGGCTGAGGAAGGAGGGCGGGGTTTTAAGGTTTGTGATGGAAATAACTTCACTATTATATTTTTGTACTTCTCAGATCTGGTGCCCATCATCCCTTGTTCTTCGCTATAACCTCGCTTGTGTGCACTGGTTGAGAGTAAAATATTCTTATAATTAACCAAGTCGGACTCGGTATAATCTTTGGGGTTTTTCAAATAGAGTAACTGTAACAATCCCGGTGTCCCTTCATACACATCACCGTTAATGGATATATCGTCGCTGTTTGCAAACAGCTGGACATCGGTCGAGTCTCCAATAGCCAACCCTCCAGAAGGCATAACTCTAATTCAATAACGATCGTCGTGCGCTTTATCGCCTTTCCACAACTTATCTAAGTATTTCCTTTGCACGTTTCCAAACACAGTGAGGTGTGCCTTAACTTCAGCCTCTCCTTGCGGTGTTTTAGCGTATTCTTTGACTTGTTCTGATAGCGGATCATCTGTCTCATAATCTCCCTCCTCTACATCTGGTGACATGAACTCATGAATGGGATTCTTTAAGTGAGATAATGGTGTCAACGCGGTACTAGTTTTCGCTTCGTCCGATAAAATTTGTGAAGATTTTTTGTAAAGAGGCGTTGTTTTTGTTGTCGGTAATAATGTTGATCTACTGTAAATACTAACAGACTCGAGCGGCGATTCAAGTGTAGATTCCTTTTTTATCTTTGTGGGTGTCAATGGAGGTCCCCTTCTTGATAGTACTGAATGTTTAATATCCTCAAGGGGTTGAAGCACGGGTGTAAAGAATTCTTGTCGACCTTTTTCGATATCCTGCAGACTACGCTTCAATGAACGATATTTGTTTTTCAAAATCTCGCTTGTTTTTATAATCTCACGAGTGATTTTTGGGTCCATGACTGCTTATGGTAACTATCCTGACGAATGTTCTTTATATATCTATGATGAATGTATCGATTCCTTTTCTAAAACGACCATCGTTTGTGTCTCTAGTCTTGTCAATGACGAGATAGTCAAACGGATCTTTCCAACATAGCGAACATATGTCTTTAAAATGTGTAAAACTTAAATCTGGAGTGCTTACATGTTCATCGTAAATGTGTTTCAAATTCAACTCGTCTTGAGGAAATACTATTAAAAAGTTAAAGTTACACCTGATGAGGTGTCTGGGGATACAAACATAACTCTGTGTTAAGTAAAAGCAATCAAGATACATGTGACGGCCATAACTAAAGTATCGTTTTATTATATCTTGATCCTCCATAGTCACATCATCGAATATACAGACCGAATCGGATTCAACTTCTCGAGGCAATTCTTTCGCGTCTTCAAATTCATATAATTTTTTTTCAGGAACAAGATCTATGACACTTTTCAAATACTGATACTTTGCTTGATGTAAAGTTTTTCCAAAAAGATACACATTTTTAAATTTTAAACCGTTAGGATTAATTAAAAGTCCAATCATAAAATTGGTCTTTCCGCATCCGCTCGGTCCACAAATTGATGCCCGTATGACGTTTGGTAATAGCGTACTATGTCTCTGCTCTGAATCCTCCTTAGTAGGTGAAAAGTCGGTGATGTGAAAACGTTGTACTTGTTTAACTAATTTCATTATGAATACAAACAACAACACTGATTCTCAGTATATATATACCTCAGTTCTTCATTACCCGACTACAGTATGATACGTAGGTCTAGCAAAGGAAGGGGCTTATTGAACAGTCTTATAGACAGGTTGCCAGTTGAATTACATCTTCCAGGATATCAGTATTGTGGACCTGGCACGAGATTAGAAAAGCGCTTGGTTGCAGGTGATAGCGGAATAAACGAGATTGATAGAGATTGTAAAGAACACGATATAGCTTACAGCAAAAATAAGGACATGGGTAGTCGCAAGCAGGCAGATAGGATCCTAGCCGATAAAGCTTGGAAACGAGTTAAAGCTTCAGATTCGTCATGGGGAGAAAAAGCTGCGGCTTGGTTAGTTACAAATGCCCTGAAAGGTAAAGGGAAGATTGGATCAGGATTAAAAAATAAGAGAAAAAAGAAGATTAGTTTTCTTGATTTAGTTAAATCTTCAAAGGTTGATGATGTATCATCTATTCAGAACGCATCTAAAGCGGCATATAAGAAGGCTAAAATGTATTTACGCGGTAAGACGAGACCTTCACCGCCAAGAGTCCTCCCTTTACCAAAAGTTGGAGGCTTTATTCAATTTCTCGTGCCGTTGATGGCAGGACTTTCCGCTGTGGGATCTTTGGCAGGAGGAGCCGCTAGTGTAGCGAAAGCTATAAATGAGGCTAAAGAAGCAAAGCTAAAATTGGATGAGCAAAAGAGACATAATTTGGCTATGGAACGGCAGAAAGTCGGAAATGGGCTTTATTTGAAACCGTATAAGAATGGTTATGGTCTGTTTATAACTCAACAAAAAAAGTATAAACAAATATGACTACCTAATAAACCATTATCCGATATCGAATTAAATCATTTAGCAAAGGATTTAAATATTCCAAATTTTCGCGGAGTGTTTATCATTGATAATCTTCAAGAATATCCCAAAAAACATGAGTCAGCTATTGTAAATTTAAATACAAGTCTAGAACCCGGTTCTCATTGGGTCTGTTATGTCAAAAAAGATAATGTCGTAAAATACTTTGATTCGTTTGGAAATTTAAAACCGCCACCACAACTAATCGACTGTTTCAAAGGTTTTAAAATAACTTACAATAGACGACATTATCAAAAATGGAATACTCCGATTTGTGGGCATCTCTGCTTGAAGTATTTAGCCGAGGTTTCTCGTAAATTTTGATCATTAGTAATCATGAGCTATACAGTAACGTTTACGGGCAATAATACAATCGGCAATAATACAGTCGGGCTATTATCTTTTGACACATATAATACTATTCCTAATATAAAGAAAGATATTATAGGCAGAACTTAAAACAACTAAGCCAGTTTACTTCAACTTCCCCGATAAGCCACATTCCATTGGTCCGTTATTGGGGTTTACTCGTCCCAATTCAGTTATTAACCCATCACCTCAATATATTGAATCGGATGAAATTGTGAAAATTCTTAGTGTAAACACGATTTCGGTTCATTGTAACATAGCATCGGGCTATTTCGTGAACGGTGATCCTGACCACAGCATACATCAATTCTTTCCGGCCGTTGAACCGGGATATAAAATAGTAGAAACCCCAAATCCTGTCATTTACTTTCCTACTAACGTGAGGACTGTTGACAATATTACCGTTAAGTTAGTGGATCAGAACGGTAAGCTTATTGACTTTAGAGGAGAAACTGTTACTTTGAGAATACATTTAAATAAAAATGGGGATTAATTTTAGTGCGAAGAGTTTTGAACCAAACAATCGCTATAAATGGAGGTGTCAAACCATGCTAAGAATTAGTAAACCTAAATCTCTAAGACGGTTAACAACAACAAACGCCGACTTTTTAAAACAGTGTGGGTTTCGATTAAAAATAAGAACAACATGAATAACATACTAAACATTTTATCCGACGTAAAATTCGATGAATCGCTTACGCAATTTCAATATCATTCGCATCAACCGTATGCCGGAAACACGTTCAACACGTCTGACGAGATCAGGATACCGATTCATCAGCAAGATGTCTATACGTTTCCTTCTTTAAGTTATATTTATCTTGAAGGCCGAATTTTAAAAAAGGATGGTACCCCCGGAACTACTTCAAAATTGACTGATAACGCGTTTGCCTTTTTATTTGATGAGATTAGATATGAATTGAATGGTATATAGTGCGGGATGGACGATCCGTAGTGTCGATAAAAACCTTTCAATAGATAAAAACGGTTTTTTCAGCGCTTGCCTGCCGCTAGATATTCTCTTGGGCATATGTGAGGACTATAGAAAAATTTTAATTAATCTTAAACAAGAAGTTTAATTCATCGTTTTAATTCAATCGAGTACGGATTTGAACTGTGTAAAGGGCACCGATGATGTACAAATAAAATTAGATAAAGTAGTATGGAGAATGCCTCATGTTCGTGTTTCCGATCAAGAACGTTTGAGATTTTTGAAAATGGTTGACAAAAACAAAGTAATTTCTATTCCATTCCGATCTTGGGATCTTTACGAATATCCTAATTTGCCTGCGTCACAGCAAGAGAATTGGACTGTAGAAACGTCAACAAATTTAGAAAAACCGCGCTATGTTATTCTCGCATTCCAGACTGATCGAACGAGAAACGCAACCAAAGATAGCAGTCAGTTTGATAGTTGCAAATTGAAAAAACTCTCTGAATAGCGAGCAATATCCTTATGACGATTTGAATTTAGATTTTGCACAAGGAAAAGTGGCTCTCCTCTACGAGATGTATAACGAATTTCAAATGAGTTATTATGGTAATAGACATTCTCAACCTCTGCTCTCGTGATCTGACTTTGAGACACTTGCACCCATAGCAGTTATAGATTGTTGAAAACAATCCGAAGCGATAAAAAGTACAACTATTGATATTCGCATACTTCTGGAGGCGAGTGAGAACTTTCCGACAAATACAAAAGCATACTGTCTCATTCTTCATGATAATATAGTAGAATATGAAGTGGGAACCGGTTTGGTCCGTAAAATGTACTGAAACGCGTATATATAGCCACAATATTGACTAAAATAATATCAGTTTGCCGTTGGTCATAGACTATAAACTTAAGATGCGTTCAGCGGTCATCGATTTTCAGAGTTATTGCACGGCTTTTAACTCATTAATTGTTAAAGAATTATCTGTAGTCTCTATTAGTCGGTGTTCATCGTGGCATTGGTTTTTCAAATCACCTCAAGATGTTGAAGAAGTGGGGCAGTCAAAGACGAACCTTTGGGTTAAGAAACATATTCACGGATTGGGATGGGACTACGGCGATGTGCAATATGAAGATATGACGTGTTTATTACAATATGCTACTGAGGACTTTGACATATTATGGGGAAAAGGTCTGGAAAAGTGCAGGTTTATAGAAGAACTTATTAATAAACCAGTCTATGACCTACATGATTTCGGTTGTACAAACTTCAAACAATTAGAAAATGACAAGATTGCATGTCGTTTTCATTTCAACTAATCTTTCGTCTGTTCATTAAATCAAGCACACCGTTTGGCTACATGGATCAGCAAAAATTCTGAAGCAGTCAACTTGAAAAAAGAAGATGTTCGTAAGCAAACATTGAGAAGTATCGATTCATCTCATCATCTGTTGTCATTCGCAGGTTTTATAAGGGGGGGTGAAGAATATGGTAAAATGTGTATACTGTGGACTGCCTTATGACACAAAATCGCTAATCAACCCTCTCAAGTACCATAAAGCAAATAGTCCTCAATGTTTATGGTTTAAGGAAGAAGAGTACTTTCTACAATAGAGGAATTACATGACATCAGTATAATAATGGACAGAATGGAGGCAGTGATACGTCGCTTAGGCGAGGAAGGCATTGAAGCCTTAAGCACTGAAGAATTAAGTGTTTTACCTCGATCTTTGCTTTTGTACCTTTTCGATTACTCCTTGGACTACATCTGGGACAACTTACCTGAAGAATGGCAAGAGGACGAGGAATTTATCCGGATAAGAAGACTTTCCTATCTCAATGAATATATTAATTATTAATTATAATTTTATACTCAAGTTTTTGTCAATTTTTGTTTTTCAAATAAACCAAATATTTCTATTATATGTTTGTTTTATTGTTTTTTTCCTTTTATCATTTTTTATTAGGGGTAAAGGTTCAGTAAAAAAAAAGGCAAGGACATAAAATATAAAAATTATTTATTGATAATAGCTCAAATTACAATTCACGTCGGTATTATTACATATTTTCTGAGTTCATTCAAGTTATAAAAAAGAGTATTAGTATTTATATTCAAGTCTATTGGATTAGTGTTAACACTCAAATCTATTGGCGCAGATTCCACTGCTTCAGTCTGCTGACCTTCTTCATGTTTCTTGTAGAGTTCCGCCATCTTGGTTATCAAGCTGATTGAATCGTTGATTTTTTCAATACTTTTACAAAGCTTCGCTGTATCGCGTCTGTTAAAACATGGTGAAGGTGAATCGAACTGAAGGGTTGGCGATCTCTGATTAAACATTGCAAAACAAATAATAACCTGTTCAATTTTCATAACTCTGTTCCTTCCCCTCTTGGATAATGTACAATACATGTTTTTGCATCTTACTCGGTCTTCGACCTCCACTTTCTTAGGTCTGCCATGTAAAAGAGATAACATCCTTGGAACCTGATCGGCGATGAATTTCGATTCTTCTGTATCCATATGCACTGTAGTTTTCTTGTCAATGATAGCAACAGTGGGCATAAAATCGCAGAGACCGACACGGACTAGTTTGCTACTAGTGATGGGGTAATCAGTCACTAGTTCCAATCGTCGTGGTCCAACCATCGCGCAAGGCTTCAATGTTGACACTGAAAATTTCAACAGAGCGGGGGAGAAAGATGAAGTTTTTTTTAGATTTTTTATAAGTTCATTCACCTCATTCCTTTTTATTTCATACAATGCAATAAGGTTTTTCAATTCGTCAAGGTGATGAAGGAATATTCTCAGTCTCGCAGATGGATTAACAACACCCATATCTTTTTTCCTTATTTTCTTCTTCAAAAACAACCTCATAGGCCAATATCCTATACAGATGTTTTCTTAGGCAGGCTCTCCAAGTTCTTGCTCCTCCGTTCCTTACTCATCACCCGTCCCATTATAAACTGGAGAGAAAAAGGGAAAAGATGAGGAAGAGGTGGAAGGGAAAGCATTGCTCCCATGTAAACAAGCCATTGTGATTACACTCATTGCCCCCGTGTAAACAAAGCACCATGGCATCAACAGATTAAGGCCTCACATGTAAGCAAAACCACCTCAGATGATGTAAGCATATTAAAGTCATTGTTTCATGTAAAAAAAATCTGGTGCGTGCTCGCAACACACAACTTTCACTTACCAATTTACTTAGATTAGAAATTTATGCGTTTTATTAATTGCCACTTCTCAAATGAACAGAACGGCTTTAATTATGAACAATGGTCTGTCATTAAAGGCGTACTCAGCAAGCATGGGCTCAACGAGTTTTATGAGTTGACTGAATATTTTTCTTTTTTTCTCCTCTTTATGTTTTCTTTATTTTTATCATATTTCATATTTAGCCATTTCTTATTTTTAGGCGTAACGAGAGACAGTTAATTTCTCCATGTAAACAAAAACAAAGGTACTTTATAAGAAAGAAACAAACAAACAAAAAAGGCCCCCCCCCAAAAAAAAGCCCCCTCAGAACATTTTAATAATGATAAAGCTTACCTGATATTAAAGAAAACCTAATTTTCATTAAACATGACGAATTTGATAAAAATCGTTAAAGCCGTTTTTGAGATAATCGAAAAAAAGGTAAAAATTGGAAAAAAAGTCATGAAGTAAAGTGCCCCCTCAGTTGGACCAATTTTGATGAAATGTTAGCTTTTACATATTTGGTATATACATACATCAAATACCCAGTTTCTTCAGAATCGTTAAAGCCGTTTTTGAGTAAATAAAAAATATGTACACGTGAAATTGGTACAAAACTTATAAAGTAAAGTCACCCCTCCGGTTGATCAATTTTGATGAAATTTTTACAGTCGTATCTCGGGAATATACATACATCATATACCCAGTTTGATCAAAATCGTTAAAGCCGTTTTTGAGTAAATAAAAAAATCACGTGAAAATGATACAAAATTTATTAAGTAAAGTCCCCCCTCCGGTTAATCAATTTTGATGAAATTTTTACAGTCATATCTCGGGCATATAAATAGATCAAATACTCAGTTTAATCAAAATCGTTAGAGCCGTTTTTGAGAAAATCGAAAAAAACGTAAAAAGTTATTAAATAAAGTACCCTCTCCCTTTGAGCAATTTTGATGAAATTTTTGCTGTCACATCGCGGGCATATACCTACACTAAATACCCAATTTCAGGTTCCCACGGTTTATAGTCTTTTAGCTAGTCTGTTCACATACACACACACACACACACACACACACACACACACACACACACACACACACACACACACACACACACACACACAGACACACACACAGACCATTTCGCGGGACTTGGTTATTTCGACTCTGGGGGTCCCAAAACGTGTATTTCCGTTGAAAACCGGAAGTCGAAATTTTTCACGATCGCAATACTTCCACTTACTATATATTTCATATATAGGTAAGTGAAAGTAAAAGAACCTCAACTTCATTCATAATTGTTCATAACACCAAAACATACAAGGTGTGTAACAGGTCAACGCATCCCCAGAGGGTCCCGCAGCAAAAAAGGAAAAAAATTAAATTAACCCGTGTACACGCCGAAGATAACGTAAACAGTCCTCTTGTCACAAGCACATTGACCCCCGGTGACGTCACAAGGTCATTACTCTCGTACTACAGCTCAAATGTAAACAAAAACAGTCCTCATGTCACAAGCACATTGACCCCCGGTGACGTCACAAGGTTATTACTCTCGTACTACAGCTCAAATGTAAACAAAAACAGTCCTCATGTCACAAGCACATTGACCCCCGGTGACGTCACAAGGTTATTACTCTCGTACTCAGCTCAAATGTAAACAAAAACAGTCCTCATGTCACAAGCACATTGACCCCCGGTGACGTCACAAGGTTATTACTCTCGTACTACAGCTCAAATGTAAACAAACCGATGTTGCCACATCTAACACATTCCATGCAACGTTGCCAGATTGTGCAACCAACCGCCCAAGGACGGCAGACAGCGTGACCTAGTTTACAATTTTTCTATCCGCTGTTTGTACCTTCTTTCTATGTGTATGTTTTGGTCAGACTAGCTAAAAACCGATAAGTCGTACGACCGGCGGAGGTATGCTACCACGAAAGGCTCTACCTCGAAACAATATTTCCTTATCTTATTGCAAGATCTCGTGTCTATGTCCCATATCGTTTATTTACTTATATTTTTCTGCTAAAGGTATCACTGTTATCTAAAATATGTTCTTTAAAATAGAATATCATTATAAGTAATATACGTTACCAAAAATAATAAAATAACTGTTAACTATAGTAATATAATATTACCCTCTCCGTAAAACTTGCGACAACACCTTGTTCGATAGAACCAGAAATGGTCCTTTTTCATTGTCATACAAAATCCCAGCAAGGGAATCATCGGTTCGGTCGAATATTTTCACTTATTCGACTGACCACCAATTCTAATATAATTCTTCCTCTGCTTATTGCCTTTCTAGCAAGCAAGACCGGTAGAGCAATAACTGCAGTCTTTGTTCCAGCATATTCCGAACGAACTGCGGTTATGTGGATTTTCTCCTTACTCGATTTCCTGTCCAAGTGTATAAGCAGATTTCCTGACTGATTTTTGCGAATCCTGGTAATGTTTGAGCTCATATCTTGCAGAGCTAGATCAACTCGAAGTTAACGAAGAATTGTTGTTATAAAATAATAATGTTTTTTATTTCTTTTTGTACTTCAATTATTAATTCGCACCTGTCAGCAGTCGCTGACAATCAGCGAATGAGATGGTGTTTATAGGAAACAATGACATTTCAGGCATGAGGAGAGAAAGCAACCAGCAGCACCCCCTTCCTGGCTTGATTAAATTACCTTGGCTGTCTAAGAGAGCCGATCTCTCATCCAGCGCATCTTTAGTCTCCTCGTATCCATGTGTAACCTATACATGGCTTAATTATTCACTTACTCTCTTATTAATTTCCAACTTGAAATTATTGTAATTTCTAAATAGCTTTCTGTAGTTTCCTATTCTTTACATATTAATTTTTTTTGCTTGGATATGTATAATCAATTTATCTTCTATATAAAAATAAGTGAATATTCCACATATATTTTTATCTACATTAATTGCATACCATTTTGCTTAAAAATCTGATTTCTAACAAATAAGTGAGTAAGAAAAGAATTTGTTAAATGGCTCAATCCATGATAAAATTGTTTATAGGTGTAGTGTTTTAATTCTTTTGATTGGCATTGATCATTAATTGCATCAACATTTTCGTAAATAGATTAAAGAATATTATGATAATTCATGATATTCTAAAACTGATATATTATAGCATATATTGTAAAACTGATTCAATGACTTATTGCTTTCATCACTCTGTCCCAGTGATAACATGCAATTATTGTTTAATGCTTAATATATATCAATAGTAGGTAATTAGGAATATATTGATACAATATAGTGAGAGACTTACCTTAAGGCAATGTCTAAAATTATGTAAAGGCTTTATTTTTGCAAAGTTAAAGCTCTAAACTCATTACACATCAAACAGTCTCAAGTTAAAGATTTTATTTATTTATATATTTAGCTTTTCACATTTACTGTTCAGGTAAACTGAAGCATATTCTATGTATCCACACATATTTGCGTCTTCTTTACCTAAACGCAATTTTTAAAACAGTACGACCTATTTCACGCTGCGTACTCTCAATTCGCTCCTACTCTCGCTAAGTACGTCACTCTTGCCACCTACGGCCCTCAATGGAACTACGCGGACTTGAATGTGCAGGCGAGGAACTTTCAAGCTAGCCAAGGACCGCATGCGGGCAAAACCTTTTTTTATGATTTACCATAATTTCCAAATCATGGAGTAGATCCAATCAGTGAACCCGGGAAGAGGGAGAGTAGGGAGCATGAGCTGGCCGGCCAACAGTGAGTAATATAAATTTATTCACAGAATAATATTATCAGGAGAAAAGAGAAATTCATCATCAATTTCAACCCGTCAATCATCTCATCTTTATTTAAATTCAGCCAAATTTCAACCATCAATCATCTCATCTTTATTTAAATCATAATGTCACTATATTTTCTAAATTTAAAACTAACCACTAACCATAATGTGAAAACCTTCAGGCCCACCCCAAGAGATTATTTTCTTTAGAAGAATACATTTATTTTCCTTATTTTATTTCAATTTAAACTTATATTTTACCTTTATACAGTCCACTTTAAACCACACCAGCCCATATTCAATAAGGTTTATGACAGGCCAAGTAATGTTGATGTTATAAATCAAACATTTACAAACCTTATTTTTCATTGTTTTTAACAGATTATACAAAGAAACCTAATAATAATAATAAACTATCAAACATGGATAGGGAAGTAAAATAAACAAATCACATTTTAAGGTTAAATCATTTTATTTTTATATTTTATACACATACAAACCTAAAATGAGCAGAAATCCTTCGTTAATGGGTTTATTACATTACTGTACGATCTATTATCGTAATTTTATCGAAAAACACATTAAACCATACTTAATTCTTCTACACTGTATCACTGGAACATTAGCTGGTATGAACAGTGGGAAGGTTTCCAGAGAGGTATGAAGCCTCCGGCATTTAATTTCGATAAAGTTGCGCCAGATACTTGATAAATACGACAGTATTTGCAAATTACTCTTAATTGATAATAATTCATTAATCATTTCCTTATTTATAATTTATTCATTTTCCAAGGATATATACGAAATATTTAATTTTAAAAACTTAGCCCCTTGATGCAGTCGTCTAGTAAATACAGATATTTCTTCTATCCCTTTTAACATTCTTATTCAATTTATTACCTTAGATATGTTTCATTCCACACCTCTAGGTAGCATCTCATTTAACAACGATCTTACTTTTGCTAGTTTTATTGTCATGGAGCTCATACATTAATTCATTTCTATATATATATATATATTTTTTTTTTTCTTCTTTATTTTGGAACTCATCTTGCTGTGGTTATTTAAATCGACTCAATGCTAGGCAATCCTGTCTGACTTTCCCCCCCCCCCGTTTCCCTGCGAGTCAGCTGTCCAAATATCAGTAAATAATATCATTACATTATGCCTCCTAAAGAACCTAATTATGCCGCTAAGGCAGCTTCACTTGAGTGCCAGCTTAATGCATTACAGCGGTATTCTTTTTATTTCCCAAATGGACACTGAGAACTTAGAAGGTGACGAGGTCCTCCGCTTACTCTTTTCGCTTACTCTTTTCAGGCTAAAGCTGCATACGCTAAACAGTGTTGGACTCAATTCCAATCCAAGTGGGAAGAAAGAGATAAATTACAACAACACTTGGGTGAAGCACAGCCATTCCCCGCAGATGAATGGTCTTCCTTACGGGACAATCTCCGTGAAGAGATCATTGAGGCCGATATTATCCTACGGAAACTTCAAAAAGCTTCGGAGACTTCGCACTCCCAGTCGTTCAACCAATCATTCACCACAACTATGGGATACCCAAACAAACCGTCGCTTCCCAAGCTCCAGATTCCTACCTTCAGCGGAGACCTTCGTCAATTCGCACATTTTAGAGATACTTTTACCTCCATGGTGCACAATCAATTGGGCCTTTCAGACATAGAGAAATTTCATTACTTATTATCTTCCTTAAAGGGTGAGGCAGCCTCCTTGATAGCGGGTTTTCCAGTTGATGGACATTCATACCACCAGGCATGGAAGAAGGCACTAACCACCTACGACAACCCTAGAGTTCTGGCCAGCATTCTCATCAACCGCATCCTGGATTTCGACATAGGCAGGTATAAAAATGAACAACAGCGCTAAGAGGGATTTCTCAGCAACGTAGCGGACAGCGTAGAAGCCTTTACTTCGCTTAGGTTGTCTGATCCAGGGAGCTTCGTATTAGCGTCTTTGGCCCTTCGATCGCTGGATCAGGACACCAGAAAGGAATTTGAGCTCTCGCTTAAATCAGCAAAGGATTGTCCAAAACCCGAGGACATTTTCGAATTTGTACGTCAAAGGAGAACGGCACTAAAGATGGAACAAACTTAAGAACTCCCCATCAGAGCAGCGTGAGTGGCAGAAGGTCTCCTCAAGATGGAAGGTATCCAAACAGAGATTTCCGCCGATATAATTTAATGGTGCTTCACTCTGCTATCGCGCACGGTTCCGAGTTGTCTATCCGTCCAAACCCAAGGTCGCACAATTCCATAAAAGGTGGAGCTAAGAAAACAGGTGAGGCTCCAGTTCGCCTCGTTAAATGTCTTATGTGTAAAAGAATCGTCATCTCCATGGATGTGTCGATTTTCATGCTCTGACTGCTAAGGAGAGAGCGACATTAGCTCGTTCCTGGCAGATATGCCAGAATAGTCTAAAACCAGGGCATACAGTGCGACAGAACAAATCCAAATATCGGTGCAAGTTCTGCAAAGGTGCTCAGCATTCCTTGATCCATGACAACCTTAAGGATGATGACCGGGACTCTCATGTCAAAACCAGCGGTCAACCGGAAACTTTCATTGGGTTTGGTGCAGCCACCGAGAACAGGCCGACGAGCAGTCAAGTTCTTCTGGGCTCAGCCGCGGTACTGGCTAAGGGCCGGCGATTGCTGATCATTCTGCGAGGGCGGTGCTGGACTCGGGTAGCCAACTCACGTTTATCATCCATTCATTAGCCGGTAGAATTGGTGCTTCCATTTCCCCATATGATGCTAACATAAAGGGCCTGAGTGAATCCACAATCTCTAAAGCGCGGCTTAAAGGGATCTCCTCTTGCTTTGTACGTGGTGCCCAGTCAGTAACAGAGTATCCTGTCAACGCGGTCGTTGTAGAACACTTCCGCCTTACCGAGCAGAAATCTCCCACCATCTGTCGCTGCACAATTTCTGCAATATGAGCTCGCCGACTACCAGTTCGCCCATTCGGGTCCGTTAGATATTCTCCTAGGAGCCGACATCTTTCCACAAATAATCACCGGTGTTCCCAGGCATTCCGATGTCGAGGATCTCTATCTCCTCCCTACCTCTTTTAGTCTGGTTGTGTCGGGAAGACTCATCCAACTTCCAACATCGGCATCAATCCATTCATTCTTCATGGGAGCTCAAGCCGAAGTCGAATACCAGCTGAAGAGGTTCTGGGACATCGAGATCCCCAGACAGGAAGAGATCCTAGCGACAGAAGAGATCCTAGCGAAGTTTACTGCGAGGAGCATTTCGTTCTTACCCATTTTAGGACACCTGAAGGAAGACATGTTGTCAGACTCCCTTTTAAACCGAAGCTTACTCCTGTAGGATGCAATAGGGGTGCCGTGTCCCGCATTAATTAAAAAAGGACGCATTTCTCTCACATCATTATACAGACTTCATAAGAGTGTATATCTCAGACTCTGGTTGATTATTTGATTCCCCACCAAGGAATATGGCAGGAGAGGGCCCCAAAGGAAAAAAGTTTCGGATGGTCTTCGACGCTTCGTGTCCATCCACTGCCAGCAGCTTAAATGACGCGCTACTCTCAGGCCCAAAGCTTCAGGAAGATTTGAGTCGGATCTTAATCCGTTTCAAAATTTACAAGTTCGCCTTGTGCACTGACGTTGCAAAAATGTACCAGCAAATCCTAGTACACTCTGAGGACCGCGTCCATCAACATATCCTCTGGAGAGAAGACCCAATCGATCTAGTCACAGGATACAAGCTTAACACTGTTACTTATGGTGTGAAGCCGAGTGCCTTCCTTGCTCTTAGAGTGATTAAACAACTCCTTATAGACGAAGGCTCAAATCTATCCTTTAGCTGCCAGCTGGGTGTCCAGGGATATGTATGTGGATGATCTTGTAAGCGGAGCCGACACGATCAAGAAAGTTATTCAACTCTACCAAGAATTATGCGCCCTCTTCAAAAAGGGGGGATTCTCTCTCAGTAAATGGGCAACAACGGTCCCTGATCTGATTCCATCGACTTATGACAAAGTAGATTATCTTTCTATAAATTCTGAGGACGATTATTGTATAAAAATCCTCGGACTCCTATGGAAATCCACCCACGATTTCTTATCATATTCGTTGAATCAACCGCCTTCCCATCACATTACAAAACGATTGATGCTCTCCGCTGTATCAAATATTTTCGATCCATTAAGGTTATTATCACCTGTCACCCTAAAGGCCAAACGCTTAATCCAGGAGGCATGGAATGCAGTTGGGATGACCAATTGCCATCACACATCAATTAGGAATGGGACAAGCTTACGGAGAATTGGAATCATCTGTCCCACTTATCCATTCCCCGATACTTAACATTTGGGGCCAGTCATATCATTGTAGGGTACTGCGACGCCTCATCACACGGCTCCGCTTCTGTGATATACTTGCACTCAGAAAGTCCAGCAGGAGAAACAAAGGTCGCTCTTGTCAAGGCGAAAACAAAGGTCGGTCTTGTCAAGGCGAAAACAAAGGTTGCTCCACTCAAGTATCTTTATAGTTCGCGCCTTGAACTATGCGGAGCGCTACTTCTTGCTCGTTTAGTATCATCGCTGCCACCTTCTCATACCAGTAGCGTCATATGTTACACCGATTCTCAGGTCGTACTAAGCTGGCTACGCTCTCCCGTGCACCAACTCCGTAGCTTTGTAGCAAACAGGGTTGCCCAGATTGTGAACATCCATCCCGATTCTCTATGGCATTATGTAAAATCGGAGGATAATCCAGCAGACTTGGCTTCCCGACGGTGTTTTCCGGAGGACCTCATCAAGGACGACTTATGGTGGAACGGACCGTCTCAATTAAGGGCTCGTGCGATTGACCTAAAATGCCTCGCCGCAGAAGCCAGCACTACGGTGGCAATGAGCAGCTTCGTGATACCCGCACCTAAGAAAGGAGCCTTGGAACACGAGTGGTTATCACGATTCTCCGCATACGACTCTCATAAGAAACGTAGCTTGTATCTTAAGATTTATGAAAAGAAAAACCAATTTTCGGATTCATTAAAGTCCTATTACCGCCGAGGAATATGCACGCGCAGAGGCACGCATTATCCTAAAAGTTCAAAGGGCGGATCTTCCAACAAGCTTCTGGATGACGCTTTCGTTCCCAGGGAGTATTCAGCGTTAGATCCATTCAGAGATGAAGAGGGAATTATCCGGGTGGGGGACCGTTTACACCACGCTCCTCTTAACTTCTCTTTAAAGCATCCCGTTCTTATTCATTCAAAGTCGGAAATCACTCAGTTAATCATAAACCGCATCTACGATCAACAATTCCACTCCGGACCGTTCTTTCTTTAGTTTTTCTTTTCTGAGCTCACTCTGAAAGCCCGAATGAATTTATTTCCTTATGTATGATTAATCAATAGAATAAATCAGTTTATTTTATTTTCATATTCAGAGCATTTTATACAGTCCACTCATTTTAATCTTAATCCATTGTAAAATAATTCAGTACACAAATTATTCTATTGCAGACCATTAAAAGATGATGCAATAGAATAAACTGTTAGTAAGTCAACCAATCTTTTGTGTATTAATTTTTCAAATAATTTGGAACAAATTGGGAGGAGGCTAAGTGGTCTGTATGATGAAGGATTGTATACGTCTTTACCTGGTTTGTGGATCATTCTGATATGTGAATATTTCCATTGTATTGGGCATTTGGACGTTCTTAATATACAGTTGTAAACTGTCGTGATAAATAGAAAATCTTTACTGGGAATTTGTTGGAGTACCTCAGCTGTAATTAAGTCATAACGAGGGGCTTTCTTTTTTGGTTACTGTTTGATCTGTAATGCGACTTGAGAAGGAGTGAACGGAGGTGGTGGAAATGTCAACTGCAGTGGAATGTCTAAAGTGTCATGTTAAGTAACTTGGTATCATGTTCTGTATTTATGAAGTCAGTGAATGGTGTAAATACAGAAGAAAGGTGTTTGGCGAAGATTTCGGATTTTTCCTTATCCGACACGGCCCAGGAGCCATCCTCTTTTCGAAGTGGTGCAGACACCCCTCGATGCCTTAACAGCTTTTTGGTATGCTTCCATAAGCTTCCATCGTCCGTCAAGAGCACAGTAATGTACGCTTTATAAAGTGTCTCGTTGAATTTTTGAATGTCTCTTTTCAGTTAATTATTAAATCTGTTGTATGTCTGTCTATCTGAGGGGCGTCTGTCAGGCGGATTGTGCAATTGTGAACTAGGTCTGGCCGTCTGGCAGGGCGAGGGGGGTGTATAACTAGGGTGAGGGGGACAATTGATTGCACAATCCGGCAACGTCGCATAGAATGTGTGAGATGTGGCAACATCGCTTTGTTTACATCGTGCCGTAGCAGAGCAATATCAATTGACCTTGAGGTTCATTGACCGACCTTGTGAGGGCGAGGGGGGTGTTGTTCTAGGGTCAGGGGGGGGGGTTTTGTTTGTTTAAATTTAACCGGGTTGACCCAGTTCACAACCCGGGCAGGTGAGTGTAGGTGAATGCGGTTCATTGACCCTTCTTTTACATTATGCCTGTGACGTCATCCTCTGAGTGGGAGTTTTGTTTGTTTACATTTAACGGGTTGACCCAGTGCACAACCCGACCAGGTGTAATGCATAGCTGCATGACTCAGCTGTTTCATTCAAGTTCATTCATAATTGTCGTTACGAAGCAATGATGTCGGAGGAATAACGGCTCCACTCTTATATAGCCCGTTTGCAGAGGCGGGGGAAGAGACGCGCATTCTGCACTGATTACGATGCCTTGAGCGGTCGACGGGTCTGTTATCTGTTTAAAAGGATGCCGCTCAGATATCAGCCGCGCTGATTATAAACAAGACGACAAAGAACCATTCATACTTATCTCCGTCTTATCTACACACAGTTGGCGCGAGCTCTGCACTATGATAATCGAGGAGTTAATACGATATCATTCATTCGCTTATCGATGGTAAGTCAGCGTTTGGTAAGCCGTCTAGACATTATTTTTATCAATGTCAGCAGATGAATCGCCAGTCGGCGCGAGCTCTGCACTATGATAATCGAGGAGTTAAGACGATATCATTCATTCGCTTATCGATGGTCAGTCAGCGTTTTGTAAGCCGCCCAGACTTTATTTTATCAATGTCAGCAGATGAATCGCTATCTATTTGAAAGGATGCCGCCCCGAGTAGATTTGTCGAGGAATGATAACATTCGCCCGGGTGCCATCGAGCTCCTCTTTGATGTGATGTAACGAGTCGTCTTTTGAATTCATTGACCAAGCTTAGTAAAAGCGAGGAATTTATTTTTTTCCGTGGCGAAACCGGACCGTATCGAGTTAAGGCGCCTGGAGGAATAATTTTTACATTTTGAACAATAATGAGATCAAATTTTATTTTAGTCTTTTCCATATGAACAAGAGCCAAATTCTCAGAATAAATTGAACGGTCCTTAAAATTTGGTTTAGATTTCTCTAGCTTTCTAGGGTCTGAATCTTATAAAATTATAAAAATGATATGAAAACCAAAGAAAAAATCTGGTGCGTGCGCGCAACACACAACTTTCACTTACCAACTTACTTAGATTAGAAATTGACGTGTTTTGCTAATTATCATTTCCCAAAGTCACACATTTTTCTACATTCATATCTTATTTTTGTTAATCGTTAAAGCCGTTTTTGAGTAAATAAAAAAACCCGTGAAAATGATACAAAATTTATTAAGTAAAGTCCCCCCTCCCGTAGATCAATTTTGATGAAATTTTTACAGTCATATCTCCGGCATATAAATACATCAAATACCAAGTTTGATCAAAATCGTTAAAACCGTTTTTGAGTAAATAAAAAAAACATGTGAAAATGGTACAAAATTTATTAAGTAAAGTCCCCCCTCCGGTAAATCAATTTTGATGAAATTTTTACAGTCACATCTCGGGCATATAAATACATCAAATACCAAGTTTGATCAAAATCGTTAAAACCGTTTTTGAGTAAATAAAAAAAAATGTGAAAATGATACAAAATTTATTAAGTAAAGTCCCCCCTCCGGTAAATCAATTTTGATGAAATTTTTACAGTCATATTTCGGGCATATAAATCGATCAAATACTCAGTTTAATCAAAATCGTTAGAGCCGTTTTTCAGAAAATCGAAAAAAACGTAAAAAGTTATTAAATAAAGTACCCCCTCCCTTTGAGCAATTTTGATGAAATTTTTGCTGTCACATCGCGGGCATATACCTACACTAAATACCCAATTTCAGGTTCCCACGGTTTTTAGTTTTTGAGCTAGTCTGTTCACACACACACACACACACACAGACACACACACACACACACAGACACACACACACACACACACACACACACACACACACACACACACACACACACACACACACACAGACCATTTCGCGGGACTCGAAAAAGTCGAAAATTTTCACGATCGCAATACTTCCACTTACTATATATTTCATATATAGGTAAGTGAAAGTAAAAATGTCGGATTTGTTATAAACTTTGGTAAATTTATATGTAAAAGTTGTAAAAATATAGAAGATACATTAGAATTGTTAAATTCTAACAAAATGACTACACAATCCAAGAAAAAATGACTTTGAAGTGAAGATGAGAAAAGTTCAAGTCTTAATAAAATAAAGAGGGCTAAAGGGGTTTCGAAACACTCTTTAAGTAAATTTATAAATTCAGGAATCTTATAAAAAATATTTTATTTTGCAATCAAATAGTACCTGATAATATTGACAAAGATGAAAATCATGATAAATCTGTCCTTAGAGTTCCAATGAATATGATTCGAGTACATTTGGTAAGTTTAATACAAATGAATAAAAAAGCACTATCAAACAATAATGATAAAAGGTTTTTTTCTTCAAGATTCAATTCGATTCGTACTATCAATACAGCATACAATATGATGGCGACAAGATTGCAACGCTTAAAAAAAGCTATAGAAAAAATCAAGCAAATAGAAGGTTCTAGGTCGAAAAAAGATCGCGAATGTTTCGTTAAAGAAGTTGTTGATCTTTTAGAAGACCTTCAACATGATATGGAACAGGATGCGTCTATTTTTCCTCAACCGTCTTCGTCTCTGGACTTTGCTGGAGCAATCAAGAATAAAAAAGTAAGTGGGCTACCAGTTTCTATAACTCGTAAATCTGAAATTCTTATTATTACATCAAAAGACAACAACGTATCTTCTGAAGATACAAAAAAAGTCTTTAAAGCCAAATTTAACCCGACCGAATTGAGGTTAGGTATAAAGAATATCAAAAACCTCAAAGAAGGTAAAATATTGGTCGAAACAACCGATCGGCGGGACATAAAGAAAATCGAAGAGAAACTGAAGGAAGACAGCTCTTTAACAACAACCCTACCTAAAAAGCGAAACCCCAAAATTATCATTAAATGGTTACCAGAAGAGGCCGACAAAGATAATCTCATAAAAACACTCATTAGACAAAACGATGAGCTTGGGCTAACTGAAGAAAGCCTACGCCTCCTTACCATCTTTGGAGGAAAAACCCCTGGGAGCCCAAGATATGCGATGCTAGAAGTGGACCCGACAATGAGAGCTCCTCTTCTGAGCGTGAAACTAAAGTTATTCTACACAATTTGTGCTGCAGAGGACTACCTATCAGTTCAGCAGTGCAGAATGTGCTCCAAGTTCAATCACGCCGAGAAGCACTGCAAGAGCCAGCTTACGTGCGCCATCTGCTGCGGAGAACATTACACGAAGGACTGCCCCAGGACGGAAGAAACTAAATGTGTAAATTGCATCAATTATAATAAACACTGTAAGGCACAATTCGCCGTTGATGTCAAGCATTCAGCCACAAGTAAGTTGTGTCCTTCATACATTAATGCTATTCATCGTCTAATCCGCAACACAAATTATGACAGCACAACTACATTACAATTACCACAATGGCAGTAAACTCAGCTCCACGACACTTAAACATTCTACAACAAAACACGCAACATTCATACAAATCAAAAATACTACTACAAGAATATATACACAAACATAATATACATATTGCTTTAATACAGGAACCTTATTTAGGAAGTAAGATTCGCTCATATTCAGCATATAGAGAATTTTCTGTTAACCTTTTCAATTGTCGATCTCTTATGATTGTAAATAGTAAACATATAGATGCTATCTTGCTCAGTGATTTCTCTAATCCAGATGTTATAGTAGTATAGGTTATGAATGGAAAGGTTCCGTATATTTTTATCTCAGCCTACTTTGATATCAATCGTGATGTTATTGAGGACACTGATAACCTTAAACGCATTATCGATGCATTTCCAGATCAATGTATCGTCGTTAGTGCGGATACTAAATGTCGATCCAGATTGTGGTATGATTGCATGACAAATAATCGTGGTAGGTCATTTGAAAATTTCATCATAAACAACGATTTCAATATTTGTAATATAGATTCTGGGTTACCTACATTTTTCAGTTCTCGAGGCCAAAGTAATATTGACTTAACCTTTACAAATATGCATGCTCTTAATAAAGTCAACAATTGGCGCATACTAGAAAATGAAAATTTCTCAGATCATTCCACTATTCAATTTTCTTTGGATTTAAATTCTTCCGTTTTTATCAGAAATCAATGGAAACTATATAGAACCAAAAACGCAGATTGGGAAAAATTCGTTGATAATTTAAAAAGTATATTCTGTAAAGGATTTAAAATTCAGGAAACCGAAAATTTAGATTATCAATTAAATTTAAAAATAAATAATATGGCCTTTGACGTGTTCATCCAAATATTTTTCCGGCTATTGACCAAAACGTGCAATAAATCATTTAAAATTATCAATAGTAACATTTCCAAACTAACTCCGACCCAGAAACTAAACCCTTGGTGGAATGATAAGCTGGAAGCTCTGCGGAAATCAACCAACAAAGCCCGCAGGATGTACCAGAAAACAAAATCGAACCATGTCACAAGAGCCAGTAAGCGTCTTGAATACTTAACACTCAAACGGGAATATTTGAAATCTATTAGGGCAAGTAAAATGGAATCGTGGAAGGAATATTGTGATACTATTCCTACTAGGAATCCATGGAAATGGCCTTATAAATATGCTTCTGGAAAAATGCCACAGCAACTTAATTTAAATACCTTAAAGAAGCCAGACGGGTCATATACTAAATCCTTAGAAGAAACTTATTCCTATATTTTGAACACAATAATTAGACAAGATGACCTAACCACTGATTCAGTAGAAAATGCTATCATGCGACAGTCTGTGGAGATTTTACCCGATACTGACGACGACATCCCTCTGAATGAGTTAGAATTATCAGATGTAATCAATAACCTCAATGATACCAAAGCTCCAGGCATTGACGGCATTACCTCCTCAATATATAAAAAATTATACGAAACTTTTCCACAAACCATGTACAATATTTACGAAACATGTTTCAGGCGAGGAATTTTTCCAGGTATTTAAAAAAAATCAAAGCTAGTTCTGATTAGTAAACCAGGCAAGAAAATAGGGGATATAACCTCACTTAGGCCTATATGTCTGATCCCAACTGGAGGCAAAGTCTTGGAGAAAATAATCCACAACAGGTTGTCACATTTTATCCACAGCAAAAAACTGTTGAGTGAAAACCAATTCGGGTTCACTCAGCAAAAAAGTACTACCCATGCACTTTACAAAGCTAATCAAATTATTCGTCATTCCTTAGATAAAAAACAGCACAGTGTACTAATATCATTAGATATCAGTGGAGCATTTGACAGTGCATGGTGGCCGTCAATATGGAGTTCTCTTAAACGATTCCAATGTCCAAAAAACATTTACAGGATTCTGAGAGATTATCTGAGCGATAGATCTGTTTGTCTAGTTTCAAACAACTATACTATGATACGGAATCAATCAATTGGAACACCCCAGGGCTCCTGCTGTTCTCCGCTCCTATGGAACTTACTCGTTGACTCACTACTGAAAGAAAGATTACCATCTAATGTTACTCTCTTGGCTTTTGCAGATGACATACTCATCATAATAACTTCGGAACATTTTCAACATTTACAAACAGTAATCGAAATAGTATCAAACAAAATAAACCATTGGGCACACTCACACAAACTGACATTTAACACACAAAAATCTAATTACATGGTCATTACAAGGAAAAGACAAATTCCAGAACTTCAAATAACGATACAAAATACCCATCTTCGCAAAGTATCAACCTTAAAATATCTAGGGATAACAATTGACGGAAAATTAACATGGAACACTCATATAGACATACTACAAAACAAACTCTTTAAATTAATAAATTCCCTTTCCATAGCGGCCAGAGCAACCTGGGGGTTAAGAACAGAGGCTCTGGATATTCTGTATAGGGGCGCGATTTTACCTATCCTCGCCTATGGTATAGAAATTTGGTATCCTGCATTAAAAAAATTGTAAAAAATAATATAAAAAAGTTGGAGAGGGTCCAGAGGCTGATGGCAGTTAAAATTGCCAAAGGTTTCCGAACCCTCTCCGATGAAGCAGCCTTTGTCTTAGCCAAAATGATTCCAATAAGTATATTAGCCGACTTTTATGTAAGTAAATTCCATTTATTAACCATTAAAACAGATATTGAAAATTTCAAATCTGATGACGTGGAACACATTACAGACTACAAAGACTGGCCACATCCTACAGAACATCCAAGTATTATACTGAACTCTAACCACACCACAGATTTTGAAATATACACAGACGGTAGTAAGGATGGCGAATATGTAGGCTGTGCTAGTTTAATATTTGAAAATCGGATATTAAAGAAAATTATAAAGTGTAGACTTGGCGCGGATTGTACGAATAACCAAGCCGAACAATTCGCCATTCTTAAGTCCTTAGAACATTTAATATACTTAAAAATCACAAATAAAACTATTAACGTACTAACCGACAGCAATGTTCATTACACATGATCTCAAACACACACTGCCATACACCAATCATCGAGGAAATTCACAAACAATTAAGAAACCTGCAAACTGATGGAAATAATTGGATTTCATTTACTTGGATAAAAGGGCACTCAGATATAACTGAGAATGATTTTGCAGACAAGGCTGCAAAATCTGCTTCAAAAGACACTTCCCTGCCTATATCATACACAAAGATATCAAAACAACACTTAATACACATGCTACACCAACAAGCAGTACAACGATGGCAAACACGTTGGGACTCTACACACAACGCTCGACATTTATATTCATACATCCCACACTTAAAGACCTACCTCAATAAAGCTAACACATGGACAGACTTCTACACAACACAGGGAGTCACAGAGCACGCGGCAGTGAACTGCTACCTTCACAGGTTTACAATAAGGGACTCGCCATTGTGTCCCTGTGACTTCACACAAGAACAAACTGTACACCACATAATACATGAGTGCAGATTAACCCAACTACTGTGTTGAGTACACGGCACCTACCCCCTATTTTTGGGCTCATCCAATTTCCATCACCGATAAATAGCTTCTACCCTTAGAGACGTTGCTACGCTCGATTTTTTTTTTTTTTTTTTATTATTAAGATTCAAGTAGTCCTTTTTACTCTTTCGATCTAATTGGCAATTTTTATAATGCCTAACACTCAGCTCTCGTTCAATTTGTATGCTTTCGAGGTATGATAACTCAAGCCATAAATTAGAATTAAGGGGGTGGGTAAGAGCGGTTACACCGATTTTTAATATTATTTCCGCACCTCCCCCCCTATTTTTGGCCTCATCCAATTTCCATCACCGATAATAAGCTTCTCCCTTACAGCCGCGGCTACGCTCAATGATTTTTTTTATTATTAAGATTCAAGTAGTCCTTTTTACTCTTTCGATCTAATTGGCAATTTTTATACTGCCTAACACTCCGCTCTCGTTCAATTTGTATGCTTTCGAGGTATGATAACTGAAGCCATAAATTAGGGTTAAGGGGGTGGGTAAGAGCGGTTGCACCGATTTTTAATATTATTCCCGCACCTACCCCCGTATTTTTGGCGTCATCCAATTTCCATCACCGATAATTAGCTTCTACCCTTAGAGCCGCAGCTACGCTCGATGATTTTTTTTATTATTAAGATTCAAGTAGTCCTTTTTACTCTTTCGATCTAATTGGAAATTTTTATACTGCCTAACACTCCGCTCTCGTTCAATTTGTATGCTTTCGAGGTATGATAACTCAAGCCATAAATTAGGGTTAAGGGGGTGGGTAAGAGCGGTTACACCGATTTTTAATATTATTCCCGCACCTACCCCCCTATTTTTGGCGTCATCCAATTTCCATCACCGATAATTAGCTTCTACCCTTAGAGCCGCAGCTACGCTCGATGATTTTTTTTATTATTAAGATTCAAGTAGTCCTTTTTACTCTTTCGATCTAATTGGAAATTTTTATACTGCCTAACACTCCGCTCTCGTTCAATTTGTATGCTTTCGAGGTATGATAACTCAAGCCATAAATTAGGGTTAAGGGGGTGGGTAAGAGCGGTTACACCGATTTTTAATATTATTCCCGCACCTACCCCCCTATTTTGGGCCTCATCCAATTTCCATCACCGATAATAAGCTTCTACCCTTACAGCCGCGGCTACGCTCAATGATTTTTTTTATTATTAAGATTCAAGTAGTCCTTTTTACTCTTTCGATCTAATTGGCAATTTTTATACTGCCTAACACTCCGCTCTCGTTCAATTTGTATGCTTTCGAGGTATGATAACTCAAGCCATAAATTAGGGTTAAGGGGGTGGGTAAGAGCGGTTGCACCGATTTTTAATATTATTCCCGCACCTACCCCCCTATTTTTGGCCTCATCCAATTTCCATCACCGATAATTAGCTTCTCCCATTAGAGCCGCGGCTACGCTCGACTTTTTTTTTTATTATTAAGATTCAAGTAGTCCTTTTTACTCTTTCGATCTAATTGGCAATTTTTATACTGCCTAACACTCCGCTCTCGTTCAATTTGTATGCTTTCGAGGTCTGATAACTCAAGCCATAAATTAGGGTTAAGGGAGTGGGTATGAGCGGTTACACCGATTTTTAATATTATTCCCGCACCTACCCCCCTATTTTTTGCCTCATCCAGTTTCCATCACCGATAATTAGCTTCTCCCCTTAGAGCCGCGGCTACGCTCGATGATTTTTTTTATTATTAAGATTCAAGTAGTCCTTTTTACTCTTTCGATCTAATTGGCATTTTTTATACTGCCTAACACTCCGCTCTCGTTCAATTTGTATGCTTTCGAGGTATGATAACTCAAGCCATAAATTAGGGTTAAGGGGGTGGGTAAGAGCGGTTACACCGATTTTTAATATTATTCCCGCACCTACCCCCCTATTTTTGGCCTCATCCAATTTCCATCACTGATAATTAGCTTCTCCCCTTAGAGCTGCGGCTACGCTCGATTTTTTTTTTTATTATTAAGATTCAAGTAGTCCTTTTTACTCTTTCGATCTAATTGGCAATTTTTATAATGCCTAACACTCAGCTCTCGTTCAATTTGTATGCTTTCGAGGTATGATAACTCAAGCCATAAATTAGAATTAAGGGGGTGGGTAAGAGCGGTTACACCGATTTTTAATATTATTTCCGCACCTCCCCCCCTATTTTTGGCCTCATCTAATTTCCATCACCGATAATAAGCTTCTCCCTTACAGCCGCGGCTACGCTCAATGATTTTTTTTATTATTAAGATTCAAGTAGTCCTTTTTACTCTTTCGATCTAATTGGCAATTTTTATACTGCCTAACACTCCGCTCTCGTTCAATTTGTATGCTTTCGAGGTATGATAACTGAAGCCATAAATTAGGGTTAAGGGGGTGGGTAAGAGCGGTTGCACCGATTTTTAATATTATTCCCGCACCTACCCCCCTATTTTTGGCGTCATCCAATTTCCATCACCGATAATTAGCTTCTACCCTTAGAGCCGCAGCTACGCTCGATGATTTTTTTTATTATTAAGATTCAAGTAGTCCTTTTTACTCTTTCGATCTAATTGGAAATTTTTATACTGCCTAACACTCCGCTCTCGTTCAATTTGTATGCTTTCGAGGTATGATAACTCAAGCCATAAATTAGGGTTAAGGGGGTGGGTAAGAGCGGTTACACCGATTTTTAATATTATTCCCGCATCTACCCCCCTATTTTGGGCCTCATCCAATTTCCATCACCGATAATAAGCTTCTACCCTTACAGCCGCGGCTACGCTCAATGATTTTTTTTATTATTAAGATTCAAGTAGTCCTTTTTACTCTTTCGATCTAATTGGCAATTTTTATACTGCCTAACACTCCGCTCTCGTTCAATTTGTATGCTTTCGAGGTATGATAACTCAAGCCATAAATTAGGGTTAAGGGAGTGGGTAAGAGCGGTTACACCGATTTTTAATATTATTCCCGCACCTACCCCCCTATTTTGGGCCTCATCCAATTTCCATCACCGATAATAAGCTTCTACCCTTACAGCCGCGGCTACGCTCAATGATTTTTTTTATTATTAAGATTCAAGTAGTCCTTTTTACTCTTTCGATCTAATTGGCAATTTTTATACTGCCTAACACTCCGCTCTCGTTCAATTTGTATGCTTTCGAGGTATGATAACTCAAGCCATAAATTAGGGTTAAGGGGGTGGGTAAGAGCGGTTGCACCGATTTTTAATATTATTCCCGCACCTACCCCCCTTTTTTTGGCGTCATCCAATTTCCATCACCGATAATTAGCTTCTACCCTTACAGCCGCGGCTACGCTCAATGATTTTTTTTATTATTAAGATTCAAGTAGTCCTTTTTACTCTTTCGATCTAATTGGCAATTTTTATACTGCCTAACACTCCGCTCTCGTTCAATTTGTATGCTTTCGAGGTATGATAACTCAAGCCATAAATTAGGGTTAAGGGGGTGGGTAAGAGCGGTTGCACCGATTTTTAATATTATTCCCGCACCTACCCCCCTATTTTTGGCCTCATCCAATTTCCATCACCGATAATTAGCTTCTCCCATTAGAGCCGCGGCTACGCTCGACTTTTTTTTTTATTATTAAGATTCAAGTAGTCCTTTTTACTCTTTCGATCTAATTGGCAATTTTTATACTGCCTAACACTCCGCTCTCGTTCAATTTGTATGCTTTCGAGGTCTGATAACTCAAGCCATAAATTAGGGTTAAGGGAGTGGGTATGAGCGGTTACACCGATTTTTAATATTATTCCCGCACCTACCCCCCTATTTTTTGCCTCATCCAGTTTCCATCACCGATAATTAGCTTCTCCCCTTAGAGCCGCGGCTACGCTCGATGATTTTTTTTATTATTAAGATTCAAGTAGTCCTTTTTACTCTTTCGATCTAATTGGCAATTTTTATACTGCCTAACACTCCGCTCTCGTTCAATTTGTATGCTTTCGAGGTATGATAACTCAAGCCATAAATTAGGGTTAAGGGGGTGGGTAAGAGCGGTTACACCGATTTTTAATATTATTCCCGCACCTACCCCCATATTTTTGGCCTCATCCAATTTCCATCACTGATAATTAGCTTCTCCCCTTAGAGCTGCGGCTACGCTCGATTTTTTTTTTTATTATTAAGATTCAAGTAGTCCTTTTTACTCTTTCGATCTAATTGGCAATTTTTATAATGCCTAACACTCAGCTCTCGTTCAATTTGTATGCTTTCGAGGTATGATAACTCAAGCCATAAATTAGAATTAAGGGGGTGGGTAAGAGCGGTTACACCGATTTTTAATATTATTTCCGCACCTCCCCCCCTATTTTTGGCCTCATCCAATTTCCATCACCGATAATAAGCTTCTCCCTTACAGCCGCGGCTACGCTCAATGATTTTTTTTATTATTAAGATTCAAGTAGTCCTTTTTACTCTTTCGATCTAATTGGAAATTTTTATACTGCCTAACACTCCGCTCTCGTTCAATTTGTATGCTTTCGAGGTATGATAACTCAAGCCATAAATTAGGGTTAAGGGGGTGGGTAAGAGCGGTTGCACCGATTTTTAATATTATTCCCGCACCTACCCCCGTATTTTTGGCGTCATCCAATTTCCATCACCGATAATTAGCTTCTACCCTTAGAGCCGCAGCTACGCTCGATGATTTTTTTTATTATTAAGATTCAAGTAGTCCTTTTTACTCTTTCGATCTAATTGGAAATTTTTATACTGCCTAACACTCCGCTCTCGTTCAATTTGTATGCTTTCGAGGTATGATAACTCAAGCCATAAATTAGGGTTAAGGGGGTGGGTAAGAGCGGTTACACCGATTTTTAATATTATTCCCGCACCTACCCCCCTATTTTTGGCGTCATCCAATTTCCATCACCGATAATTAGCTTCTACCCTTAGAGCCGCAGCTACGCTCGATGATTTTTTTTATTATTAAGATTCAAGTAGTCCTTTTTACTCTTTCGATCTAATTGGAAATTTTTATACTGCCTAACACTCCGCTCTCGTTCAATTTGTATGCTTTCGAGGTATGATAACTCAAGCCATAAATTAGGGTTAAGGGGGTGGGTAAGAGCGGTTACACCGATTTTTAATATTATTCCCGCACCTACCCCCCTATTTTGGGCCTCATCCAATTTCCATCACCGATAATAAGCTTCTACCCTTACAGCCGCGGCTACGCTCAATGATTTTTTTTATTATTAAGATTCAAGTAGTCCTTTTTACTCTTTCGATCTAATTGGCAATTTTTATACTGCCTAACACTCCGCTCTCGTTCAATTTGTATGCTTTCGAGGTATGATAACTCAAGCCATAAATTAGGGTTAAGGGGGTGGGTAAGAGCGGTTGCACCGATTTTTAATATTATTCCCGCACCTACCCACCTATTTTTGGCCTCATCCAATTTCCATCACCGATAATTAGCTTCTCCCATTAGAGCCGCGGCTACGCTCGACTTTTTTTTTTATTATTAAGATTCAAGTAGTCCTTTTTACTCTTTCGATCTAATTGGCAATTTTTATACTGCCTAACACTCCGCTCTCGTTCAATTTGTATGCTTTCGAGGTCTGATAACTCAAGCCATAAATTAGGGTTAAGGGAGTGGGTATGAGCGGTTACACCGATTTTTAATATTATTCCCGCACCTACCCCCCTATTTTTTGCCTCATCCAGTTTCCATCACCGATAATTAGCTTCTCCCCTTAGAGCCGCGGCTACGCTCGATGATTTTTTTTATTATTAAGATTCAAGTAGTCCTTTTTACTCTTTCGATCTAATTGGCATTTTTTATACTGCCTAACACTCCGCTCTCGTTCAATTTGTATGCTTTCGAGGTATGATAACTCAAGCCATAAATTAGGGTTAAGGGGGTGGGTAAGAGCGGTTACACCGATTTTTAATATTATTCCCGCACCTACCCCCCTATTTTTGGCCTCATCCAATTTCCATCACTGATAATTAGCTTCTCCCCTTAGAGCTGCGGCTACGCTCGATTTTTTTTTTTATTATTAAGATTCAAGTAGTCCTTTTTACTCTTTCGATCTAATTGGCAATTTTTATAATGCCTAACACTCAGCTCTCGTTCAATTTGTATGCTTTCGAGGTATGATAACTCAAGCCATAAATTAGAATTAAGGGGGTGGGTAAGAGCGGTTACACCGATTTTTAATATTATTTCCGCACCTCCCCCCCTATTTTTGGCCTCATCCAATTTCCATCACCGATAATAAGCTTCTCCCTTACAGCCGCGGCTACGCTCAATGATTTTTTTTATTATTAAGATTCAAGTAGTCCTTTTTACTCTTTCGATCTAATTGGCAATTTTTATACTGCCTAACACTCCGCTCTCGTTCAATTTGTATGCTTTCGAGGTATGATAACTGAAGCCATAAATTAGGGTTAAGGGGGTGGGTAAGAGCGGTTGCACCGATTTTTAATATTATTCCCGCACCTACCCCCCTATTTTTGGCGTCATCCAATTTCCATCACCGATAATTAGCTTCTACCCTTAGAGCCGCAGCTACGCTCGATGATTTTTTTTATTATTAAGATTCAAGTAGTCCTTTTTACTCTTTCGATCTAATTGGAAATTTTTATACTGCCTAACACTCCGCTCTCGTTCAATTTGTATGCTTTCGAGGTATGATAACTCAAGCCATAAATTAGGGTTAAGGGGGTGGGTAAGAGCGGTTACACCGATTTTTAATATTATTCCCGCATCTACCCCCCTATTTTGGGCCTCATCCAATTTCCATCACCGATAATAAGCTTCTACCCTTACAGCCGCGGCTACGCTCAATGATTTTTTTTATTATTAAGATTCAAGTAGTCCTTTTTACTCTTTCGATCTAATTGGCAATTTTTATACTGCCTAACACTCCGCTCTCGTTCAATTTGTATGCTTTCGAGGTATGATAACTCAAGCCATAAATTAGGGTTAAGGGAGTGGGTAAGAGCGGTTACACCGATTTTTAATATTATTCCCGCACCTACCCCCCTATTTTGGGCCTCATCCAATTTCCATCACCGATAATAAGCTTCTACCCTTACAGCCGCGGCTACGCTCAATGATTTTTTTTATTATTAAGATTCAAGTAGTCCTTTTTACTCTTTCGATCTAATTGGCAATTTTTATACTGCCTAACACTCCGCTCTCGTTCAATTTGTATGCTTTCGAGGTATGATAACTCAAGCCATAAATTAGGGTTAAGGGGGTGGGTAAGAGCGGTTGCACCGATTTTTAATATTATTCCCGCACCTACCCCCCTTTTTTTGGCGTCATCCAATTTCCATCACCGATAATTAGCTTCTACCCTTACAGCCGCGGCTACGCTCAATGATTTTTTTTATTATTAAGATTCAAGTAGTCCTTTTTACTCTTTCGATCTAATTGGCAATTTTTATACTGCCTAACACTCCGCTCTCGTTCAATTTGTATGCTTTCGAGGTATGATAACTCAAGCCATAAATTAGGGTTAAGGGGGTGGGTAAGAGCGGTTGCACCGATTTTTAATATTATTCCCGCACCTACCCCCCTATTTTTGGCCTCATCCAATTTCCATCACCGATAATTAGCTTCTCCCATTAGAGCCGCGGCTACGCTCGACTTCTTTTTTTATTATTAAGATTCAAGTAGTCCTTTTTACTCTTTCGATCTAATTGGCAATTTTTATACTGCCTAACACTCCGCTCTCGTTCAATTTGTATGCTTTCGAGGTCTGATAACTCAAGCCATAAATTAGGGTTAAGGGAGTGGGTATGAGCGGTTACACCGATTTTTAATATTATTCCCGCACCTACCCCCCTATTTTTTGCCTCATCCAGTTTCCATCACCGATAATTAGCTTCTCCCCTTAGAGCCGCGGCTACGCTCGATGATTTTTTTTATTATTAAGATTCAAGTAGTCCTTTTTACTCTTTCGATCTAATTGGCAATTTTTATACTGCCTAACACTCCGCTCTCGTTCAATTTGTATGCTTTCGAGGTATGATAACTCAAGCCATAAATTAGGGTTAAGGGGGTGGGTAAGAGCGGTTACACCGATTTTTAATATTATTCCCGCACCTACCCCCATATTTTTGGCCTCATCCAATTTCCATCACTGATAATTAGCTTCTCCCCTTAGAGCTGCGGCTACGCTCGATTTTTTTTTTTATTATTAAGATTCAAGTAGTCCTTTTTACTCTTTCGATCTAATTGGCAATTTTTATAATGCCTAACACTCAGCTCTCGTTCAATTTGTATGCTTTCGAGGTATGATAACTCAAGCCATAAATTAGAATTAAGGGGGTGGGTAAGAGCGGTTACACCGATTTTTAATATTATTTCCGCACCTCCCCCCCTATTTTTGGCCTCATCCAATTTCCATCACCGATAATAAGCTTCTCCCTTACAGCCGCGGCTACGCTCAATGATTTTTTTTATTATTAAGATTCAAGTAGTCCTTTTTACTCTTTCGATCTAATTGGCAATTTTTATACTGCCTAACACTCCGCTCTCGTTCAATTTGTATGCTTTCGAGGTATGATAACTGAAGCCATAAATTAGGGTTAAGGGGGTGGGTAAGAGCGGTTGCACCGATTTTTAATATTATTCCCGCACCTACCCCCCTATTTTTGGCGTCATCCAATTTCCATCGACGATAATTAGCTTCTACCCTTAGAGCCGCAGCTACGCTCGATGATTTTTTTTATTATTAAGATTCAAGTAGTCCTTTTTACTCTTTCGATCTAATTGGAAATTTTTATACTGCCTAACACTCCGCTCTCGTTCAATTTGTATGCTTTCGAGGTATGATAACTCAAGCCATAAATTAGGGTTAAGGGGGTGGGTAAGAGCGGTTACACCGATTTTTAATATTATTCCCGCATCTACCCCCCTATTTTGGGCCTCATCCAATTTCCATCACCGATAATAAGCTTCTACCCTTACAGCCGCGGCTACGCTCAATGATTTTTTTTATTATTAAGATTCAAGTAGTCCTTTTTACTCTTTCGATCTAATTGGCAATTTTTATACTGCCTAACACTCCGCTCTCGTTCAATTTGTATGCTTTCGAGGTATGATAACTCAAGCCATAAATTAGGGTTAAGGGAGTGGGTAAGAGCGGTTACACCGATTTTTAATATTATTCCCGCACCTACCCCCCTATTTTGGGCCTCATCCAATTTCCATCACCGATAATAAGCTTCTACCCTTACAGCCGCGGCTACGCTCAATGATTTTTTTTATTATTAAGATTCAAGTAGTCCTTTTTACTCTTTCGATCTAATTGGCAATTTTTATACTGCCTAACACTCCGCTCTCGTTCAATTTGTATGCTTTCGAGGTATGATAACTCAAGCCATAAATTAGGGTTAAGGGGGTGGGTAAGAGCGGTTGCACCGATTTTTAATATTATTCCCGCACCTACCCCCCTTTTTTTGGCGTCATCCAATTTCCATCACCGATAATTAGCTTCTACCCTTACAGCCGCGGCTACGCTCAATGATTTTTTTTATTATTAAGATTCAAGTAGTCCTTTTTACTCTTTCGATCTAATTGGCAATTTTTATACTGCCTAACACTCCGCTCTCGTTCAATTTGTATGCTTTCGAGGTATGATAACTCAAGCCATAAATTAGGGATAAGGGAGTGGGTAAGAGCGGTTACACCGATTTTTAATATTATTCCCGCACCTACCCCCCTATTTTGGGCCTCATCCAATTTCCATCACCGATAATAAGCTTCTACCCTTACAGCCGCGGCTACGCTCAATGATTTTTTTATTATTAAGATTCAAGTAGTCCTTTTTACTCTTTCGATCTAATTGGCAATTTTTATACTGCCTAACACTCCGCTCTCGTTCAATTTGTATGCTTTCGAGGTATGATAACTCAAGCCATAAATTAGGGTTAAGGGGGTGGGTAAGAGCGGTTACACCGAATTTTAATATTATTCCCGCACCTACCCCCCTATTTTTGGCCTCATCCAAATTCCATCACCGATAATTAGCTTCTACCCTTAGAGCCGCGGCTACGCTCGATGATTTTTTTTATTATTAAGATTCAAGTAGTCCTTTTTACTCTTTCGATCTAATTGGCAATTTTTATACTGCCTAACACTCCGCTCTCGTTCAATTTGTATGCTTTCGAGGTATGATAACTCAAGCCATAAATTAGGGTTAAGGGGGTGGGTAAGAGCGGTTACACCGATTTTTAATACTATTCCCGCACCTACCCCCCTATTTTTGGCCTCATCCAATTTCCATCACCGATAATTAGCTTCTCCCATTAGAGCCGCGGCTACGGTCGACTTTTTTTTTTATTATTAAGATTCAAGTAGTCCTTTTTACTCTTTCGATCTAATTGGCAATTTTTATACTGCCTAACACTCCGCTCTCGTTCAATTTGTATGCTTTCGATGTATGATAACTCAAGCCATAAATTAGGGTTAACGGGGTGGGTAAGAGCGGTTACACCGATTTTTAATATTATTCCCGCACCTACCCCCCTATTTTGGGCCTCATCAATTTCCATCACCGATAATAAGCTTCTACCCTTACAGCCGCGACTACGCTCAATGATTTTTTTTATTATTAAGATTCACGTAGTCCTTTTTACTCTTTCGATCTAATTGGCAATTTTTATACTGCCTAACACTCCGCTCTCGTTCAATTTGTATGCTTTCGAGGTATGATAACTCAAGCCATAAATTAGGGTTAAGGGAGTGGGTAAGAGCGGTTACACCGATTTTTAATATTATTCCCGCACCTACCCCCCTATTTTGGGCCTCATCCAATTTCCATCACCGATAATAAGCTTCTACCCTTACAGCCGCGGCTACGCTCAATGATTTTTTTTATTATTAAGATTCAAGTAGTCCTTTTTACTCTTTCGATCTAATTGGCAATTTTTATACTGCCTAACACTCCGCTCTCGTTCAATTTGTATGCTTTCGAGGTATGATAACTCAAGCCATAAATTAGGGTTAAGGGGGTGGGTAAGAGCGGTTACACCGAATTTTAATATTATTTCCGCACCTACCCCCCTATTTTCGGCCTCATCCAATTTCCATCACCGATAATTAGCTTCTACCCTTAGAGCCGCGGCTACGCTCGATGATTTTTTTTATTATTAAGATTCAAGTAGTCCTTTTTACTCTTTCGATCTAATTGGCAATTTTTATACTGCCTAACACTCCGCTCTCGTTCAATTTGTATGCTTTCGAGGTATGATAACTCAAGCCATAAATTAGGGTTAAGGGGGTGGGTAAGAGCGGTTACACCGATTTTTAATATTATTCCCGCACCTACCCCCCTATTTTTGGCCTCATCCAATTTCCATCACTGATAATTAGCTTCTCCCCTTAGAGCTGCGGCTACGCTCGATTTTTTTTTTTATTATTAAGATTCAAGTAGTCCTTTTTACTCTTTCGATCTAATTGGCAATTTTTATACTGCCTAACACTCCGCTCTCGTTCAATTTGTATGCTTTCGAGGTATGATAACTGAAGCCATAAATTAGGGTTAAGGGGGTGGGTAAGAGCGGTTGCACCGATTTTTAATATTATTCCCGCACCTACCCCCCTATTTTTGGCGTCATCCAATTTCCATCACCGATAATTAGCTTCTACCCTTAGAGCCGCAGCTACGCTCGATGATTTTTTTTATTATTAAGATTCAAGTAGTCCTTTTTACTCTTTCGATCTAATTGGCAATTTTTATACTGCCTAACACTCCGCTCTCGTTCAATTTGTATGCTTTCGAGGTATGATAACTGAAGCCATAAATTAGGGTTAAGGGGGTGGGTAAGAGCGGTTACACCGATTTTTAATATTATTCCCGCACCTAACCCCCTATTTTGGGCCTCATCCAATTTCTATCACCGATAATAAGCTTCTACCCTTACAGCCGCGGCTACGCTCAATGATTTTTTTTATTATTAAGATTCAAGTAGTCCTTTTTACTCTTTCGATCTAATTGGCAATTTTTATACTGCCTAACACTCCGCTCTCGTTCAATTTGTATGCTTTCGAGGTATGATAACTGAAGCCATAAATTAGGGTTAAGGGGGTGGGTAAGAGCGGTTGCACCGATTTTTAATATTATTCCCGCACCTACCCCCCTATTTTTGGCCTCATCCAATTTCCATCACCGATAATTAGCTTCTACCCTTAGAGCCGCGGCTACGCTCGATGATTTTTTTTATTATTAAGATTCAAGTAGTCCTTTTTACTCTTTCGATCTAATTGGCAATTTTTATACTGCCTAACACTCCGCTCTCGTTCAATTTGTATGCTTTCGAGGTATGATAACTCAAGCCATAAATTAGGGTTAAGGGGGTGGGTAAGAGCGGTTACACCGATTTTTAATACTATTCCCGCACCTACCCCCCTATTTTTGGCCTCATCCAATTTCCATCACCGATAATTAGCTTCTCCCATTAGAGCCGCGGCTACGCTCAATGATTTTTTTTATTATTAAGATTCAAGTAGTCCTTTTTACTCTTTCGATCTAATTGGCAATTTTTATACTGCCTAACACTCCGCTCTCGTTCAATTTGTATGCTTTCGAGGTATGATAACTCAAGCCATAAATTAGGGTTAAGGGAGTGGGTAAGAGCGGTTACACCGATTTTTAATATTATTCCCGCACCTACCCCCCTATTTTGGGCCTCATCCAATTTCCATCACCGATAATAAGCTTCTACCCTTACAGCCGCGGCTACGCTCAATGATTTTTTTTATTATTAAGATTCAAGTAGTCCTTTTTACTCTTTCGATCTAATTGGCAATTTTTATACTGCCTAACACTCCGCTCTCGTTCAATTTGTATGCTTTCGAGGTATGATAACTCAAGCCATAAATTAGGGTTAAGGGGGTGGGTAAGAGCGGTTAAACCGAATTTTAATATTATTCCCGCACCTACCCCCCTATTTTTGGCCTCATCCAATTTCCATCACCGATAATTAGCTTCTACCCTTAGAGCCGCGGCTACGCTCGATGATTTTTTTTATTATTAAGATTCAAGTAGTCCTTTTTACTCTTTCGATCTAATTGGCAATTTTTATACTGCCTAACACTCCGCTCTCGTTCAATTTGTATGCTTTCGAGGTATGATAACTCAAGCCATAAATTAGGGTTAAGGGGGTGGGTAAGAGCGGTTACACCGATTTTTAATACTATTCCCGCACCTACCCCCCTATTTTTGGCCTCATCCAATTTCCATCACCGATAATTAGCTTCTCCCATTAGAGCCGCGGCTACGGTCGACTTTTTTTTTTATTATTAAGATTCAAGTAGTCCTTTTTACTCTTTCGATCTGATTGGCAATTTTTATACTGCCTAACACTCCGCTCTCGTTCAATTTGTATGCTTTCGATGTATGATAACTCAAGCCATAAATTAGGGTTAAGGGGGTGGGTAAGAGCGGTTACACCGATTTTTAATATTATTCCCGCACCTACCCCCCTATTTTGGGCCTCATCAATTTCCATCACCGATAATAAGCTTCTACCCTTACAGCCGCGACTACGCTCAATGATTTTTTTTATTATTAAGATTCAAGTAGTCCTTTTAACTCTTTCGATCTAATTGGCAATTTTTATACTGCCTAACACTCTGCTCTCGTTCAATTTGTATGCTTTCGAGGTATGATAACTCAAGCCATAAATTAGGGTTAAGGGAGTGGGTAAGAGCGGTTACACCGATTTTTAATATTATTCCCGCACCTACCCCCCTATTTTGGGCCTCATCCAATTTCCATCACCGATAATAAGCTTCTACCCTTACAGCCGCGGCTACGCTCAATGATTTTTTTTATTATTAAGATTCAAGTAGTCCTTTTTACTCTTTCGATCTAATTGGCAATTTTTATACTGCCTAACACTCCGCTCTCGTTCAATTTGTATGCTTTCGAGGTATGATAACTCAAGCCATAAATTAGGGTTAAGGGGGTGGGTAAGAGCGGTTACACCGAATTTTAATATTATTTCCGCACCTACCCCCCTATTTTTGGCCTCATCCAATTTCCATCACCGATAATTAGCTTCTACCCTTAGAGCCGCGGATACGCTCGATGATTTTTTTTATTATTAAGATTCAAGTAGTCCTTTTTACTCTTTCGATCTAATTGGCAATTTTTATACTGCCTAACACTCCGCTCTCGTTCAATTTGTATGCTTTCGAGGTATGATAACTCAAGCCATAAATTAGGGTTAAGGGGGTGGGTAAGAGCGGTTACACCGATTTTTAATATTATTCCCGCACCTACCCCCCTATTTTTGGCCTCATCCAATTTCCATCACTGATAATTAGCTTCTCCCCTTAGAGCTGCGGCTACGCTCGATTTTTTTTTTTATTATTAAGATTCAAGTAGTCCTTTTTACCCTTTCGATCTAATTGGCAATTTTTATACTGCCTAACACTCCGCTCTCGTTCAATTTGTATGCTTTCGAGGTATGATAACTGAAGCCATAAATTAGGGTTAAGGGGGTGGGTAAGAGCGGTTGCACCGATTTTTAATATTATTCCCGCACCTACCCCCCTATTTTTGGCGTCATCCAATTTCCATCACCGATAATTAGCTTCTACCCTTAGAGCCGCAGCTACGCTCGATGATTTTTTTTATTATTAAGATTCAAGTAGTCCTTTTTACTCTTTCGATCTAATTGGCAATTTTTATACTGCCTAACACTCCGCTCTCGTTCAATTTGTATGCTTTCGAGGTATGATAACTGAAGCCATAAATTAGGGTTAAGGGGGTGGGTAAGAGCGGTTACACCGATTTTTAATATTATTCCCGCACCTACCCCCCTATTTTGGGCCTCATCCAATTTCCATCACCGATAATAAGCTTCTACCCTTACAGCCGCGGCTACGCTCAATGATTTTTTTTATTATTAAGATTCAAGTAGTCCTTTTTACTCTTTCGATCTAATTGGCAATTTTTATACTGCCTAACACTCCGCTCTCGTTCAATTTGTATGCTTTCGAGGTATGATAACTGAAGCCATAAATTAGGGTTAAGGGGGTGGGTAAGAGCGGTTGCACCGATTTTTAATATTATTCCCGCACCTACCCCCCTATTTTTGGCCTCATCCAATTTCCATCACCGATAATTAGCTTCTACCCTTAGAGCCGCGGCTACGCTCGATGATTTTTTTTATTATTAAGATTCAAGTAGTCCTTTTTACTCTTTCGATCTAATTGGCAATTTTTATACTGCCTAACACTCCGCTCTCGTTCAATTTGTATGCTTTCGAGGTATGATAACTCAAGCCATAAATTAGGGTTAAGGGGGTGGGTAAGAGCGGTTACACCGATTTTTAATACTATTCCCGCACCTACCCCCCTATTTTTGGCCTCATCCAATTTCCATCACCGATAATTAGCTTCTCCCATTAGAGCCGCGGCTACGGTCGACTTTTTTTTTTATTATTAAGATTCAAGTAGTCCTTTTTACTCTTTCGATCTGATTGGCAATTTTTATACTGCCTAACACTCCGCTCTCGTTCAATTTGTATGCTTTCGATGTATGATAACTAAAGCCATAAATTAGGGTTAAGGGGGTGGGTAAGAGCGGTTACACCGATTTTTAATATTATTCCCGCACCTACCCCCCTATTTTGGGCCTCATCCAATTTTCATCACCGATAATAAGCTTCAACCCTTACAGCCGCGGCTACGCTCAATGATTTTTTTTATTATTAAGATTCAAGTAGTCCTTTTTACTCTTTCGATCTAATTGGCAATTTTTATACTGCCTAACACTCCGCTCTCGTTCAATTTGTATGCTTTCGAGGTATGATAACTCAAGCCATAAATTAGGGTTAAGGGAGTGGGTAAGAGCGGTTACACCGATTTTTAATATTATTCCCGCACCTACCCCCCTATTTTAGGCCTCATCCAATTTCCATCACCGATAATAAGCTTCTACCCTTACAGCCTCGGCTACGCTCAATGATTTTTTTTATTATTAAGATTCAAGTAGTCCTTTTTACTCTTTCGATCTAATTGGCAATTTTTATACTGCCTAACACTCCGCTCTCGTTCAATTTGTATGCTTTCGAGGTATGATAACTCAAGCCATAAATTAGGGTTAAGGGGGTGGGTAAGAGCGGTTGCACCGATTTTTAATATTATTCCCGCACCTACCCCCCTATTTTCGGCGTCATCCAATTTCCATCACCGATAATTAGCTTCTACCCTTAGAGCTGCGGCTACGCTCGATTTTTTTTTTTATTATTAAGATTCAAGTAGTCCTTTTTACTCTTTCGATCTAATTGGCAATTTTTATACTGCCTAACACTCCGCTCTCGTTCGATTTGTATGCTTTCGAGGTATGATAACTCAAGCCATAAATTAGGGTTAAGGGGGTGGGTAAGAGCGGTTACACCGAATTTTAATATTATTTCCGCTCCTACCCCCCTATTTTTGGCCTCATCCAATTTCCATCACCGATAATTAGCTTCTACCCTTAGAGCCGCGGCTACGCTCGATGATTTTTTTTATTATTAAGATTCAAGTAGTCCTTTTTACTCTTTCGATCTAATTGGCAATTTTTATACTGCCTAACACTCCGCTCTCGTTCAATTTGTATGCTTTCGAGGTATGATAACTCAAGCCATAAATTAGGGTTAAGGGGGTGGGTAAGAGCGGTTACACCGATTTTTAATATTATTTCCGCACCTACCCCCCTATTTTTGGCCTCATCCAATTTCCATCACTGATAATTAGCTTCTCCCCTTAGAGCTGCGGCTACGCTCGATTTTTTTTTTTTATTATTAAGATTCAAGTAGTCCTTTTTACTCTTTCAATCTAATTGGCAATTTTTATACTGCCTAACACTCCGCTCTCGTTCAATTTGTATGCTTTCGAGGTATGATAACTGAAGCCATAAATTAGGGTTAAGGGGGTGGGTAAGAGCGGTTGCACCGATTTTTAATATTATTCCCGCACCTACCCCCCTATTTTTGGCGTCATCCAATTTCCATCACCGATAATTAGCTTCTACCCTTAGAGCCGCAGCTACGCTCGATGATTTTTTTTATTATTAAGATTCAAGTAGTCCTTTTTACTCTTTCGATCTAATTGGAAATTTTTATACTGCCTAACACTCCGCTCTCGTTCAATTTGTATGCTTTCGAGGTATGATAACTGAAGCCATAAATGAGGGTTAAGGGGGTGGGTAAGAGCGGTTACACCGATTTTTAATATTATTCCCGCACCTACCCCCCTATTTTGGGCCTCATCCAATTTCCATCACCGATAATAAGCTTCTACCCTTACAGCCGCGGCTACGCTCAATGATTTTTTTTATTATTAAGATTCAAGTAGTCCTTTTTACTCTTTCGATCTAATTGGCAATTTTTATACTGCCTAACACTCCGCTCTTGTTCAATTTGTATGCTTTCGAGGTATGATAACTCAAGCCATAAATTAGGGTTAAGGGAGTGGGTAAGAGCGGTTACACCGATTTTTAATATTATTCCCGCACCTACCCCCCTATTTTGGGCCTCATCCAATTTCCATCACCGATAATTAGCTTCTACCCTTAGAGCCGCAGCTACGCTCGATGATTTTTTTTATTATTAAGATTCAAGTAGTCCTTTTTACTCTTTCGATCTAATTGGCAATTTTTATACTGCCTAACACTCCGCTCTCGTTCAATTTGTATGCTTTCGAGGTATGATAACTCAAGCCATAAATTAGGGTTAAGGGGGTGGGTAAGAGCGGTTACACCGATTTTTAATACTATTCCCGCACCTACCCCCCTATTTTTGGCCTCATCCAATTTCCATCACCGATAATTAGCTTCTCCCATTAGAGCCGCGGCTACGGTCGACTTTTTTTTTTATTATTAAGATTCAAGTAGTCCTTTTTACTCTTTCGATCTGATTGGCAATTTTTATACTGCCTAACACTCCGCTCTCGTTCAATTTGTATGCTTTCGATGTATGATAACTAAAGCCATAAATTAGGGTTAAGGGGGTGGGTAAGAGCGGTTACACCGATTTTTAATATTATTCCCGCACCTACCCCCCTATTTTGGGCCTCATCCAATTTTCATCACCGATAATAAGCTTCAACCCTTACAGCCGCGGCTACGCTCAATGATTTTTTTTATTATTAAGATTCAAGTAGTCCTTTTTACTCTTTCGATCTAATTGGCAATTTTTATACTGCCTAACACTCCGCTCTCGTTCAATTTGTATGCTTTCGAGGTATGATAACTCAAGCCATAAATTAGGGTTAAGGGAGTGGGTAAGAGCGGTTACACCGATTTTTAATATTATTCCCGCACCTACCCCCTATTTTGGGCCTCATCCAATTTCCATCACCGATAATAAGCTTCTACCCTTACAGCCTCGGCTACGCTCAATGATTTTTTTTATTATTAAGATTCAAGTAGTCCTTTTTACTCTTTCGATCTAATTGGCAATTTTTATACTGCCTAACACTCCGCTCTCGTTCAATTTGTATGCTTTCGAGGTATGATAACTCAAGCCATAAATTAGGGTTAAGGGGGTGGGTAAGAGCGGTTGCACCGATTTTTAATATTATTCCCGCACCTACCCCCCTATTTTCGGCGTCATCCAATTTCCATCACCGATAATTAGCTTCTACCCTTAGAGCTGCGGCTACGCTCGATTTTTTTTTTATTATTAAGATTCAAGTAGTCCTTTTTACTCTTTCGATCTAATTGGCAATTTTTATACTGCCTAACACTCCGCTCTCGTTCGATTTGTATGCTTTCGAGGTATGATAACTGAAGCCATAAATGAGGGTTAAGGGGGTGGGTAAGAGCGGTTACACCGATTTTTAATATTATTCCCGCACCTACCCCCCTATTTTGGGCCTCATCCAATTTCCATCACCGATAATAAGCTTCTACCCTTACAGCCGCGGCTACGCTCAATGATTTTTTTTATTATTAAGATTCAAGTAGTCCTTTTTACTCTTTCGATCTAATTGGCAATTTTTATACTGCCTAACACTCCGCTCTCGTTCAATTTGTATGCTTTCGAGGTATGATAACTCAAGCCATAAATGAGGGTTAAGGGGGTGGGTAAGAGCGGTTACACCGATTTTTAATATTATTCCCGCACCTACCCCCCTATTTTGGGCCTCATCCAATTTCCATCACCGATAATAAGCTTCTACCCTTACAGCCGCGGCTACGCTCAATGATTTTTTTTATTATTAAGATTCAAGTAGTCCTTTTTACTCTTTCGATCTAATTGGCAATTTTTATACTGCCTAACACTCCGCTCTCGTTCAATTTGTATGCTTTCGAGGTATGATAACTCAAGCCATAAATTAGGGTTAAGGGAGTGGGTAAGAGCGGTTACACCGATTTTTAATATTATTCCCGCACCTACCCCCCTATTTTGGGCCTCATCCAATTTCCATCACCGATAATTAGCTTCTACCCTTAGAGCCGCAGCTACGCTCGATGATTTTTTTTATTATTAAGATTCAAGTAGTCCTTTTTACTCTTTCGATCTAATTGGCAATTTTTATACTGCCTAACACTCCGCTCTCGTTCAATTTGTATGCTTTCGAGGTATGATAACTCAAGCCATAAATTAGGGTTAAGGGGGTGGGTAAGAGCGGTTACACCGATTTTTAATACTATTCCCGCACCTACCCCCCTATTTTTGGCCTCATCCAATTTCCATCACCGATAATTAGCTTCTCCCATTAGAGCCGCGGCTACGGTCGACTTTTTTTTTTTATTATTAAGATTCAAGTAGTCCTTTTTACTCTTTCGATCTGATTGGCAATTTTTATACTGCCTAACACTCCGCTCTCGTTCAATTTGTATGCTTTCGATGTATGATAACTAAAGCCATAAATTAGGGTTAAGGGGGTGGGTAAGAGCGGTTACACCGATTTTTAATATTATTCCCGCACCTACCCCCCTATTTTGGGCCTCATCCAATTTTCATCACCGATAATAAGCTTCAACCCTTACAGCCGCGGCTACGCTCAATGATTTTTTTTATTATTAAGATTCAAGTAGTCCTTTTTACTCTTTCGATCTAATTGGCAATTTTTATACTGCCTAACACTCCGCTCTCGTTCAATTTGTATGCTTTCGAGGTATGATAACTCAAGCCATAAATTAGGGTTAAGGGAGTGGGTAAGAGCGGTTACACCGATTTTTAATATTATTCCCGCACCTACCCCCCTATTTTGGGCCTCATCCAATTTCCATCACCGATAATAAGCTTCTACCCTTACAGCCTCGGCTACGCTCAATGATTTTTTTTATTATTAAGATTCAAGTAGTCCTTTTTACTCTTTCGAACTAATTGGCAATTTTTATACTGCCTAACACTCCGCTCTCGTTCAATTTGTATGCTTTCGAGGTATGATAACTCAAGCCATAAATTAGGGTTAAGGGGGTGGGTAAGAGCGGTTGCACCGATTTTTAATATTATTCCCGCACCTACCCCCCTATTTTCGGCGTCATCCAATTTCCATCACCGATAATTAGCTTCTACCCTTAGAGCTGCGGCTACGCTCGATTTTTTTTTTATTATTAAGATTCAAGTAGTCCTTTTTACTCTTTCGATCTAATTGGCAATTTTTATACTGCCTAACACTCCGCTCTCGTTCGATTTGTATGCTTTCGAGGTATGATAACTCAAGCCATAAATTAGGGTTAAGGGGGTGGGTAAGAGCGGTTACACCGAATTTTAATATTATTTCCGCTCCTACCCCCCTATTTTTGGCCTCATCCAATTTCCATCACCGATAATTAGCTTCTACCCTTAGAGCCGCGGCTACGCTCGATGATTTTTTTTATTATTAAGATTCAAGTAGTCCTTTTTACTCTTTCGATCTAATTGGCAATTTTTATACTGCCTAACACTCCGCTCTCGTTCAATTTGTATGCTTTCGAGGTATGATAACTCAAGCCATAAATTAGGGTTAAGGGGGTGGGTAAGAGCGGTTACACCGATTTTTAATATTATTCCCGCACCTACCCCCCTATTTTTGGCCTCATCCAATTTCCATCACTGATAATTAGCTTCTCCCCTTAGAGCTGCGGCTACGCTCGATTTTTTTTTTATTATTAAGATTCAAGTAGTCCTTTTTACTCTTTCAATCTAATTGGCAATTTTTATACTGCCTAACACTCCGCTCTCGTTCAATTTGTATGCTTTCGAGGTATGATAACTGAAGCCATAAATTAGGGTTAAGGGGGTGTGTAAGAGCGGTTGCACCGATTTTTAATATTATTCCCGCACCTACCCCCCTATTTTTGGCGTCATCCAATTTCCATCACCGATAATTAGCTTCTACCCTTAGAGCCGCAGCTACGCTCGATGATTTTTTTTATTATTAAGATTCAAGTAGTCCTTTTTACTCTTTCGATCTAATTGGAAATTTTTATACTGCCTAACACTCCGCTCTCGTTCAATTTGTATGCTTTCGAGGTATGATAACTGAAGCCATAAATGAGGGTTAAGGGGGTGGGTAAGAGCGGTTACACCGATTTTTAATATTATTCCCGCACCTACCCCCCTATTTTGGGCCTCATCCAATTTCCATCACCGATAATAAGCTTCTACCCTTACAGCCGCGGCTACGCTCAATGATTTTTTTTATTATTAAGATTCAAGTAGTCCTTTTTACTCTTTCGATCTAATTGGCAATTTTTATACTGCCTAACACTCCGCTCTCGTTCAATTTGTATGCTTTCGAGGTATGATAACTCAAGCCATAAATTAGGGTTAAGGGAGTGGGTAAGAGCGGTTACACCGATTTTTAATATTATTCCCGCACCTACCCCCCTATTTTGGGCCTCATCCAATTTCCATCACCGATAATAAGCTTCTACCCTTACAGCCGCGACTACGCTCAATGATTTTTTTTATTATTAAGATTCAAGTAGTCCTTTTTACTCTTTCGATCTAATTGGCAATTTTTATACTGCCTAACACTCCGCTCTCGTTCAATTTGTATGCTTTCGAGGTATGATAACTCAAGCAATAAATTAGGGTTAAGGGGGTGGGTAAGAGCGGTTGCACCGATTTTTAATATTATTCCCGCACCTACCCCCCTATTTTTGGCGTCATCCAATTTCCATCACCGATAATTAGCTTCTACCCTTAGAGCCGCAGCTACGCTCGATGATTTTTTTTATTATTAAGATTCAAGTAGTCCTGTTTACTCTTTCGATCTAATTGGCAATTTTTATACTGCCTAACACTCCGCTCTCGTTCGATTTGTATGCTTTCGAGGTATGATAACTCAAGCCATAAATTAGGGTTAAGGGGGTGGGTAAGAGCGGTTACACCGATTTTTAATACTATTCCCGCACCTACCCCCCTATTTTTGGCCTCATCCAATTTCCATCACCGATAATTAGCTTCTCCCATTAGAGCCGCGGCTACGCTCGACTTTTTTTTTTATTATTAAGATTCAAGTAGTCCTTTTTACTCTTTCGATCTAATTGGCAATTTTTATACTGCCTAACACTCCGCTCTCGTTCAATTTGTATGCTTTCGAGGTATGATAACTCAAGCCATAAATTAGGGTTAAGGGGGTGGGTAAGAGCGGTTACACCGATTTTTAATATTATTCCCGCACCTACCCCCCTATTTTTGGCCTCATCCAATTTCCATCACTGATAATTAGCTTCTCCCCTTAGAGCTGCGGCTACGCTCGATTTTTTTTTTTATTATTAAGATTCAAGTAGTCCTTTTTACTCTTTCGATCTAATTGGCAATTTTTATACTGCCTAACACTCCGCTCTCGTTCAATTTGTATGCTTTCGAGGTATGATAACTGAAGCCATAAATTAGGGTTAAGGGGGTGGGTAAGAGCGGTTGCACCGATTTTTAATATTATTCCCGCACCTACCCCCCTATTTTTGGCGTCATCCAATTTCCATCACCGATAATTAGCTTCTACCCTTAGAGCCGCAGCTACGCTCGATGATTTTTTTTATTATTAAGATTCAAGTAGTCCTTTTTACTCTTTCGATCTAATTGGAAATTTTTATACTGCCTAACACTCCGCTCTCGTTCAATTTGTATGCTTTCGAGGTATGATAACTGAAGCCATAAATTAGGGTTAAGGGGGTGGGTAAGAGCGGTTACACCGATTTTTAATATTATTCCCGCACCTACCCCCCTATTTTGGGCCTCATCCAATTTCCATCACGGATAATAAGCTTCTACCCTTACAGCCGCGGCTACGCTCGATGATTTTTTTTATTATTAAGATTCAAGTAGTCCTTTTTACTCTTTCGATCTAATTGGCAATTTTTATACTGCCTAACACTCCGCTCTCGTTCAATTTGTATGCTTTCGAGGTATGATAACTCAAGCCATAAATTAGGGTTAAGGGAGTGGGTAAGAGCGGTTACACCGATTTTTAATATTATTCCCGCACCTACCCCCCTATTTTGGGCCTCATCCAATTTCCATCACCGATAATAAGCTTCTACCCTTACAGCCGCGGCTACGCTCAATGATTTTTTTTATTATTAAGATTCAAGTAGTCCTTTTTACTCTTTCGATCTAATTGGCAATTTTTATACTGCCTAACACTCCGCTCTCGTTCAATTTGTTTGCTTTCGAGGTATGATAACTCAAGCCATAAATTAGGGTTAAGGGAGTGGGTATGAGCGGTTACACCGATTTTTAATATTATTCCCGCACCTACCCCCCTATTTTTTGCCTCATCCAGTTTCCATCACCGATAATTAGCTTCTCCCCTTAGAGCCGCGGCTACGCTCGATTTTTTTTTTATTATTAAGATTCAAGTAGTCCTTTTTACTCTTTCGATCTAATTGGCAATTTTTATACTGCCTAACACTCCGCTCTAGTTCAATTTGTATGCTTTCGAGGTATGATAACTCAAGCCATAAATTAGGGTTAAGGGGGTGGGTAAGAGCGGTTACACCGATTTTTAATATTATTCCCGCACCTACCCCCCTATTTTTGGCCTCATCCAATTTCCATCACCGATAATTAGCTTCTCCCATTAGAGCCGCGGCTACGCTCGATTTTTTTTTTTTATTATTAAGATTCAAGTAGTCCTTTTTACTCTTTCGATCTAATTGGCAATTTTTATACTGCCTAACACTCCGCTCTCGTTAAATATGTATGCTTTCGAGGTATGATAACTCAAGCCATAAATTAGGGTTAAGGGGGTGGGTAAGAGCGGTTACACCGAATTTTAATATTATTCCCGCACCTACCCCCCTATTTTGGGCGTCATCCAATTTCCATTACCGATAATTAGCTTCTACCCTTAGAGCCGCGGCTACGCTCGATGATTTTTTTTATTATTAAGATTCAAGTAGTCCTTTTTACTCTTTCGATCTAATTGGCAATTTTTATACTGCCTAACACTCCGCTCTCGTTCAATTTGTATGCTTTCGAGGTATGATAACTCAAGCCATAAATTAGGGTTAAGGGAGTGGGTAAGAGCGGTTACACCGAATTTTAATATTATTCCCGCACCTACCCCCCTATTTTTGGCCTCATCCAATTTCCATCACCGATAATTAGCTTCTACCCTTAGAGCCGCGGCTACGCTCGATGATTTTTTTTATTATTAAGATTCAAGTAGTCCTTTTTACTCTTTCGATCTAATTGGCAATTTTTATACTGCCTAACACACCGCTCTCGTTCAATTTGTATGCTTTCGAGGTATGATAACTCAAGCCATAAATTAGGGTTAAGGGGGTGGGTAAGAGCGGTTACACCGATTTTTAATATTATTCCCGCACCTACCCCCCTATTTTTGGCCTCATCCAATTTCCATCACTGATAATTAGCTTCTCCCCTTAGAGCTGCGGCTACGCTCGATTTTTTTTTTTATTATCAAGATTCAAGTAGTCCTTTTTACTCTTTCGATCTAATTGGCAATTTTTATACTGCCTAACACTCCGTTCTCGTTCAATTTGTATGCTTTCGAGGTATGATAACTCAAGCCATAAATTAGGGTTAAGGGGGTGGGTAAGAGCGGTTACACCGAATTTTAATATTATTCCCGCACCTACCCCCCTATTTTTGGCCTCATCCAATTTCCATCACCGATAATTAGCTTCTACCGTTAGAGCCGCGGCTACGCTCGATGATTTTTTTTATTATTAAGATTCAAGTAGTCCTTTTTACTCTTTCGATCTAATTGGCAATTTTTATACTGCCTAACACTCCGCTCTCGTTCAATTTGTATGCTTTCGAGGTATGATAACTCAAGCCATAAATTAGGGTTAAGGGGGTGGGTAAGAGCGGTTACACCGATTTTTAATACTATTCCCGCACCTACCCCCCTATTTTTTGCCTCATCCAGTTTCCATCACCGATAATTAGCTTCTCCCCTTAGAGCCGCGGCTACGATCGATTTTTTTTTTATTATTAAGATTCAAGTAGTCCTTTTTACTCTTTCGATCTAATTGGCAATTTTTATACTGCCTAACACTCCGCTCTAGTTCAATTTGTATGCTTTCGAGGTATGATAACTCAAGCCATAAATTAGGGTTAAGGGGGTGGGTAAGAGCGGTTACACCGATTTTTAATATTATTCCCGCACCTACCCCCCTATTTTTGGCCTCATCCAATTTCCATCACCGATAATTAGCTTCTCCCATTAGAGCCGCGGCTACGCTCGATTTTTTTTTTTTATTATTAAGATTCAAGTAGTCCTTTTTACTCTTTCGATCTAATTGGCAATTTTTATACTGCCTAACACTCCGCTCTCGTTTAATATGTATGCTTTTGAGGTATGATAACTCAAGCCATAAATTAGGGTTAAGGGGGTGGGTAAGAGCGGTTACACCGAATTTTAATATTATTCCCGCACCTACCCCCCTATTTTGGGCGTCATCCAATTTCCATTACCGATAATTAGCTTCTACCCTTAGAGCCGCGGCTACGCTCGATGATTTTTTTTATTATTAAGATTCAAGTAGTCCTTTTTACTCTTTCGATCTAATTGGCAATTTTTATACTGCCTAACACTCCGCTCTCGTTCAATTTGTATGCTTTCGAGGTATGATAACTCAAGCCATAAATTAGGGTTAAGGGGGTGGGTAAGAGCGGTTACACCGAATTTTAATATTATTCCCGCACCTACCCCCCTATTTTTGGTCTCATCCAATTTCCATCACCGATAATTAGCTTCTACCCTTAGAGCCGCGGCTACGCTCGATGATTTTTTTTATTATTAAGATTCAAGTAGTCCTTTTTACTCTTTCGATCTAATTGGCAATTTTTATACTGCCTTACACACCGCTCTCGTTCAATTTGTATGCTTTCGAGGTATGATAACTCAAGCCATAAATTAGGGTTAAGGGGGTGGGTAAGAGCGGTTACACCGATTTTTAATATTATTCCCGCACCTACCCCCCTATTTTTGGCCTCATCCAATTTCCATCACTGATAATTAGCTTCTCCCCTTAGAGCTGCGGCTACGCTCGATTTTTTTTTTTATTATTAAGATTCAAGTAGTCCTTTTTACTCTTTCGATCTAATTGGCAATTTTTATACTGCCTAACACTCCGTTCTCGTTCAATTTGTATGCTTTCGAGGTATGATAACTCAAGCCATAAATTAGGGTTAAGGGGGTGGGTAAGAGCGGTTACACCGATTTTTAATACTATTCCCGCACCTACCCCCCTATTTTTGGCCTCATTCAATTTCCATCACCGATAATTAGCTTCTCCCATTAGAGCCGTGGCTACGCTCGACTTCTTTTTTTATTATTAAGATTCAAGTAGTTCTTTTTACTCTTTCGATCTAATTGGCAATTTTTATACTGCCTAACACTCCGCTCTCGTTCAATTTGTATGCTTTCGAGGTATGATAACTCAAGCCATAAATTAGTGTTAAGGGAGTGGGTATGAGCGGTTACACCGATTTTTAATATTATTCCCGCACCTACCCCCCTATTTTTTGCCTCATCCAGTTTCCATCACCGATAATTAGCTTCTCCCCTTAGAGCCGCGGCTACGCTCGATTTTTTTTTTATTATTAAGATTCAAGTAGTCCTTTTTACTCTTTCGATCTAATTGGCAATTTTTATACTGCCTAACACTCCGCTCTAGTTCAATTTGTATGCTTTCGAGGTATGATAACTCAAGCCATAAATTAGGGTTAAGGGGGTGGGTAAGAGCGGTTACACCGATTTTTAATATTATTCCCGCACCTACCCCCCTATTTTTGGCCTCATCCAATTTCCATCACCGATAATTAGCTTCTCCCATTAGAGCCGCGGCTACGCTCGATTTTTTTTTTTTATTATTAAGATTCAAGTAGTCCTTTTTACTCTTTCGATCTAATTGGCAATTTTTATACTGCCTAACACACCGCTCTCGTTCAATTTGTATGCTTTCAAGGTATGATAACTCAAGCCATAAATTAGGGTTAAGGGGGTGGGTAAGAGCGGTTACACCGATTTTTAATATTATTCCCGCACCTACCCCCCTATTTTTGGCCTCATCCAATTTCCATCACTGATAATTAGCTTCTCCCCTTAGAGCTGCGGCTACGCTCGATTTTTTTTTTTATTATTAAGATTCAAGTAGTCCTTTTTACTCTTTCGATCTAATTGGCAATTTTTATACTGCCTAACACTCCGTTCTCGTTCAATTTGTATGCTTTCGAGGTATCATAACTCAAGCCATAAATAAGAATTAAGGGGTGGGTAAGAGCGGTTACACCGAATTTTAATATTATTCCCGCACCTACCCCCCTATTTTTGGCCTCATCCAATTTCCATCACCGATAATTAGCTTCTACCGTTAGAGCCGCGGCTACGCTCGATGATTTTTTTTATTATTAAGATTCAAGTAGTCCTTTTTACTCTTTCGATCTAATTGGCAATTTTTATACTGCCTAACACTCCGCTCTCGTTCAATTTGTATGCTTTCGAGGTATGATAACTCAAGCCATAAATTAGTGTTAAGGGAGTGGGTATGAGCGGTTACACCGATTTTTAATATTATTCCCGCACCTACCCCCCTATTTTTTGCCTCATCCAGTTTCCATCTCCGATAATTAGCATCTCCCCTTAGAGCCGCGGCTACGCTCGATTTTTTTTTTATTATTAAGATTCAAGTAGTCCTTTTTACTCTTTCGATCTAATTGGCAATTTTTATACTGCCTAACACTCCGCTCTAGTTCAATTTCTATGCTTTCGAGGTATGATAACTCAAGCCATAAATTAGGGTTAAGGGGGTGGGTAAGAGCGGTTACACCGATTTTTAATATTATTCCCGCACCTACCCCCCTATTTTTGGCCTCATCCAATTTCCATCACCGATAATTAGCTTCTCCCATTAGAGCCGCGGCTACGCTCGATTTTTTTTTTTTATTATTAAGATTCAAGTAGTCCTTTTTACTCTTTCGATCTAATTGGCAATTTTTATACTGCCTAACACTCCGTTCTCGTTCAATTTGTATGCTTTCGAGGTATGATAACTCAAGCCATTAATTAGGGTTAAGGGGGTGGGTAAGAGCGGTTACACCGAATTTTAATATTATTCCCGCACCTACCCCCCTATTTTTGGCCTCATCCAATTTCCATCACCGATAATTAGCTTCTACCGTTAGAGCCGCGGCTACGCTCGATGATTTTTTTTATTATTAAGATTCAAGTAGTCCTTTTTACTCTTTCGATCTAATTGGCAATTTTGATACTGCCTAACACTCCGCTCTCGTTCAATTTGTATGCTTTCGAGGTATGATAACTCAAGCCATAAAATAGGGTTAAGGGGTTGGGTAAGAGCGGTTACACCGATTTTTAATATTATTCCCGCACCTACCCCCCTATTTTTGGCCTCATCCAATTTTCATCACTGATAATTAGCTTCTCCCCTTAGAGCTGCTGCTACGCTCGATTTTTTTTTTTATTATTAAGATTCAAGTAGTCCTTTTTACTCTTTCGATCTAATTGGCAATTTTTATACTCCCTAACACTCCGCTCTCGTTCAATTTGTATGCTTTCGAGGTATGATAACTCAAGCCATAAATTAGGGTTAAGGGGGTGGGTAAGAGCGGTTACACCGATTTTTAATATTATTCCCGCACCTACCCCCCTATTTTTGGCCTCATCCAATTTCCATCACTGATAATTAGCTTCTCCCCTTAGAGCTGCGGCTACGCTCGATTTTTTTTTTTATTATTAAGATTCAAGTAGTCCTTTTTACTCTTTCGATCTAATTGGCAATTTTTATACTGCCTAACACTCCGCTCTTGTTCAATTTGTATGCTTTCGAGGTATGATAACTCAAGCCATAAATTAGGGTTAAGGGAGTGGGTAAGAGCGGTTACACCGATTTTTAATATTATTCCCGCACCTACCCCCCTATTTTGGGCCTCATCCAATTTCCATCACCGATAATAAGCTTCTACCCTTACAGCCGCGGCTACGCTCAATGATTTTTTTTATTATTAAGATTCAAGTAGTCCTTTTTACTCTTTCGATCTAATTGGCAATTTTTATTTATTGTAACCGCTCTTACCCACCCCCTTAACCCTAATTTATGGCTTGAGTTATCATACCTCGAAAGCATACAAATTGAACAAGAGCGGAGTGTTAGGCAGTATAAAAATTGCCAATTAGATCGAAAGAGTAAAAAGGACTACTTGAATCTTAATAATAAAAAAAATCATTGAGCGTAGCCGCGGCTGTAAGGGTAGAAGCTTATTATCGGTGATGGAAATTGGATGAGGCCCAAAATAGGGGGGTAGGTGCGGGAATAATATTAAAAATCGGTGTAACCGCTCATACCCACTCCCTTAACCCTCATTTATGGCTTGAGTTATCATACCTCGAAAGCATACAAATTGAACGAGAACGGAGTGTTAGGCAGTATAAAAATTGCCAATTAGATCGAAAGAGTAAAAAGGACTACTTGAATCTTAATAAAAAAAAAAAAAATCGAGCGTAGCCGCAGCTCTAAGGGGAGAAGCTAATTATTAGTGATGGAAATTGGATGAGGCCAAAAATAGGGGGGTAGGTGCGGGAGTAATATTAAAAATCGGTGTAACCGCTCTTACCCGCCCCCTTAACCCTAATTTATGGCTTGAGTTATCATACCTCGAAAGCATACAAATTGAACGAGAGCGGTGTGTTAGGCAGTATAAAAATTGCCAATTAGATCGAAAGAGTAAAAAGGACTACTTGAATCTTAATAATAAAAAAAATCATCGAGCGTAGCCGCGGCTCTAAGGGTAGAAGCTAATTATCGGTGATGGAAATTGGATGAGGCCAAAAATAGGGGGGTAGGTGCGGGAATAATATTAAAAATCGGTGTAACCGCTCTTACCCACTCCCTTAACCCTAATTTATGGCTTGAGTTATCATACCTCGAAAGCATACAAATTGAACAAGAGCGGAGTGTTAGGCAGTATAATTCGCCGCACCTACCCCCCTATTTTTGGCCTCATCCAATTTCCATCACCGATAATTAGCTTCTCCCATTAGAGCCGCGGCTACGCTCGATTTTTTTTTTTTATTATTAAGATTCAAGTAGTCCTTTTTACTCTTTCGATCTAATTGGCAATTTTTATACTGCCTAACACACCGCTCTCGTTCAATTTGTATGCTTTCAAGGTATGATAACTCAAGCCATAAATTAGGGTTAAGGTGGGTAAGAGCGGTTACACCGATTTTTAATATTATTCCCGCACCTACCCCCCTATTTTTGGCCTCATCCAATTTTCATCACTGATAATTAGCTTCTCCCCTTAGAGCTGCTGCTACGCTCGATTTTTTTTTTTATTATTAAGATTCAAGTAGTCCTTTTTACTCTTTCGATCTAATTGGCAATTTTTATACTCCCTAACACTCCGCTCTCGTTCAATTTGTATGCTTTCGAGGTATGATAACTCAAGCCATAAATTAGGGTTAAGGGGGTGGGTAAGAGCTGTTACACCGATTTTTAATATTATTCCCGCACCTACCCCCCTATTTTTGGCCTCATCCAATTTCCATCACTGATAATTAGCTTCTCCCCTTAGAGCTGCGGCTACGCTCGATTTTTTTTTTTATTATTAAGATTCAAGTAGTCCTTTTTACTCTTTCGATCTAATTGGCAATTTTTATACTGCCTAACACTCCGCTCTTGTTCAATTTGTATGCTTTCGAGGTATGATAACTCAAGCCATAAATTAGGGTTAAGGGAGTGGGTAAGAGCGGTTACACCGATTTTTAATATTATTCCCGCACCTACCCCCCTATTTTGGGCCTCATCCAATTTCCATCACCGATAATAAGCTTCTACCCTTACAGCCGCGGCTACGCTCAATGATTTTTTTTATTATTAAGATTCAAGTAGTCCTTTTTACTCTTTCGATCTAATTGGCAATTTTTATTTATTGTAACCGCTCTTACCCACCCCCTTAACCCTAATTTATGGCTTGAGTTATCATACCTCGAAAGCATACAAATTGAACAAGAGCGGAGTGTTAGGCAGTATAAAAATTGCCAATTAGATCGAAAGAGTAAAAAGGACTACTTGAATCTTAATAATAAAAAAAATCATTGAGCGTAGCCGCGGCTGTAAGGGTAGAAGCTTATTATCGGTGATGGAAATTGGATGAGGCCCAAAATAGGGCTCGAGGTGCATGGCTCGTTGGCAGTTTTCCAGTAATATTGGGCACAACGGTTGCTTGCGTGGATAATAAAGAACCGTTGCTGTTTCTTGGCTTTAATATGCAATGAACTGTTCCTGTTCCCTCCGTTAGATGTTGCCCCACTCCTGAAAGATTTCTTCTGCCTTTCTCAACATGGAGATGAAAAGCATTCGCACATGATTGGGTGATCAATGTACACTGTGAACCGGAATCTAGGAGTATGCGAATTGGTTTAAACATTGACTTATTGTGCACGATAGCCGTACTTAGCAATATATCACTGTTGTCTTGCCAGACATGTGTCATAACTGAAGAAGATGTTTCAGGTGGATGTTGATTGGCCACAGGTGTTATGTCATCATTCGCTTGGCTATTAAATTGATTGTTTTGGCTTGGAAAATGCAGCAGTGAATTGTGAGATTTTTGACAATATTTACAACATGTTTTATTTTTACACTCTTGAGTTGAATGAATTAAGGAGAGACGATAGCGACAACCTGGGTAATTTTTTAGTGATTCAAACCGCTCCCTGGCAGTCATTGCCTTAAAGCGAGGACAGCTAGATAAGTAATGGTTTTGTTTGCATAAATAACAGGTTGCTTTGAAACGAGATAACACAATCATTACCTAATAAGTCAAAGAGAAAAAAATAACATGAAATAAATGATAAATAATTTACAATATAGAACGTTTTTTGTCATGCACCGCGATCCGACCCATGAGAGGACCAATGTTTCAACACCCAATTCGTCTCACGTTATCGACGTGGAAAGGGAAGGTTGACAGGAAAAAAAAATTAAAAATTAAAGAAACTGTAAAGTCAGTTCTGCCGGAGTGCGGTGGTTTACAAAAATTAGGTTTCTAAAAAAAATTGTAAAATAAATCAAGAACATACTTAACATAAATTAATAATCAAAGCAAATACAAAGATAAAAAAGGTTACCGGATAAATTTAATATGATAATTAAAAGAAGTATAAATTAAATTAATTCTATAAGCAATTTTACCTTAACGTCCAGACGTCCAATTCAATTGAAGTCTTGTACTCGTTAGAGCTAAATAGAGAAAGAGCCGGCCGGCTGTTAGCACTGAAATCAACTGAGATTTTTAAGTAATAACAATAAAAAAAACACATGGTTGATTGTTCACTGACGCACGTTCAAAAGAATAACATTTGTTCTTGTTAATAGAGCAATGATGTTATGTATAAATTGAAAATAAAAAAATCTTTTACATGATAAATTTAAATGAAACATTACATAAAATAATTGTAAACTTAAAAATAAACCCAATTGATCAACTAATTAAAAGAATTCGGTTCGGGCCCGAACAAATGATGACTACTCTATGATTAGTTATGACCTCAAATGCCTATTTACTAACAAACCCCTTAAATTGGCTTTTAAATTGATTTCTGATAACTGGGAAAAAATTGAACCGCATCCTCCAATAAAAAGCAAAACAATGATCCTTGAAGGAATCAGGCTATGCACAAATGATGGGTATTTTTCTTTTCAAAACCACTGCTTCTGCCCTAACAGGTTGATATCAAAATTATGGTATGGGGAATAATAAATATAAAATCTCCCCTTCACTAACAGGTGATTGTTTGGATTAATTTATATTAGTTAGTAGCATATTTAGCCTTAGCTTAGTCATATGGAGAAATGTTCGGGCCAGAACCGCATTCTTTTAATTAGTTGATCAATTGGGTTTATTTTTAAGTTTACAATTGTTTTATGTAAATTTTCATTATCATGTAAAAGATTTTTTTATTTTCAATTTCTACTTAACATCATTGCTCTATTAACAAGAACAAATGTTATTCTTTTAAACGTGCGTCAGTGAAAAATCAACCATGTGTTTTTTTTTTATTGATTTTACTTAAAAATCTCAGTTGAGTTCAGTGCTAACAGCCGGCAGGAGCTTTTTCTATTTAGCTCTTGCGATTACAAGACTTCAATTGAATTGGACGTCTCCCTGAATTTGAAGACACAGAGGACGGGAAGGATACCTTCTATCATCGCCATCTGCGCTAATGGTTCGTACGAACATCATTAAAAACTTTATTATTTTATGCGCATAAAATTAAATTGGGGTTATCATGACGATTCCAAAAAAAGACATGATTTGTGTTATCTAAAATAGTTAAACAAGGACCATTAATTAAAACTTTTAGTTAGCAAAAAGGTTAAACTATTACGCATTGAAGTTAGCTTAACGTTAATTTTAATTATAAATGAATTAGTAGCCTATTATACTGAAATGATAAATTTTTCCATATGTTTATTTTTTGTTGTTAAGGTAAAATTGCATATAGAACTAATTTAATTTATACTTCTTTTAATTATTATATTAAATTTATCTGGTAACTTTTTTTATCTTTGTATTTGCTTTGATTATTAATTTATGTTACTTATGTTCTTGATTTATTTTACAATATATTTTAGAAACCAAATTTTTGTCAACCACCGCACTCCGGTAGAACTGACTTTACACTTTCTTCAATTTTTAGTTGTTTTTTTTCCTGTCAAACTTCCCTTTTCACGTCGATAACGTCAGACGAATTGGGTGTTGAAACATCATTTATAGGATCAAATTTTTTTAGGATGATTTTAATTCTAAGGGGTTTTTGAGGTTATATGTGTTATCTTGACAAAAATAATTCAGGCTTGGGTTCAGGAATTTTGACAGAATGTATGTTCGGCTGTTGGTAGCATCTACGATGGGTCGGCAAGGGGCGTCTGTTTTATGTGTTTTTGTAAGGCCATATATTTTTGGTGTATTGTAGTAGTTATTAATAAGTTTGGGGTTTATCTATTTATTAATAAATTTACCTTATTTAGAAAATAAGGAAATAATAAAGTATGATAAATAAGAAAATAAAAAACAAAAAATAAAAAATAAAATAGGAAATAAATATCACTTATAAGCACAACAAGTTTTAGGATGCCCTTCTGTTGCTTGTCAGTAAATCAAAATCAATTTCTTTAATAAATTTCAGTAAGTCTGTCCTAAATTTAGTAAAAAGTATATGCTCTGTCTCAGGCCAGTTTCCATGTTTGGTCACAACACTTCGTATTAATTTGTATCGTTGTCTGTCGTACAATCTGCAATCATAAAGTATGTGTCTGAAGTCGTGTGTTTGTCCATCTTCATCACATGTGTCCGTTTGTATGATATTGAATCGTTTTAAATAGTATTTAGTGTTTCCGTGTTCAGTTAGGAATTGGGTTACTCTGTGTTCTTTGCTGTGTAGAATTTTATGATTGTTTAGTGTTATTTGTGGGATGTAATTGTGTAGGTTTGGTGATTTCGTAGATGCTGTCCATATTGTGTTCCACTTCGCAACCGACTCTTTGGTGATGAGGCCCTTGATATGGGAGATCGGAGCCTTGCTGTAAGAGGGCACCAACACCTCGCTACTGGCCGCTTCTTTGGCTAACTGGTCGGCTCTTTCGTTGCCCTCGACCCCCGAGTGCCCTTTCACCCATTTTATCTGAACTGATTTATTGTATCCTATCAATTTTAAGATGTTCAGTCTAATTTCTTCAGTCAATGGGTCGTGAATATTTATGTTATTTAGTGAATGAATCATGTTCATGTTGTCTGTATGTAAAATTATGTGTGAATGGATTGTAGAAGGAGCTTCAGTAAGGTATTCTAATGCTTTTAAGACGGCTAGTTTTTCGGCTTGGTTGTTTGAGCAGCACGACGCAAGTTTATACTGCTTTTCCAGTGGTTTTCTCTGTTTGTCTAAACCTACCCAAGCATAGCCAACGTTACCTTCCTCCTTGCTGCCGTCCGTGTATATGTCTGTGATGTCAAGAGGGTTAGGTACAGATATGTGTGAAAGTACATGTATGTATGATGCAGGGTGGAGCCATTTGCTGTAGTGAATTGGTAGTTCTATTTCGTCATGTGATATGTTTTTGTAGTTAGTATGTAGTTTTTTAATTTTATATAATTCGTACTTCTTGTCAATAATCATATTAATCGGTAGCATCCCAGCAAGAACAGCTGCCGCCTCATATGAGAGCGTACTGAGCCTTTACACACCTTTATGGCTATAAGCCTTTGAAGCCTCTTTAATTTGTCTAAATTCCTTTTTCTTCCAATTACCTGAACCCAGACATGTGCGCCATATAACATCTTTGGAATTAAGGCTGCTTCGTAAATGACCTTCAGTACCTCTGACCTGAGGCCCCACCTGACTCTTGCTGCAATTGCTAGTCTATTAATTGTTTGTAAGGTCTGGTTGTATATATTATCGATATGTCGGTTCCAATTCAGTTTTCTGTCGAACGAAATTCCAAGATATCTAAGAACGTCATGTTGTGTCAGTCGTGAGGAATATAATATAATATTTAGGGTGGGTGTTGCTCTTTTTCGAAAAAATATTATATACTTTGATTTGTCCGTATTAAATTTAAGCTTGTTACTGTTAGCCCAACGCATAAGTCGTGTTAAGATTGTATTTGTAATATATTCCAGTTCTTCAAAGTTATTTCATTTGACCAAAACTAAAATGTCGTCTGCATAAGCCAAAATTGTTGTGTCATTTGGTAACTCTGCTTCGAAAACAGTATTCACGAGTACATTCCAAAGTAGAGGTGACAGGCAGGATCCTTGGGGAGTACCTATTGATAATTTTTTGTTGATCGTATAGTAGTTAGTATAAATTGACAATGATCTATTAGTTAAGTAATTTTTAATCAGTAGAAATAAATTTTGAGGGCATTCGTACTTTTTACTTTCATTTAAATTAGTTAGTATCGCCGGCCACCACGCGGTGTCAAATGCTGCTTTTATATCCAAACTTACTACTAGCATATTACTTTTATGATTTATGGCAGAGGTTATGTGTTCAGTCAGTGCGTGTATCGCATCATCCGTACCAGTTTGAGGTCGAAATGCAAATTGTCGTTTGTCAATTATTTGTTTCGACAATAGAAAATGCATAAGTCTATTTTTTATAACTTTTTCAAAAATCTTTCCAATGACAGGAAGGATACTAATTGGTCTGAGTGAGATATGATCGTTTTTAGGGATGAGAACCAGTTTACCTTCTTTCCAGTTTGTTGGAAACTCCATTCTTTCGAAAAGTAATTTATATAGTTGTATCAAAATTTTAGGAAAATATTCGATAACTTTTTTGACTATAGTAGGACTGATTCTATCTATACCGGTAGATTTTTTAGTATCCAGATTTTTAATAATTTGTGCAATTTCCCCATCTTCAATTGGTACGTCATCAGGTGTTGTAGGAGGTACATTAATATTCGTTCTCATAGTTATGTGTACATGGTTGTCATTATCAAAACAGTCATTCTTAATTAAATCATCCAAAAGTTGCCTCAGCGTATCACCTATGTCTGAAGTGTATTCTCCTTGGTTATTAATTACTGTCTTTAGCAACGTTACGGTTTTCAATTTATTAGCAGCTGATTTGTAAGGCCAATTCCACGCATTAGTATTTGTCGTAAATGCTTTCCAACTTTCAAATTTTGATTTTTTAATAAGTTTTTCATATTTGTGTTTACTATAGATATAGTCCAGTCTTCTTGTTTCTCGTATTGTGTCGTCAGTTTTTGTCTTTTGATAAATTTTCCGCAACTTATTTGTCTCTCTGCGCAAAACTGTTAACTCATTGTTCCACCATGGCACAGTACGCTGATTCCTTGAATTTCTTTTGTTATTGCATGATCTTTTTAAGGACATATTGCATGCCTTAGTTATGGATTTATTAATCTTTACAGAAATCATGTCAGTGGGGTATTGTGCCATTACAGCCACAATTCTGTCCTCTATTTCCGTTTGATCAAAAATATCTAATTCGGTGTTTAAACGGAAATTTTTTCGTAACTGGTATCCTAAATTTACCATGAATCTGTCCCAGTCAGCTTTATGAGTAATATATACAAAATTATTTTGGCGGTACTCAAGTTGATAATAGTAGCACATGTGTAGTTCGTAAGTTATAATGTTGTGATCCGAAAAGTTAGTTTCTCTAGAGATGTTCCAATTTCGTATATGATTATTTCGAAATGTTTGTGTATTTAACAGAGTCAAATCGATATTACTGTTTCCCAAAACACTCTCAAATGTATTTATTTCAGAATTAATATTTCCTACAACTATGTCATTAGTCATGATAAAAGTCTCCAATTCATTGCCCCTAGAATCGGTTTTTTTATCATACCAAAATTTCGATCGTGCATTCGAATCAACGCCTATAATTACATTGCAGTCTGAATATTTATTTAAAATATTAGTTATTTTTTCTAGGTCCATTTTAATATCCTTGTTTCTATCAAAATAAGCACTTACAATGATGAGTTTAAAGTTCCCTAAAGTAACCTCGACACAAATGAGATCTGCGCCGGAATGTTGGGTTACTAGGCAACTATCTTAAATATATTATTCGTTATAACGATGCCTGCTCTTGGTTTACTATCATACGTTTGAAACACCTTAAAATTATCATAACCTATTATCTTGTTATTTCGCGTGTATGGTTCTTGTAGAAGTAGAATATCAATACATTTTTGACTAGAATAATGTTGTAAAAAGTTTAATGTGTGTTTGGAGTGATGTGTATTAAGCTGTAAAATGTTAATCTGTCTATGTACCATAAAATATTTCATTAAGAGTTGTTTATTTAGTCCAGTAAGATTAGGTTATAGTATTAATTAAGTTTATTAGGTATTACTTACAATAAAGGGATGCTGTAGTCAGTATTTGCAACCAGTTTTTGAACCTCATTTATGTAAGAAGGGCACCCTTTATCAAAAACTGAATGATCAGTTGGTCGTCTTTGGCTATTACTTGTGTGCCTATTATAATTATCACAGTTAACACATTTAAAGTGGTCCGATTTACAGTCTTGGAGAGGATGATTCTCAGCACAATTAGAGCATGTTACTGCCCCACGACAGTCCCCGCTTTTGTGATGAAATTTCAGACATTTTCCGCATCTCCTTATGTTGAAGTAGTCCTCGATGTAAACCTTCTGATGGACCAAACTTATCCGGTTGTAGAGAAGCAGCTCCCTTGTAGCTGCATCAACTTCAACCACGACATGCCTGGAATTGTTTCTTCTTGTTGTGAGCACAATAATAGGACGAATTTTCTCTTTGTTCAGCGCGATATCTTCATTTTGAGCAACGAGGTAGTCCACTACATTGTTTGAGGTTATATACTCTTCTACATTTCGTATTACCAGCCGCGGATTTCTTTTGGATAATTTCTGAAATTTAATTTTCGATGAGTTTTTAACAGCGACTTCAATTTTGCTTATGTCTTTTTCTCTCGATGTTAGTATTAACAGCGCACCAGACTTAGTTTCCGAAACTCTTTCAAAACTTATTTTTAATTCTTTAGGGTTAACTAAATTTTTGAATTCTGAAATTGTTTCTTGAAGCGTAACGGTTTCGGGGGATTTAATTATTGCTTTATAGGATGGTAACTTTTTATTTTTTGATACGGATCTTTTGGTGATTTGGGAAAATGTTACAGGAAAATTTATATATATTTAAATATATATATATATATATATATATATATATATATATATATATATATATATATATATAAATTGGCCTGTCGAGGGAGAAAAATTATTCTATAAACATAAATCAGCTCTAAAATTATTCGCAAAACAAATTTATGAGAAAATGGGAAACATAAATTCTCACTATCGATAGATATTAACCACAGTGAAAGATAGTTCATAATTCTATTTACAGGTTTATATTTATATTACGTATTTATCAATGTTAGTTGCTAAGTATCCTATTTATTGGTATTTTGTGTGTTATCATTCTGGGTTTCAGTGTTATTATGTATTTTCCTCTTGTTTATTGTTATTTTGTAAGGTAGTTTCTTTTTCTTTTTTTGAAAGTTCTTTCTTAGGTTATATATTCTATAACTTTATATATTTTGTGTGTATAATTTTATGTACAACTTTATATAATTTCTGTTTCTTGTTTTTGTACACTGTTGTTTAATATCTTTGAATCTCATTACAATGTAATGTTTTGTTTAACATCAAGCACAAGTTATGTACATATATTGTATGGCACTTGTGGAAAATAAACTCCCTTCTTATAGGGCTACTATAAGAAGGAAACAAATAAAAATATATATATTCTCTAAATAATATATATATATATACATTATTATATTATATACATTATCGGTATATATATATATATATATACATATATAGATAGATAGATTTATATATATATATATGTATATATATATATATATATATATATATATATATATATATATATATATATATATATATACATACACATATATATATATAGATAGATATATATATATAACGTATATATATATATATATATATACATATATATATATATTATATATATATATATACATATATATATATATATATATATATACTAGTTTATACTAAATTAAAAGCTTCAACACACCACCCTCCTACCGAACACTTATTTGGCGAAGGGTCGGGAAATCGAGGTCTCAAACAAATTGAGAAAAGCGCCTATCAGAAGGACATATATGACGCGTTAACCAAGATAGTGTTAGGCCAATAATCAATTGATCAATGGCTGAGGTTACCAAAACTTACTTCAGTCATCCTTTTTAAAATTAGTAGAAAAATACAGCCATTTCGAGTTAGTTTATACCGATCCATCAAAAAAGGGCGAGAGTGTTGGCAGCTCTGTGAGTCAGCTCAATTTTAATCAGCTCAATATCAATCAATATACAATCAGCTCCTTTTTAATCAAACTACACTGCAATATGAGATGTAAAAAATAAAAACTTTAACTTTCATATATTCTTTACCAAATACTTTAAATGGTGCAATGCTCTATTCTCAATCACGTTGGATTTTGATTAGCTGAAAGGTTTTCATCTTTATCAATCAATATTGGTATCACTGTATTTGTTTAAAAATATTAGGATATAACTACTGAGCCACAGCAACGCGTGGCCGGGTCTGCTAGTTTATACATATCATCCTTGCAGGACCTTGGCCTCCTCCACTATTCTTCTCCACTCAGGCCTGTCCTCTGCTGCCCTTTTCCATTCCACAACGCTGAGATTCCGAAGGTCATCTTCTACGTCCTGCAGCCAAAGCAGTCTCGGCCTACCTCTCTCCCTTCTTCCACCTGGGTTCCCTGTCATAATCATTGTTGGAAGGCGCTCATTGCTCATCCTCTGTACGTGGCCTAGCCATCTTATCCTTCTCTTCTTTATGGTGGCAACTATGTCTGGTTCCTCGTACAAGTTCTTCAACTCTTCGTTCGTCTTTATTCTCCAGAGATTCCCTTCTTTAGGTGTTATTGAAGGATCGGGCCGTAGATTTTTCGGAGGATTTTTCTTTCCCATATATTAAGTATTCTTTCCCAACTTAAAAGCGTCCAGGATTCGCTACCGTACGTTACTACTGGCTGCAAAATCGTCCTGTAGACTCTTACTTTCAGAACTCTGGGTATGTCTTGACTACGGAAGATTTTCATCAGCGACCAGTAGCATCTGTTTCCAGCTGTTATTCTCTCTCTGATTTCTTCTAGCATTTAATTATCTTCCGTTATGTCTGTTCCCAGATACTTAAACTTGGGTACCCTCTCGAAGCGATATCCAGCCCCTTCAATGTACCTACTCTCAGCTTCCCCTTTGGCGGTTATCGTATATTTCTTTTTTTCCGTGTTTATGGCCAGCCCAGTTTTCCTTGCAGCTTCTACATTCTGTTCAAATGCTCCCATTAGTGCATTAACAGTTCTGCCTGTTATAACAACGTCGTCCGCAAATGCTAGATGCTGGGTCATTCTATCAAATATGTATCCTCCAGTTTTTGTGCGGATCGATCTCATGACTGTTTCCAACAGCATATTAAATAATACTGGGGAAAGAGGGTCTCCCTGTTTAACACCTTTTTGTATGTGGAATTCCTTTGACACTCCTCCTTGAATTTTTACGATTCCCTTGCTGTCCTGCAGGGTCAGCTTCATGGGGCATCCCAACATTTTTAATTTTTCATACAGTATATTTCTATCTATACTGTCATAAGTCTCCAAGCATGATTCTCATGCAGAATATGTGATCTATTGTGGATCGGCCTGTGTTGAATCCGCACTGGTACTCTCCAAGGACGTCTTCTGCTATCTTTGCTACTCGCTTCATAAATAAGATTGCCAACACCTTGTATATTGTACTTGCAATATCTAAGCAATGCAATGCCTCTATAGTTGTGGCAGTCTAGCTTGTCCCCTTTTTTATGAATTGGTAAAATGACAGCCACCTTCCATTCTTCAGGCATCTCTTCTTTCCTCCAGATATCAAGTATTAGTTCATAGATCTCTTTATGTAGTGCTTCTCCTCCTGATTTGAACGCTTCAGCAGGGATTCCATCAATGCCTGGTGCTTTATTATTCTTAAAGCTCATGATAACATCTTGCACTTCTTCAGGATCTGGAGGCTCCAGATCTACATCTTCCTGATCTATTCCCGGTTCCCAGCCCGTTTCTTCCGTGCTTAAATTTGGGTAAAACAATCTCTGAAATATTCTTGCCACCTACCAATAACTTGCTCCTCACCTGCCAAGAGTCTGCCTTCTCTATCTTTTATAAAACATGTGCGGGGTTGGAACCCGCTTTTTATTGTTTCGACCCCAGAAGACTTTACTTCTTTTCTTTTCAAATTCCTCTAGCATTTTTTGAAGGTTTATCCCTCTCCTTTTGTCTTTTTTTACGTCTACAAGAGCTGTTTAACTATATCCCTTTTCTCTCTGTATTCATCACTGGCCTTTCGGGTTTATATCGGTTTATATATATATATATATATATATATATATATATATATATATATATATATATATATATATATATATATTATGGGTATATATATAAAAGGACTGGAAAAAAATTCATTCTCATTACTTTCCGGACAAACCACGTATATATATATGTATATATATATATATATATATAAACCGATATAAACCCGAAAGGCCAGTGAAGAATACAGAAAATGCTAGAAAGTACATGTATGTATGATGCAGGGTGGAGCCATTTGCTGTAGTGAATTGGTAGTTCTATTTCGTCATGTGACGAAAGATAAGGAGAGAAGGATAAGATGGCTAGGCCACGTACAGAGGATGAGCAATGAGCGCCTTCCAACAATGATAATGACAGGGAACCCAGGTGGAAGAAGGGAGAGAGGTAGGCCGAGACTGCTTTGGCTGCAGGACGTAGAAGATGACCTTCGGACTCTCGGCGTTGTGGAATAGAAAAGGGCAGCAGAGGACAGGCCTGAGTGGAGAAGAATAGTGGAGGAGGCCAAGGTCCTGCAAGGACCATAGCGCCATTAGATGATGATGATGATATGTATAAACTAGCAGACCCGGCCACGCGTTGCTGTGGCTCAGTAGTTATATCCTAATATTTTTAAACAAATACAGTGATACCAATATTCATTGATAAAGATGAAAACCTTTCAGCTTATCAAAATCCAACGTGATTGAGAATAGAGCATTGCACCATTTAAAAGTATTTGGTAAAGAATATATGAAAGTTAAAGTTTTTATTTTTTACATCTCATATTGCAGTGTAGTTTGATTAAAAAGGAGCTGATTGTATATTGATTGATATTGAGCTGATTAAAATTGAGCTGACTCACAGAGCTGCCAACACTCTCGCCCTTTTTTGATGGATCGGTATAAACTAACTCGAAATGGCTGTATTTTTCTACTAATTTTAAAAAGGATGACTGAAGTAAGATTTGGTAACCTCAGCCATTGATCTATTGATTATTGGCCTAAAACTACTTCAACTTGGTATTGTTAGTTTAACGACGGGTTCAATTTTGCTCAGGGTCATGCCAATCTTGGTTAACGCGTCATATATGTCCTACTGATAGGCGTTTTTCTCAATTTTTTTGAGACCTCGATTTCCCGACCCTTCGCCAAATAAGTGTTCGGTAGGAGGGTGGTGTGTTGAAGCTTTTAATTTAGCAATATATTTGAGTGATAAGAAATCTCTTCTTAAAGAGTTTTTTTTCATAATAAAATTAAGAATTTTTATTTATTCAAGTACTAATTTGTTCAAAATGTTTTGCGTTAACCTGTTTTTTTTTTAACACAAACCAAAGATTTGATTGTTTCCACACACGTGAGCAGGCGATGCCCATTCCCCACGTGAGTTATGCCATTGCCCATGGGAAAAATACGGATTTTCAAAGTCCAAGTGGACATTCTTTGCCCTTGGGATTTGTTTATGGTCATGGCAAAAGCCAAACGAATAGGATATTGAAGCCTTTTAAATTTTATTGAAAATTCTGACGGTTCCAGGGGAATAGGTGGCAACAGGGCGATATCTCCTGTAAACCTTCCAGGCAACATTTTATCTTCAATAACATTTCCTGTGATCCTTTTAATAACCAAACGTGTACTGTTGCACAATTGAGGTGGATTTAAGTTACGAAGAAGAATGATCGGTGAGCCAATCTTCAACTGGAGATTGTTTGGGTGTATATCCAGGGAATTAAAAAAATCAGATGGGAAATTTACGGCTTCATTTACATCTAGAACATTGTCTATTGATTTTGGAAGTTTCATCGAAATCAACATTTTTTGCTGCCAAAATAGCACGAATACCCAGCCAGTTAGTCCAAATATAATTTTTCAAAATATCAGGAAAGACACTTTATATTAGTTCATTTTTCGTCTCTACAACAGTTCAGAAATTTTCTGGTAATTTGATAAATTTTGAATTTCGATGCAGCTCTATTTCACCGTTTCCAATATACAGCAATTGTTTAGAAAATATATCTACCGATGGATAATTTTGCAGTACTACTCTCATATTTATGGTGGATAAATCTGAATCTTGCGGTTGCCCAAATAACAATTATTCCTGTTCAGTAGAGGTGTAATAATCATTATATGTAAAATTTAAAAAATGCCGCGATTTCTAATCCTTTCCTAATCAACAATCATTTAAAGATAAGTAAAAAATTGTATTCTGGTGAAATTAACAACGAAATATCATTCCCAATAATAGCCTACTTTAAATTAAAGAAAGGATTAAAATCTTCGCTGACATTTCTTAAATTTTACATATGAAGATAATTACAACTCTGCTGAACAGGAAGTAACAGCCTCTATTCTATTGGGATTAAATTTTCTCAACTTTAAATTATTGTTGATAAAGGAGGAATTACAAATCTTCATTTACATTTTTTAAATTTTACATTTTAGAGCACGGGATAAAAATAATAAAAAGGTTTGATAAAATAAAAAACACTGTATTTAAATAATAATAACAAAACGAATAATGAAAATAAAGAAACTTCTGTTAAATAAATAAATAATTCAACTGAAAATATAATATTAAAGTCTTAATTATGCAGTTCTTTAGCAAATCACAAAGTATCCCACAACACCTAATCAAAACACACTCAGGGAGTTTTTATGACTGGTTACCCGCAGTGTAGCCAACTCACTAATTTTCACTAATTTTTGGCAACACTGACTCCCCAAGTCAGGTTTCTATTAGGTTACACCTATGACAGTAGGTACTGTTACAACATTAATAGAGTAATATTTAAAATGAATGCCTAATTTAAATTATTAAAATGTATTTACTTTACTAAAAGTTGATATCAGGGTGGGCCACAGAAAAGCGTTTCAGCGCTTAGCTAGTAATTTAATTTAAATACAAATAAAAAAGGAAAAGGAAGAAAAAGTACATACACTTTTGAGAATTTATTGTAACCTTTTCTTGATTTATTTATTCTTTAATGAAAATTAACAATAAATACAAAGATTAGTATTAGTACTAATAAATAATAATATAGGAACAAATAACTGCTTTCACATAACACAATACAAAATTATAATAATGATAACCTGTAATAGCATGCATTACAATAGCATGCTTATAAACAAAAACTTTATGAAATCGACATATGACGCCATGTTAATAAATCGAAATACGACCTACTGTATTTGCAATAATTCGCTATATAAGAATTATATTGATTACTAACCAAGTTAAAAAGTATCTTATCTATTAAGTCGGCCAAAACTATATACATTGAGCCAAATTTCATTAAAATCGGTTGAGTAGTTTCCGAGAAATAGAAAGACAAACATCGGGACACGAGATTTTTAGGATATATTTTTTTTCTCTTTTCTTTCTAGTGCACCATTCTGTTCAAGATAAATTTTATATATCATTTTATTATCTGGTGCATAAAATAATATTTTTAAATAATTTATTTTTTTAAGAACAAAGATTTGGCTCAGCCGGGAGTCGAACCCGTGTCTCCTGCGTTACATGCGAGGATGCTAACCGCTACACCACAGAGCTCGAGTCAGTGAAGAGGAAGGATTTGCTCTGCCTTGAGCCGAGCTCTCTGGTGTAGCGGTTAGCATCCTCGCATGTAACGCAGGAGACACGGGTTCGACTCCCGGCGGAGCCAAATCTTTCCTCTTAAAAAAATAAATTATTTAAAATTGGTGGTCAGCCACAATTTAAGATTGGATTAATTAAAATAATTTAAAAAATTGACTTATGTCAATAAATATCATAAATTGGACAAAATTTGCCCAACTCCCGCTACAACTCGCAAAACTTGTGAGATAGAGGGAGTAGGTATCAGTAAAGAGGAAGGATTTGCTCTGCCTTGAGCCGAGCTCTGTGGTGTAGCGGTTAGCATCCTCGCATGTAACGCAGGAGACCCGGGTTCGACTCCCGGCGGAGCCAAATCTTTTCTCTTAAAAAAATAAATTATTTAAAAATAATTTAAAATTGGTGGTCAGCCACAATTTAAGATTCCATAATTGTGATATTGTGATATTAATAATCCAATCTCAAATTGTGGCTGACCACCAATTTTAAATTATTTAAAATTGGTGGTCAGCCACAATTTAAGATTGGATTAATTAAAATAATTTAAAAAATTGACTTATGTCAATAAATATCATAAATTGGACAAAATTTGTCCACCTCCCGCTACATCTCGCAAAACTAGTGAGATAGGGGAAGTAGGTATCAGTGAAGAGGAAGGATTTGCTCTGCCTTGAGCCGAGCTCTGTGGTGTAGCGGTTAGCATCCTCGCATGTAACGCAGGAGACCCGGGTTCGACTCCCCCTAAAATTTCATTAAAATTGATTAACCGGAGGGGGTCTTTACTTAATAAATTTTGTAACATTTTCACGTTTTTTTTTTATTTACTCCAAAACGGCTTTAACGATTAACAAAAATAAGATATGAATGTAGAAAAATGTGTGACTTTGGGAAATGATATTTAACAAAACACGTCAATTTCTTATCTAAGTATGTTGGTAAGTGAAAGTTGTGTGTTGCGCGCACGCACCAGATTTTTATTTAACATGACGAATTTGATAAAAATCGTTAAAGCCGTTTTTGAGATCATCGGAAAAAAGTTAAAAATTGGAAACAAAATTATGAAATAAAGTGCCCGCTCCGTTTGACCAATTTTGATGAAATGTTGGCTATCACATCTTTGGCATATACATACATCAAATACACAGTTTGATCACAATCGTTAAAGCCTTTTTTGAGTAAATAAAAAAAACACGTGAAAATGATACAAAATTCATTAAATAAAGTACCCCCTCCGTTTGACCAATTGTGATGAAATTTTCGCTGTCACATCTTGGGCATATAAATACATCAAATACTCAGTTTGATCAAAATCGTTAAAGCCGTTTTTGAGTAAATAAAAAAACACGTGAAAATGAGACAACATTTATTAAGTAAAGTGCGCCCTCTGGTTGATCAATTTTGATGAAATTTTTACAGTCATATCTCGGGCATACAAATAGATCAAATACTCAGTTTAATCAAAATCGTTAGAGCCGTTTTTGAGAAAATCGAAAAAAACACGTGAAAATGAGACAACATTTATTATGTAAAGTGCCCCCTCTGGTTGATCAATTTTGATGAAATTTTTACTGTCATATCTCGGGCATACAAATAGATAAAATACTCAGTTTAATCAAAATCGTTAGAGCCGTTTTTGAGAAAATCGAAAAAAACGTAAAAAGTTATTAAATAAAGTACCCCCTCCCTTTGAGCAATTTTGATGAAATTTTTGCTGTCACATCGCGGGGATATACATACACTAAATACCCAATTCCAGGTTCCCACGGTTTATAGTTTTTGAGCTAGTCTGTTCACACACACACACAGACCATTTCGCGGGACTTGGTTAATTGGACTCAGGGGACCCCAAAACGTGTATTTCCGTTGAAAACCGGAAGTCGAAATTTTTCACGACCGTAATACTTCCAATTACTATATATTTAATATACCATATAGGTAAGTGAAAGTAAAAAAAAATAAATAAATAAAAATGGAAGCTATCAGGGAAGACATTGGAAAAATCCTTTCCGAAATTACTTCGTTACCAAAGGATATTCTGCATAACACCAACCAAGTAACATCAATAAATTCCAACTTATCTACAGTGGTTACTACCTTAGAACATTGTGTGAATGAAATCAAAAGTACCAATTCCCGAGTACTTGAATTGGAAAAAACAATTGAAATTCAATTTCTAAAAAATAAGGATTTGCAGAAAAACGTAATTATATTTAATGTCCCTGAAGATAATGAAATTCAGAAAACCAGCACCATAAAAATAGTCCAAGAAACTTTTAAGCAGGCAGGCGTTGTTTTGGATTTACAAGATATAGATGATTGTCATAGAATTGGAAAAACTGGTAATAAAAGACCAATAATAATCAAGCTCACCTCAAAATAAAAAAACTCGAGCTAATGAATGCAAAAAAAAATTTGAGTAGCCAGGGTTTCCGTATTATTCACGATCGAACAAGAGAAGATAGACAGTTCTATAAGGAGGCATACCCGTATATTTCGGAGCTCAGGGCAAAAAACAAAAACCCGAAAATCAGAAACGGAAAACTCTTAGTCGATGACAAATATTTCTCCCTGACGGAATTGAAAAACATGATGGCGAAAAGGCAGAGGGAAGAAAAAGAAGCTTTTGAAGATTCCAAACGTAATAAAATGTCTCGAAACCTTCAGCAATTTGCATTTAGACCTAGAGCACTCTCAGACCTTTCGAAAATAAACGTTGCCTATTGAAGATTAGAAAACATAGGAAAATTTTTGTTCTCAATATTTCTGGTATCAATCGTTTATTTAATTTAGATTGCAAACAACAAAATTTACTGCTAAAATATGACTTTTTGTGCTTGTGGAAACTTGGCATTTAACTGACAGTTTTCAATTACCGCAGTTTCTTAGTTCTCATTATGATTTTCACCACGTAAAAGCTATACAAGATAAAAAGATGGGAAGAGGTAGTGGCGGAATAATAATATTATATAAAATCACCGTTAAGCATAATATGTTGTTATTAGATAGTAAACCCCATTGGATGTTTTTCATGATTAAGGATTACAACTGTATATTAGGAGTAAACTATTGGAAACCTAAACTAGACATCCAAAATATTTGGAACTGTTCTTTGAATATGTAAACCATTTAATTGAAACGAATGTCGAAGGCGTAGATCTTATCGTGTATGGGGATTTTAATTCTAGGATCGGCCAGGATGATTTTACAGATGAAAATATTTTTTTAAACTGTTTCCTATCCCACAAACGAAAATCCCATGATTTTATAATTAATGAACGGGGGTAAGTATTGAGCGAAGCGATGAACGAATTAGGACTAACAAATATCAACGGCAGGAGTAATTCTGATTCACCCGCACATTTCACATATATTTCAAGCAATAAGGGAAAAAGCTGTATCGATCTAGTTTGGACAAACCACTCTGCAATTAAAAAAGTTAAAGATATGAAAGTAATAACATTTATAGAAACAAAAGATCATAGAGCCTGCTCTTTGGATTATATTCTTTTTCAAAATTTTTATGAGCCAACAATGCAAAACAATAATATATTCTTTAGTTTAACAGACCCATACTTAGATATTGATTTTAGCTTGTCTGAGCTTCAAAACGTATTAAAGAAATGTAAAAATAATAAATAATAATAAATAATAAATAATAAATTAGATGGCATACCATTTGAAGCATACAGTAATTTTCCTCCCGCGTGGGAACATTATTTACTCAACTTTATAAATAAAATATTCAACAGCGAAAAAATTCCGAAGGCCTGGTCAACAGTTATGATGACAATGATAACTTGTCATTCTATAAGAAAGGTGACCCAGAAGATACTAATAACTATAGAAGTATAGGCTTAGTAAATACAATAACTAAAATACTTACCTCACTAATAGCTCATAGATTAGAGAACAGGGCTGAAACTAATAATGTCTTGCTTGAGGAGCAGTCCGGGTTTAGGAGGGGTCGTTCATGTCTGGATAACATCTTTATTTTAAATTCATTAATAGCCAGGGCTCATATAAAAAACAGATATCTTTTTGCAGTATTTGTTGATTTCAGGAGAGCTTTCGATTCCGTAACTCATGACATATTATGGCGAAAAATGAATAAGATCGGCGTGAGTGGAAAAATAATTCGTATACTACAAACTTTATACGACAATGCCGTACTGCGTCTTAAACATAATAACATGTTGAGCGAATGGGAAGTCGACCTCAATAGGGGTGTAATCCAAGGCGAATCTGTGTCTCCGATAGCTTTTTCTCTATTCCTGTCGGATTTCGTGGAATACTTCAGGGAGAGAGGGGTCCAAGGAGTTGATGTTGATAACAGGACGGACGTTTTAAGCCTCTTATTTGCTGACGACTGCATTTTGTTCGGGAACTCTTGGCTCGACACCCAATTAAAATTAAAAATATTACAAAAATATTCCGAAGATAACAAAATTGAAATCAATAGTAACAAAACTAAAATAGTTGTATTTCGAAAATCACCAAAATTAAAAACATTGAGGCCATTTTTGTTCAACGGTTCCCCGATAGATATTGTAAATAGTTACTGTTATCTAGGTGTAGTACTTAGCACGAGGGGAAGGTTTCTGAATGCAGCCAATAATTTCGTTACAAAAGGAAAAAGAGCTATGGGCATTGTTAAAAATATTTTAACTAAAAGTAAATCCGACAGTTGGGACACTAAAACTAAATTATTTCAAGCAGTTTTCTCGGCTACAGTTCTGCTTTCATCGGAAATTTGGGCATTACGATATCTAGATAACATAGATTCAATTTTAATGCAATATGTTAAACAGTTGCTCTTGTTACCAAGAAACACGCCAAATCATTATATTTATATAGAAACTGGCCTAAGCCCTCTAAGATTATCAGTTTTAAAAAGAGCCGTTAACTACCTAGAAAAAGAATAGAAGAATAGAATAGAAAGATATTTTCAATGTCAGACACAAGATTACCAAGGGATTGTTACCAAATATTAAAAGCCGTGTCTTACAAGAAAGAGGATAAATTAAATGTTAACTGGGTTAGTATACTAATAAGTAATCTTGAAGTGATAGGGCAAACAGCAGATCAAGACCTAGCGACAATAGTTAAAAATAAACATGAAATTATAGAATCCCTCAAAAATCACTATCTAGGTATCAATATTAATAAAGTTTACAACAGTTCCTACAATCCTCTTTATAGAAATATCGTTGATTTTAAAAAATATCAAAATTATCTTCAACACAGGTGTAGTATCCATAAAATACGTATAGCAGCTCGAATCAGAATGAGTAACTCGAATAAAATTATTGTTTTTCATAAAGGGAAAAAAATTGTAATTGAAACAAATAAAAAATGTTTAATCTGTAATCGAGGAGAAATAGAGTCATTAGAACACTTTTACTTTCATTGCCCAACATACCAAACCAATAGGGAAAAATATTTACCTGATTACATGAAAGAAAATAGTATTATCGCGCTGTTGACGATTGATGATTACCAGACCTTAACTAACCTGTATTACTACTCTGTAAACTCCCGCAAATTACGACAATTTATAATAGACGAATAATTAATATTAATTCAGACAATTATTATTTTAAATTTTCTTTTGTTATTCTTTCGTCTTATATATATAAATTATATATACAAATTATTGATCGTTTCTGTACATAAATATATATAATATTGTTTAATATGTGTTTATTTACAATAGTAAAGAAGAAGTTAAGTTGCAAATTTATTTTAGATTAGATTCATTTATTTTTTTTTTTTTATGTTACAATCAATGAAACCTTGATGACGAACCTTTTTATTGCTTTCATTTATATACTATGATATAGAAACAAACGTAGGTAATTTATGATATCTGAGTATGGGTTTATAATTTGTTATGTATGCTAGAGGCTATTTTTTAATTTCTAAAATGGTGTAAATATTGTACCTTTTTAAACTTTCAATGAATTTATGTGTATGAATGTATATCTATTGTAGGTTGCATATTTTCAATAATGGCCAACTCTATTTGTATGGGGAAAAACCCCGAATGCAAATAAACTTCTATTCTATTCTATTCTATACTATTCTAATACCCAGCTGCACGCCAGCCACAACATATTTACGAAGGTAAATAGGAAAGGCTTCTTTTGAACCTCTATGAAATTCCTAACACTTATAATGATATTCTATTTTAAAGAACATATTTTAGATAACAGTGATGCCTTTAGCAGTAGAAGATAAGTAAGTAAACAATATGGGACATAGACACGAAATCTTGCAATAAGGTAAGGATAGTTAGTAGATAGATAGATAGGTAATAGGAAAAAAAAGGCAGATACGTATTGAATAGAGTAAACTCCTCATTCGTCCGAACACGGTTAAAAAATATTTACAATTGGATATACAGATTTTATCTTCATGCATCCAGAACGGGTTAAGTTGGCGAGGGCTTCGCCAAGACCAATTAGCTCGTCAACGGAAGGGACGCTAGATGGAAACCCCTTTTTATCCCCTGGGCTGGGATAAAGACTACCGTGTCTTATTATAACACAGTGAGCGCTTCTTATTAGAGATGCGACATCGAAGGCAAAACATCGATGTTTTGAACATCGATGTTTTTACAATCAAAACATCGATGTCGATTAAACATCGACCGCAAAACATCGATGTTCTTGAACATCGATGTTTTTCGACATCGATGTTTTTTAATTTATACGTTCTTTAAACATTAACATATTAATGCCCGACGTATTTAAATCGATGTTTAAGTATAAACCATGTTTATTTTTCATTATTAATATATAAAAACATGGATGTTGTCTACATAGTTGGTTTTACATAATCATTTATTAAATGTTCAACTGTTAGGACCTAAACATCTTAATTATAGCTAAAACATCGATGTTAAAAAAAACTTTTTATTCTAAAACATATTTGTTTTTGCAGAAGACATCAATCATTAAAAAAACATCGATGTTTTAAAAAAAGGTGTTTTTAACATCGTAGTTTTGGACCAAAAACATCAATATATATGCCTTAACATCGATGTTATATACAAAAACAAATATGCTCTTAACATCGATGTTTTAACTATAGCAAACTTGTTTTTAACATCGATGTTTTTGACAAAAAGGAAAATGTTTTAATTTAGCATCGATGTTTTTGACAAAAACGAAAATGTTTTAACATCGATGTTAAAATCATTAATGTTTTAAAAATAAAAAGTTGTTTTCAACATCGATGTTTTCGGCAACAACAAATATGTTTTAACATCGATGTTATCGGAAAAAACAAATATATTTTAACTTCGATGTTTTAACAATATCCAAGTTTCTTTTAACATCGATGTTTTTGTCCAAAACATCAATGTTAATACACATTTACAGAAAACATCGATGATTTAAAAAAAAAATTTTAAAATCGATGTTTTTGACAAAAACAAATATGTTTTAATATCTATGTTTGATTTTGACAAAAACGAAAATATTTTAACATCGATGTTTTGGATCAAAACATATATGTATTTGCACTTATGATTAAACATCGATGTTTTAACAATAAACGTTGTTTTTAACATCGATGTTTTTGACAAATATAAATATGTTTTAACATCGATGTTTTGGACAAAAAATATCAATATATATGCTCCTAACATCGATGTTTTGAACAATATCAAATACATTTTAACATCGAAGTTTTTGTCCAAAACATCGATGTTAAAACATATTTGTTTTTGCAGAAAACATCGATGTTTTAGACAACATCAAATATTTTTTAACATCGATGTTTTACCAATAACCAAGTTCTTTTTAACATCGATGTTATATACAAAAGCAAATATGCTCTTAACATCGAAATTTTAACTATAACAAAGTTGTTTTTAACATCAATTGTTTTGTCCTAAACATCGATATATTTGTTTTTAAAAAAAATCGATGTTTAAAAAGAAAGTTGTTTTTACATCGATGTTTTGGACAAAAAAAATCAATTCATATGCTCTTAATATCGATGTTAAAAACTTCGATTTTTTAACATTAAAAAGTCGTTTTTAACCAAGTTCTTTTAACATCGATGTTATATACAAAAACAATTATGCTCTTAATATCGATGTCAAAACATATTTGTTTTTGCAGAAAACATCGATGTTGTTTAAAAAAAAGTTGTTTTTACACCGTTATTTACATTTATTAACATTTACATATGTTACAATTACGTTTACATATATTATTAACATCGATGTTTTAACAATAAAAATTGGTTTTTAACATCAATGACAAAAAAAAAAAAGGTTTTAACATCGATGTTTGGGACAAAAAACATCAATATATATGCTCCTAACATCGATGTTTTGACTAACATCAAATATTTAACATCGATGTTTTAACAATAACCAAGTTCTTTTAACATCGATGTTATATACAAAAACAAATATGCTCTTAATATCGATGTTTAAGTATAACAAAGTTGTAAGTACAACATCATAACATCGATTTTCTAACAATAAAATGTTGTTTTCAACTTCGATGTTTTAGCTATAACTAAGATGTTTTTGCAGAAAACATCAATGTTTAAGGAAAAGTGGTTTTAAACATCGATGTTAAAAACAACGTTTTATTGTTGAAACATCGATGTTTAACATAAGAGCATATATATTGATGTTTTTGTCCAAAACATCGATGTTAAAATATTTTTGTTTTTATCAAAATCAAACATAGATATTAAAACATTATTTCAAAAACGTCGATGTTAATAAATTATTTTTTTAAAACATCGATGTTTTCTGTAAAAACAAGTATATATTAACATTGAGGTTTTGGACATAAACATCGATGTTAAAAGCAACTTTGTAATAGTTAAAAATTCGATGTTAAGAGCATATTTGTTTTTTTATATAACATCGATGCTAAAAACAACTTGGATATTGTTAAAACATCGATGTTTTCTGTAAATGTGTATTAACATTGATGTTTTGGACAAAAACATCGATTTTAAAAGCAACTTGGATATTGTTAAAACATCGATGTTAAAACATATTTGTTTTTGTCTAAAACATCGAAGTTAAAACATATTTGTTTGTTATAATTTGTTGTGTTGTTAAAACATCGATGTTAAAACATATTTGTTTTTGTCTAAAACATCGAAGTTAAAACATATTTGTTTTTGTCTAAAACATCGAAGACAAACATACTTGTTGTTGCCGAAAACATCGATGTTGAAAACAACTTTTTTTTATTAAAACAATAATGATTTTAACATCTATGTTAAAACATTTTCGCTTTTATCAAAAACATCGATAGTAAATTAAAAGATTTTCCTTTTTGTCAAAATCAAACATACTCGTATATATTAAAACATATTTGTTTCCGTCAAAAAAATCGATGTCAATAACTTATTTTTTTAAAACATCGATGTTTTCTGTAAAAACAAATATGTATTAACATTGATGTTTTGATCAAAAACATCGATGTTAAAAACAAGTTTGTTATAGTTAAAACAAAAAAAAATATTGTCTAAAACATCGATGTTAAGAGCATATACATTGATGTTTTTTGTCCCAAACTTCGATGTTACAACATATTTGTTTTTGTCATTGATGATAAAAATCACTTTTTATTGTTAAAAGAGCATATAAATTGATATTTTTTGTCCAAAACATCGATGTAAAAACATATTTGTTTTTATCACAACTTTGATGTTAAAAACAACTTTTATTAAAACATCGATGTTAAAATGTATTTGATGTTGTTCAAAACATCGATGTTAGGAGCATATATATTCATGTTTTTTTGTCCCAAACTTCGATGTTTAAACATATTTGTTTTTGTCATTGATGTTAAAAACCAATTTTTATTGTTAAAACATCGATGTTAAGAGATATGAATTGATATTTTTTGTCTAAAACATCGATGTAAAAACATATTTATTTGTTTTTTTCATTGATGTTAAAAATAACTTTTTATTGTTAAAACATCAATGATTTTAACATCGATGTTTTTTTGCAAAAACATCTTGGTTAAAAACAACTTTTTTTGTTAGAAAATCGATGTTAAGACGTTGTTATGATGTTGTAAGAGCATAAGAATTGATATTTTTTGTCTAAAACATCGATGTAAAAACAACTTTTTTTTAAACAACATCGATGTTTTCTGCAAAAACAAATATGTTTTAACATCGATATTAAGAGCATATTTGTTTTTGTATATAACATCGATGTTAAAAGAACTTGGTTATTGTTAAAGCATCGATGTTAAAATGTATTTGATGTTGTTCAAAACATCGATGTTAGGAGCATATATATTGGTGTTTTTTGTCCAAAACATCGATGTCAAAACATATTTATATTTGTCAAAAACATCGATGTTAAAAACAACGTTTTATTGATAAAACATCTATGTTTAAACATAAGAGCATAAATATTGATGTTTTTGTCTAAAACATCGATGTTAAAATATTTTCGTTTTTGTCAAAATCAAACATAGGCATTAAAACATATTTCAAAAACGTCGATGTTAATAAATTATTTTTTTAAAACATCGATGTTTTCTGTAAAAACAAATATATATTAACATTGATGTTTTGGACAAAAACATCGATGTTAAAAGCAAATTTGTAATAGTTAAAAATTCGATGTTAAGAGCATATTTGTTTTTGTATATAACATCGATGCTAAAAACAACTTGAATATTGTTAGAACATCGATGTTTAAAACAACTTTTTATTGTTAGACCACCGATATTAAGAGCATATATATTGATGATTTTTGTTCAAAAAAGCTATGTTAAAAACAACTTTTTTTTTAACATCTATATTTTTTTGTTTTATGAAAAACAATTATATCGATGTTTAGGACAAAACCATTGATGTTAAAAACAACTTTGTTATAGTGAAAAATTCAATGTTAAGAGCATATTTGCTTTTGTATATAACATCGATGTTAAAAAGAACTTGGTTATTGGTAAAACATCGATGTTAAAAAATATTTGATGTTGTCTAAAACATCGATGTTAAAAGCATATATATTGATGTTTATTGTTCCAAACTTCGACGTTAAAACATATTTATTTGTTTTTTTCATTGATGTTAAAAATAACTTTTTATTGTTAAAACATCAATGATTTTAACATCGATGTTTTTTTGCAAAAACATCTTGGTTAAAAACAACTTTTTATTGTTAGAAAATCGATGTTATGACGTTGTTATGATGTTTTGTTTTCTGCAAAAACAAATATGTTTCCCCATCGATGTTTATGACAAAACCATCGCTGTTAAAAACAATTTACTATACTTAAAAGATCGATGCTTTTGTAGATAACATCGATGTCAAAAGAGCTTAGTTATTGTCAAAACATCGATGTTAAAAAATATTTAAATAAAAACAGCATATATATTGATGGTTTTTGTCTAAAACATTGATGTTAAGAGCATATATATTGATGTTTTTTGTCCCAATCTTCGATGTTAAAACATATTTTTTTTAAACTACTTGTTATTGGTAAAACATCGATGTTAAAAAATATTTAAATAAAAACAGCATATATATTGATGTTTTTTGTCCAAAAGATCGATATTAAGAGCATATTTGTTTTTGTATATAACATCGATGTTAAAAGAACTTGGTTATTGTTAAAGCATCGATGTTAAAATGTATTTGATGTTGTTCAAAACATCGATGTTAGGAGCATATATATTGGTGTTTTTTGTCCAAAACATCGATGTCAAAACATATTTATATTTGTCAAAAACATCGATGTTAAAAACAACGTTTTATTGATAAA